>QEPC01012679.1:8579802-8650284 GCA_003113815.1 Sphenodon punctatus | reverse complement strand
CCTAGCGACTCTTTTCTCTCACCTACAACCAGAAGGAGCCAACACCCTCTTCTCTCACCCACTCACGAGAACCTCCTGGAGAGTCTTGGGTAACTCCTTCCCGCCAACTTCGCAGCCAGCCCCGCAATGGGACCTTAATCTAGTCCTAACTAAGCTCATGGAACCTCCCTTTGAGCCTATGACCACCTGCTCCTGGAGAATCTCTCTCTCAGGACAGCTTTCTTACTTGCCATCACCTCTGCTAGAAGAGTTTCTGAATTCTCTGCACTTCGAGTGTCTCCCCCCTACACTCATTTCCACAGTGATAAGGTGGACCTCAGGACGGACCCTTGTTTTGTCCCTAAGGTTGTTTCTCCCTTTCACTTAAATCAGACCATCTCCTTACCTGTCTTCTTTCCGAAGCCACATTCTTCACGAGCGGAGCAGACGCTTCATACACTCGACGTCAAGTGAGCTCTCTCCTACATCAATCATACTCGATCCATCATAGCATCAGATGCCTTGTTCATCTCGTATGGTGGCCAACGCATCGGGGTTCGTCTTACATCGCAAAGACTGTCCAAGTGGATCCTTCTTTGCATCCAGAGGTGCTATGAACAGGTGGGGAAGCCTCCCCCCTCTCACCTTCGAGCTCACTCCACTAAAGCAGTTGTCTCCTCTTTAGCCAATCTTCGTGGGGTGCCTATTCTGGACATTTGTAAGGCTGCTACTTGGTCCTCAGTGCACACCTTCACCAAGCACTATTCCTTGGACCTGGCGGCCAGATTGGACTCGAACTTGGGTAGAGCAGTTTTACAGTCTCCCTTTGACTGACCTCCTCGTCACCCTCTTCCTTGAGGTAGGTCACTTTACTTCTACTCTCTCTCCCAATAGTGAGAATCGTGGAGATCCTCGAAGAAGAAATAGAGGTTACTTACCAGGAGCTCTGTTCTTCGAGAGAGCTCCGCATAATTATTTTTCTCAAACTCGGAGGATTTTAAAGCCAATCTTCTTTTTGAGGGCCCACGCATGATTTTTTAAAAATCATTTTGTGTTGACAATCCCCCATAGTGACTTCTGGCAGTACACAGTGACTATGCTGGAGACCGGGCTAATTTTGTATATTTTTAAAATTAAAACTAAAATGAAAAGAAACATGGAACTTTTCGGTCAATGTTGATACTATGAATTACTCCAGTAAGCTTTTCTTTCTCTCTTTATTCCATATGCTTAAATAAACATGTTGAATTAACTTTATAAGCCTTGTAAAAACTGCAGATAAAACCTGTTGCACGAATATCAACATTCTAAATCATGCTAAGTCTCTTCCTATTTTGCTCATCCTCTAGCAGAGCATTGACAAAAATATGAAATTGATTTGGTTGAAGGGTGTTAAAGAGCCGACAGCCAAATGTCACAAACAATGAATGGCTGCAGTGTTGAAAAAATCAATAGGGAGGTTAAAGCTGGTCTTGAGAAAGACTTGGCAGCCTGCTCTGTTCCAGGAAGAGATCTGTCTTCTGGCCTTGGTTGCATGATCAAAAGGAAAACTTGATAGGTTTAATGAAGGAAGATACTGTAAAACTGACAACAGAAATATAGACACTGTGGTAAACTGCAGTGCACATCAGTGAGTGCTGCTATTAGATACATTTTTCAGTCTGAAAAAATATTTATAGGTAAAGATGTCAGGGGGGGAAAAAAATTAGCACATTCCTTCCATCTTTCCTTAGGTTTCCAATCAGGAAAGGCATCTGCATGGGGTAAACAAAGGCTTGTACTGTATGTTTAATTGTACAACATCATGGCAAATGTATAGGGCAAAGTAATTAGCATTTCAATTAGTGAATCATAATGTTTTGAAATTGTAGCACGATGAGATTACAGTTCTAAAGTGGAGATGGAAATCACTTCCTCTTTGGAGGCAGCGGGAAGAGTGAGGCGAGAAAGTCACAGTTTGGACAGTGAAAAGAGAAGAGCTGCGGAGTGCAAACTATTCATTAGTCCAGAGCCAGGAATATTATTGATGCCTTGTTTTTCACACTTTTATTGCTAGAGAGAGCCATGCTCTGAAAGTGAGCGTTACGTTCAGAAATGATGACTTCTGCTGTTTCTTAAAAAAAAAAAGGCTAATAAGGTTAAGTTTTCATTGTTGTTGAGTGCACTTTGTAAACAAGATTTGCACAGATCTATTCCCAGGTAACGTTTTGCAGCTTTGTTTTAGCACTGAATGCTACCCCTCCATCCCACAAACAGTTGGTTTTTCCCAAAGAAATATAGCCGTAATAGAATATTTAGGAGTAAATTTTCCACAGCACTGTGTTAAACACACACGTACATTTCACAAGACTATTTGTGTTGGTTGGTTGTCATCTGTCAGACTGGGAATCTTCCCCCTCCCCCTCCCTTTTTTCCTTCTAGAAAAATGAACTCATTAGTTTAAAACTCCCTAATGCCACATTCAGCTCAAACAGCGAAGATGATAACCTGTAAAAAAAAAAAAAAAAACAAACACAAGAAAAAGGGGAGAAAAAAAGAGGAGAAAAGAGAGGAATCTGGCAGGTTTTCTGCAAGTGGACGCTGTAATAAAAATGCCCCCTACTTTGTTGGGATGGTATTTGTAGGGCTTCTGCCATATGTTACTTTCCTTTTTAGCTGGGATTATGCCATCATTATTGCTGATAAAAGCTGTTTACTGCCTTGGCAAAGGAATGATGCTTGGAGCAGTTTTGGAAACCGCTATTCAGTTTACAGAAAAGTACATTTAGTGCCAGATGCTGGGATCCTGGGTCTTTGTTAGCTCTTCCCATTATTGGGATCACCCATTGTCTGGCTCCCCCCCTCCCCCTTTCAATTTAACAATGGTTTTGTTGTTTTTGTTTTAAATTTGCTTTATTCCTAGCAGGTAGCCCCGGAGCTATTCAGCATTGGGAAGACATCTTTTAAAGCTGCTCCTCTCAACGTTCTGACTTTCAGGCCCACTAGAACTGAGATGTGCACTGAATTTCTAGTTCTCATGGTGTCCTCTGAGATGCTCACTCTTTTTAGACCCATCACCTGTGTGGAGAGGCCAGGTGGAGTGGGCTGTATAATAAGCTGCTTGGTATTGTATGGGGCTTCTCTGTCAGGAAGCCTCCAGTGCCGCCTTAGATAGTTGGTGTTCCTGAGAACATCCCTGTCAAGGACTCTACAAAATCATTGGGCTGCAGTAAAACGCGAAACTCTGCAAAAGTGTGTAAATTAGAGAGCACATCGTATTTTTAACATGAAGGTGGCCATAATTCATATGTAAATGCTCTTAGCCTAGGCTAACAGAGCAGTGTGACATGTTGCAGTTACCTTTGTGCCAGTCAGTCCATTAGAAACCTTTATCTTCAGACAAGATCAAGAGGAAATTCATTCTGGGCTGAAACTAACCCCAAAGACCTCTATTGCTTTCCAGTTCTGACTCTGTCAGCGGGCACTCAAACGCTTGATGACTGAGGATATTCCGTTTGGGTGCAGGATTATTTATGGTTGGGGTTTTCAGCTGCAACCTGTTTCTCAGGCTGCAGGCAAAGCTCCCTCTAGTATTCCCCGGACCCACCGGATTACAGTCCTGTTAGGACGAAAGGGAGAGTGACCAGTTACTCTTATGAGTGTCTTCTGTCTGCCTCTTGTGGCGGTACCCTGCGTTGTCCTGGGCTGAAGCAAGATGGTCCAAAGTAATTTGGGTTTTTCAACAGTTGTCATGAGTGAGAGGGTCAGAGGAAACTCTAGAGCCAGTGTGATGTAGTGCAGAAGGGGCTGGACCTGGGAAGCCAGAGTTCAAGTCCTGCCCTGGCCATGGACTCACTGGGTGGCCTTGTTGCAATCTCTCAGCCTCAGTTCCCCATCTGTAAAATGGGAAGGTGTGTGTGTATTGGTCCGTGTGTTCCCCTCACTCGTGTCCATCTTAGGTTGTAAGCTCCCTGGGCAGGGCCCTCTCTCTGAAAATCTGTGAGTGTAAAACGCTGCATCCGCTTAGTAGCGCTCGAGAAATGATCCGTCGTAGCACTCTAGGTTCTCCTCCGATGCCACGAGGCCTCTGTAACGCTGAAGTTCCCCTTCATCCCTCTAGCAGGCCCACTTCTGAATTGCTGCCTCCTCTTGGGACAAGTGTGAAAGGAAGGGAAGGAATGGAATTGATGCCCCTGCCCTGTCCAAGATTTGGTTTGGGTAAACCCTTTCCTAGCTCTTGGGAAACGTGCCACGGTGTCCTTAATGGCCTCGTTCTCGCTTCATGCCTTGCTGAAGAGTACACTTCACGTGGCCTTAAATGAATAACAGTAAGTCGTACCCCATGCAAGAGCCAGCCCAAGCAGACCCCTGGGGCAGGAGGGTTGATGCACAAGACTTGTCGGCGTCCTTTGGGGTGATGTAGGCTGCAGACAAATTCTCTTCTTTGAGTGCTCGCAACTCAGTGGGACGTTTGTTCTTGCTATTGCTGCTGTAACCTAGCAAAAGCTTCGGTTCCATATGTATCTTGTATCGATGGCACGCCTGGCAGCAGTCCCAGCAGAGAGGCCAAGACATGACTGACCCATGGAGCCTGAACTGCGCTTACTCTCTTTTATTAGCGTGCTCTAAGACCACTGCAGCATTGAGGGGAGAACTTCTGGCATGGGCACCTCTCTGGTCCCCATCCCTGCAGTATCTGGTGCACATGTACTCTCCAATGTACTTAGCTTCACAGCACCCTGATGAGAGAGGTTGGGGCTATTACCCCCATTTTACATATAGAAGACTGAGGCCCTGAAAGATTTGGGGGCTCATTTCCAAGGGAAAAATGGCGCTAAGCCATCCTGCTGCCGTTTTCCCCTTAATCTATGCTTAAATAAGTTGACTGAAATCACATGCAGAATGTGTGTCTTGGCAGAGAACCGATCCCCTCGGCCTCCCAACAAGCAGGAAAACACCATTTCTCCCTTTATTCTGCCATTATTCTAGCTTCTTAAATGCATGGAAGCCATAGGCTTGTCTGTCTGTCTGTCTTTAAGCGTAAGGTAGTTGTACTCCAAGACCTCTTCTCTGGTAGGACACTTTATCCCCTATCCTCTACCAGTCTTCTTTTTATAAGAAGAGGTTGAATAAATGCTGTACTAGATGAGTAGGTAGAGTGCTTCCTGGCTCAGTGTATTTGGGGGGGGGGGAGTACTAGATGATCTTCAGAGGAACCTCCCAGGCCTGTGATGCCCTGATTTTACCCTTTTCTGATAGGGTTTTCTGGAATTAAAACTGCAACTGCGGCTCTATTTCTGCTTTCTATACATGTTGTCTCCGTTGCTTTCTAGTGCGCTTTGCTGTAGTTAAAATTGAAGACATGGAGTATTTGTCTAAAGCATCTTCTGCGTCTAGATGAACAGGTTCCTCCTTGGGAAAGCTTGGGAATATGCCTCTTCATGATGCCTTTTTTGTATTTTGGCACACAGCGTGCACCTTCACCCTGATAATGTGATTCTCACAGCAAACCTCTAGCACCAATGTCATTCAGGAAAGTGCCCTTTTCATTGCCGAAAGCCGGGGGGCTCCTTGCCAATTTCCCCTGGTGCCAAGTGTTGTTCTTCAGGGAAGAGATTGACCTTGTTTCTTCTGTTTAGAGAGATGCGTCTGAAACCAAATGAGGGCAGTAAAGTATAATAGAAGGCCTTACAAATGAAAGTTTTGTTTCTTGCTTGTGCAATACCTTGTTTCCCTCCTCGTGTATCCTGGGAAATCAGGCTGATCAATAGTTCCCATTTCAGTACAACTGCAGCAAGCATTACAACTGTATAAAATTTACAACATTGTCTGCTGTAAATTTTAATTGGAAAAGCCTTATAGCTTTACTCTCTATCTTTGCAGGTTTAAATCTATTTGATCTAGAAGGGAAAAAAAATCAAACAAATTTACAACATATAATATCATGTCATACACTTTTTATTGACAGGGTAATATAAATAGGACAAAACCCACAGACCTCCTTGAAGAAAAACGGCTATAAAAATATGGGGAAAAAGCTGAGTGCGCCGTGCTGGAGGAAAGGCTGTCCATTGCGCCGAGCAGCAAGCAGGCCAGATTAATAACCGGTTTTGGGGGAATGCACGTGAGCCGCGGCAGCCTACTAAAAGGGCAGTCCGTTTTGGAGTCTTTCAGGAATAGGCCTTCTAGAGAGAGAAGCTGCAGCTCAGAGCGCAGTCTTAGAAAATGTCGCTTTCAGCACAGCTTTCCTTCTGTCACAGGTCAGGCTTAAAATGCTGCGTGATACAGTTATTGACTCTAATCTGGGCATAAACACAAGTCCTCAAGCACCAGCCCAATTAATAATTTGCATAATTAACATGCATATTAAATAGGGACTGGCCCTGCATCTGTATTTGCAGTGATAGGGGTAATGAGGGCTAGTGGAGCGGCGCCTCGGGCTGGCATTAGCAGACGCATGGCAGTAGTAATTTTTGCTTGGATTGACAACTGCTAGACAAGCAGTCCCAGCATAAAACTAAACCCAGTTTGGCAGAATTAATCGTTGACAAACTGCTCTTAAAGCTGTAACATTGTTTCTGTCAGTTGTTCGGTTTGATGTCACTGTTAGACATAATAAATCAATAGTGTCAGAATTTGGTAATGTTTATAGCTAGCAAGGTTTATTATTTCATATGACTGTCATGTACCAATAGTGGTTATCATGGCTGCCTCTAAATTATCAAAGGCAGAATGTTGCTTTGAATATACTCCTGTAAATCCCTGACCCATTTCACCCCATGGCAATCTGGAAATGCTGGTGCCTGCTCTAGCTTCTGGTATCGCTTTATTCTTGAGTTATTTTAGAATAACGCCTTAGTCTCAATGAACAGTAAGGCGTTTCTCTCTTCTACAGGAAAGCAGAGATCTTTTTGTATTAATCTTAATCTTTTATTTTAGTATTCATTCTGAACTTCTGACTTTTTACTTGCCTGAGGAAGGGCCCTTTGTGGCCTTAAAGCTTGCATGCTCTCACCCACAGAAGTTGGTCCAGTCAAAGAGATCATCTGAATTCCTTTGTCTCCTTCTCTAAACATTTGGGTTCAACACAGCGACCACTCTGTTTTATAGAAAACAAGCTTCAGATTTTATTTTATTTTAAGACCAAAGACGTGGCTCCAGATACATTTCATAATGTGAAATAGCTTTGTGAGGGAATGGGGTGCGTTTCCACCTTCTAGAGTTGGCTGTGAAGCACTGCAGTTCTAACGCTCCCCGAGGAGCGGGGGAGAACTGTCCTTGGTCCCGTGTCTATAGAGTGTGTGTGGGGGTGGTTATTTCTCCGTGTAAGGTATGCACCTAGGTGTAAGGGCCAGTCATGCACTTTACATTCTAGTATCAATGGAAGAAATATAGGCTTGGGACTGGGGACGATTTCTGGTGATTATCTATGGAAACGCCGTGGTGTCTGTTCAGTGTTCCCATAGGCAAAAGGGAGAGTAGGTCCTTGCCCATGTTCTAAATCATTATTGGGGAATGCATACCCATCACAAGCACGTGCGTCAATGTTTTAGGCTACAGCATAGGTAGGAAACCTTTACGGTTTGAGGTAGCAGGCTGCACCACCTTGCAGATCCTGTAGGTTTTTAAAGTAACGCCCACTTGGTTGTCTCAATCCCTGCCCGGCCCCCATGCCAGCTTGGGCAGACGGCTTCTGTCCCATTTATGGCCCAGGAGGCTTGGCTTTGCATGTGGCTGCTCGCACTGCAGTTAGCAAACACATTCATGGCACTGCCTGCCGGGCTCCCGTGGCGTGCGAGCCAGCCCTGGAAACTGAGGTGAAGGTAGATGCATGCCATTGCCATAGAAGAGTGATGGGGGAGCGGAACTGGAGCCGCCAGAGAGCGACGAGGGCTTTCCCTTGCTCTGATGCTGGTGGCTTTAAAGAAAGCAAATGCTGCAGGAAGGGAGTACAATTTTAGTCGAGTCCCCTCTGCTCCCATGAGGATCTTCCTGCCACCAAGGGCTTGTTTTTGTCATACATCAAGACTCGACTCTGTGTTGCGTGGTTTGGCAATGCTTAATTACGCCTTAGCCCAGAAGGGGAGGAGCCAAGTGGAAAAGGGGGCGGCTCCACACCTTGCATATAAATCTCTTGGTTGGCAAAAGGGGGCGTGCATAAATTGCTGCCATGAATTATGGCATCCCCAGGGCAGGAGAAACATTAAGTTATGACTTTTATGTGAGCATTTAGTCAGCCATTCAATAAAAAAATACATCTTCCAATTGCTCCCTGCCATTCATCAGCCATAGATTTGTTCTTTATCACCGATAATGCAGATGCGAATTACCTAGGCTCTACCTACAAAGAGCACGGTGGATTTCTGAAGCAGCGCAGATGCACGCAGGCTGAGGAGATCATTCAAAATCAAATACAAGTCTTTGAAAAGAAAAAAAAATGTAGAGAGGCAAGTTTTTTTTTTTGGCTTTTGTTCTGCAAATGATAGATTTGGAGCACTATATTTCCTTCTTAAAGGCCATTTCCATTATTAACCTTTTGATAATTCACTTTTGATCTATGAATAGCTTTAAGTAAAGATTGGTATCATTTCCAACCAGGGGCTCTGAGGTTTTACTGGGGGGGAGTGAGGGGAACCAAGTGTGAATCCTGAAATCAAGCGTGGATTGTGCGACTTCCCAGGTGCTCACACAAGCAGAAACGTGGAGCATCTCTTGCGTTGCTTTATAGGCCACTGCTATTGGTGCCCATGGAGAGCTTGATCTGCATCAGGAGCACAAACTTGGCCTGAATTCCCTCTCCACTCAGTCTCTCCAGATTTTGGGGTCACTTCTTCCCCTGGTGTTTTTTGTGTCTAGCATCAGTAACCTCAAATCTTCTAGGGTCGTATAGTCAGGCGTCAAAAAATAGGTGCCAAGCTTTGGAGTTCTTGTTATTTGCCTTTTGGTCTCTGAGCCTTTTAAGGTTTCATTTGTGTCATTAGCATTTGCCCTGGGACCATGCTATGGAATAATATGGATATTATAATATGATATGGAATAAAAAGCTGCTTCTGAGAGGCTGAGAACCCAGGTGAGGCTGCATGCAAGAGCAATTTCTGCAAATTCTGATCCAAAGAAAGATCCTGCATGGGGCTCGGTCCTCCTTGATGGTCCGTTTGCTGAAAGGCTGCACTGACATGGCTGCACTGACATGGCTATCAGCACCCTTCTGTGTGTGTGCGTGCGCGTGGTGGGAGGCTTGCTTGACATGTCTGGGTTCAGATGGGCCCACTAGAGTCGACTGCAGTGGCTGAACTGACGTTCTTCCCTAGCTGGTTGTACAATGCCTTTTCTCACCTGCACTGTGGATAGTTATGTCAGCTGCCTGTGTTTAGCACAAGCTGCATGTCTCCTCTGTGCACCTAAACTACCGAGGAAATTATTATTATTATTATTAACAAACATTTATATAGCGCCAGCAGTGTACCTGGCACTTTACAAAGTAATAAAATAGACACGGTCCCTGCCCCTAGGGCTTACAATCTGAGAGATGGAAGTCTCTCACAAGTCTAGTTGTAGACAAGGGTGGAGAGCCTTTGGCCCAGGGGCCAAATGCATCCCACGGCTAGTACTTACCTGGTCCCTTTCCAGTTTGATGGATATAATTATAATAATAATAAATTTATTGCACGCCCCTCCGCCAGATGGTGCTCAGAGCACTTTGCAACATTTACAATACAATAAAACACTATATAGAAAATCAATTTAAAACAACTTTTAAAAGGGGGGCACTTGAAGGGGTAACAAGCAGTGGATTGTCTAAGCACATGGAAAATGAAAAGGGTTTCAGGTGCTTTTTGAAGGTGAGGAGGGATGAACTAAGTCGAACATCTGGAGGGAGTGAATTCCACACTGAGAGTTCATTCACCCGCTGACTTACGGCGTGATCGCCAAACAGCGGGTAGCATCTGAGCGCAGCTAGCCAGTAGGATGAGGTTCCAGCAGGAGGTGTTGAATATAGCCCGGGCCTCAAAGAGAACGCAGGGTAGGTGTGATAGGATCTTGGCTGCCCAACCCAGCCAGCAGCTGCGTGCCGCATTCTGAACAAGCTGGAAGCGATGAAGCAGCATTGCTGGAAGCCCATAGAAGAGGGAATGATAAAAATCAAGCCACATGGTCACCAGGGCATGGGTTGCTGTGGCAAGGTCAGCCTGGGATACGTATGGGCATAGCTTATGCAGATTACGCAGCTGGAAAAATCATTTTTGAACCATGCCCGATACCAGAGTGTTCATGGAGAGAGCATGGTCGAAAATAACGCTCAGGTTCCTTACCTGGCCCATAACCTCCACCTGGACCCTCGCAACATCCAGGGGCCTGAGGGCATGGCACGCAGACGGTGCTGGTGGTCTTGGTTTATGACCTGTGCCTGGACATTGACAAGGGGAATCGTATCCTGTTGATTTGGTTAGATGTTTCAGCAGCCTTTGACACAGTTGATCATGAGGTGGTGTTGACATGACTGGGACCTGGCTGGGATGCCTGGTACCGCTCTTGAGTTCTGTTCGTTCCTGTCAGGAAGGTCTCAGCGGGTGGTGATGGGCGATTGCTCATCGTCCCCTCGTGGCTTCCCCTGTGGTGTCCTGCAGGAGTCCATCTTGTCTCCCCTCTTCTTCAATGTGTTATATGAGACTGCTGGGCGAGGTCATTCAGAATTTTGGTGTGAAGGGTCATCAATACGCTGATGATCCTCAGCTTAACTTCTAATTTTCATCCAACCCAGGTCTAGCAGTCTTGATGCTTCCCCCATTGCTTGGCTGTGGCTGGGTACTGGATGAGGGTGACCTGTTGGAGACTGAATCCTGACAAAACTGAGGTGACGATGGTGGGCCAGCCCTGTGACTTGGAGGGGATTGGGACTTCTCTTATTGATGGGGGCTGGCCCCTTCTGGTCACTCAGGTTCACAGCCTTGGAGTGCTTCTGGATCCCTTGCTTTGCCTTTTCTTTCCGATTTGGACTGTGCCACCATTATCCAGGCTTCCATCACCTAGAGGCTAAATTACTGCAATGTTGTGCTCCATGTAGGGCTGCCCTTGATGACTGTTTCGGAAGCTGCAGCTGGTGCAGAATGTGGCGGCCCGGCTCCATTTGGGGACAGGTCAATGGGAGCACATTACACCGGTGCTCTGGAGTCTGCATGGCTGCCTATAACTTTTTGGGCACAATTTAAGGTGCTGTTTTTGACCTTTAAAGCCCTAATTGGCCTGGGCCCCACCTATCTGAAGGACCGCCTGTCCTACCCATGCTCCGTCACAGCCCCTGTGGTCGGCTGGGAGCATCCTCCTGTGGGTTCCATCGGTTACTCTTGTCCATGGGATGGGGGTGCAGAGGGGGTGCTTTCGGTCACTGCCCCAGTGCTATGGAACTCCCTTCCCCCAGAGGTTCCCTCAAACCTGAATAGGATCATCTGCTGGAGGCAGTAAAAAATGTTTTTGTTTGGTAAGGCATTTGGTAGGCGGGGGTAGTGATTGGGGTTGGTTGGGGCATTGTGCGTGGCTGTAGGTTGGGGGGAAGGGGGTTTTGGGAGGTTAAGAGTAGGGTTTTTCGGGTGGAAGGAGCCAGTCTGGTTCTTCCATCTCACAGGGAAAACAAACAAACCAGCTTTTCTCAGCAGGGTCCAGGGAAACCTCGCCTATCACCAAGGCAGGGTCTGAAGGCACTAACTAAGTAGCTGCCAGAATTCCCCTCTGCTTGGCACGGAAGCAATCTCATCCCTTCCTTACAAGTACTCCAACCAGCAGCCTAGCTATCTCACCACATTTCATTCATTCATTCATGGTTACAACAAAGATACAAAAAATGAAAATCCCTCATCCCAAACCTCCCCAAACTCTTCTCAGTCAACCCAAACTCTGTCCCTACTTGCCCAATGCCTGGCCATATAAAAAGGTCTTGCCTTTCCTCCAGACGATGAGCTGGCTCAGGCTCTGACCAGCCCCCAGGAGAAGGGAGGTCACTGAGAACACCTCTGTCTGCGCACCCACTGATGGGCAGATGCTGCGTGCAAGAGGGCGGACCTCCAAAGCCTTTCCTCTGAGCCTGGCCATTGGAATACAGGGTCCATGGGCTGAGGCCTTTGCAGTTGCAATAGTCATGAAACTGAATACATTTTCTGCAGAAATCCCTATGTAAAGAACATACAAGCCATCATAATGGTCCCTCTAGCCCAGTGTCTCGTCTCCCCAGCAGCCAAATTCAGGGAAAAGCTGGGGTTTGAAAGTCTCAGTAATAGCCTTAATCAATAACCCGGTCACTCTGAATAGTTGTGTGACTGGGGCTGGAGCTGTGTCACAGGGTAGGAGACATTCTACCTGCTCAGTTTACAGGAGTGTAACATTGGCAGGTGCAGGTCACCCCCCCCCCCCCAAGTGTCCATGCAAAGCTTGGGGGGGGGGGAGATCAGCAGCTGTCACGCTTCATGTGCACACTGAAGGGGCAAGCATCGTAGTTTGCAAATCCCTCAGTTTTTGCTTTCCTTGATTTTAAAATGATTTGGGAACCATTAGGAAGAATGCTCGGGAGCCGAGTGTGCCCAGACCCCCAGCTGTGTCAGAAACTGCTTTAAACACAGAACATACATGGAGTTACTGGTTATTATCCATGTAATAAAATCATACCATGGAGGCTGGTGTAAGTTGAGAAGTAGGATGCAACTTTCCAGCTCCCAGTAGAGACCTTTGGGAGCTCCGTCTCCCTCTCTGGAAGTGACTGGCCCCTTGCTGTAATAGACAGGACACATTTCCAGGATGCCCCTGCATCCGTTTTCCCCATTAGCGAGTCCCGCTTACCATGCAGAAGGCCAACCTAAGACGCGTGCACCACCAAGATGCTTGCGTATCCTCCCTCACCCATTTAACAGAGTGATGATTAGATTGCTTAAAATAATTATCCATTATGCAAAGACGCATCTAATCACGAATATTTCATTAATGAAACCAGGCTCTTCATAAAACTGCTACGTATAAACAAAGCTTGGTGTGTGGGAGGGGGGTCTTCTCCAGTGAATATAAAATCCTTCCAAGTATTTTCATGTTACGATCAAATAAAACATGCCCTAGTCACCAGCCATACTTTGAGGGAAACTGGTTTGAATCTCTTCATTGAAATGAAATTTCTGAGAAGTAGTTTCAAAAATGAATACGTTGTTTGACAAAAATTTCCCTGCTATTGAAAAGTTTTTGCAAAAAATTCTAAAATGCCTCCAATCTTGAAATTGATTTTGACAATTTCTGCATTGTCAGTTCTAAATATAGGCAGTGTTGAAACAAAATAATGACGCTTTTGTGGAAATGACATTTTAAAAACCCACTTCATATTATTATTTTTTTGGAAAATTTGGATTATTATTTATTTGCCCAAATGCCATTGCACTGTTTTCAGCCAGTCTGCCCGCCCCGGTACAGTCCATGTCTCCGCACAAGTTGAAAGCCATGGTTAGCGCTGGTCGGCATCCCACTGTGTTTTGAGTTTTCAATTCGATATCCAGTGGGATGTCTAATGTACGTAGGGCCGTCACCATGGACTTCCTCTTGCTCTTTCTGGCTTTTGCCCATTGCAGTCTCCTTGGGACAGTTCGAAGCTGCTCCCTAGACTTCCTGCTACTCCCCAGCAGAGCTTGGACTGGGTTTCACACACTTGATTTTCAGGCGGCTTTTGTAGCGCAGCCAGGGTTTCTCTGGCTTCTTTGAATGTTGTCAGCCATAAATAGACCTCCAAGTCTATTCTTCCCTTTCCCTGCAGGATTTTGATTGCAACCAAGACCATGCTCTCTGCCCCAAATTATTGGAGGTAGTAAGAATTAGATCAGTTTGGTGCCTTCTGGGCATTTATTTTGTCTTTGCCCATTGGGGGCATTAAAGTGTGGTGTTTATACAAACAAGCCACAGAGGGTGAGCAGATGCTTCCCTGTGCAACTCTACCACCGTGTGTTGGCCTTAATATGCAACATGGCTTTTAATTCAGCTTAGGGTCATGTTCCGGCTGCTGCACTGCTCCTACCAAAACACTGGTCACAAGAGCAGACACAAAATGACTGTTTTGCCTACTGTAGGCCTTGATTGTCCAATTCTGGCTCCCCATAAAACCATGGATCGAGTGTGGTCGCTGTGTTGGTCCCGAGTGACAGGGAAACAGAAGTGGTTCAAAGCTTTCGGGCCACAGGGCCCTTCCTCAGGCATATCACATGGCCAGTAGAAACAAGCTTTTGGGCCACAGGGCCCTTCCTCAGGCATGTCACATGGGCAGTAGAAACAAGCTTTCGGGCCACAGGGCCCCCAGGTACATCGCTGGTGCTATATAAATGCTTATAATAATAATATAATAATAATAATATATTTCTACTGGCTGCGCCACATGCCTGAGGAAGGGCTGTTTGGCTCGAAAGCTTGCTAATGTTCCTCCACCACCAGTTAGTCCAATTAAAGATATCATTCAAAACCACTTTTATCTCTCAAAAAACCATGCTACTGCGTCTCAAACCAGTGAAACTTGGACTGGAAAGCCAAGTGTGCCCAGCTATGCGCTCCTTTTGAAATGTGGTAGACAGCTGGTGACAGGTTAGACCAGTAGCTGCCCACGTCCTAGCTCTTCCTAAAGTAGACCCCAAAACATGACTCTTTCAGGAAGATGAGCAGACTTGTTTTCCATAACCTAGTTATTTCAGTCAAGGTAAAAGGAATGTGGAAATTTCAAAGAGCTTATCTTGGCACTGGCTGGTCGTCTTGAATTGCTGTGATCATGGTTCATCCCAACCCAATGAACTTGTTCCTTGTGGACGCTTGGGGCTGCCTGGAGAGCACATGGATTAAGCCGTTAGGTTTTGTTTGTAAATGAAATCAGCAAATGAGATGGGGGGTTGGGGAGTTGAGCAGACTGACTCTTGGGGATGCAGCCAGGGGATCCTTTTTGGTTTTGCCCATCAGAAGTGCTTGCTTTATGGAATGAGTCCAACCAAATCTGTTTTCTCAATGACGATCATCCCTGTTTTCTGTGCAGGGTGCAGGTCATTAGTTTATGTATCTGAGGGCCTTGTCCAAGAATAGCAGCACATCAGCTAGAATGTTAATTCCCTCAACTGGCTGAGAGCACAGCGAAATGACAGCTGGGATTGGGGAAGTGGGTAGGCTCTGAAAATGGCAGCAGATTGATATTTTAAAAGCAGGGGGAGGGAAAGTTTTCTAATGATGAATAAGAGAGATGACATTTGGTGCTCATATTTAACTTGCGTCTGTTGTCCACATGCGGGTCAGCCTGCAGTAACCTCCCTTGATGAGGCCCGAGGCTGCCCAACAGCTGACTGGGTGTATACCCTTCAGACTGTAACCGAAAAGAAAGGCCTGGATAATTAGGCCAAGTGGAACTGCAGGAGGTAACTGGCTTCTCAGCTGCCTTTTGTATATTCATGACCCAACGTGATTGATGGAAGGACAGTGTTTGGTGACACTGTCATTTGCAAGTTGAAAGGTAGACTAGAGGCTGGAGCCACGCTCAAGGGCCCTACAATCAGCTCATTTGGATGCTGATGATGTTCGCATCTGCATTTCTTTGTTTCTAACTGTTTCAGGAGGACATCTGTTAATTTGTATAGATTAGCTTGGGTGCTTTCATTTAAAAACATCAAATTATGTCGCAGGACCATTTGTTATCAAAGTTTCCAGCAAAGTTTAAAGTGATTTTTGGAACCATGCTGTGCGTACTATTGGAGAGGGTTTGGTTTGGGGTTTTTTTCTTCTTCCCCCATCTCCTTTTTCTTTTTAAATAGATATTTGATATTTCACCATCCAGGAATTAAAATCATTAGTCCCTGTGCCCACACTGCAGAGACGGGTTAGCAAAAAGCATATGCTGAATTATAAATTTCAGAAGAAATGAGGCTTGCTAAATTTCAGATCTGCTTGGGGGAAGAAGGCCCCCGTTGCTGGACAGAAAGCCTTTACCTCAGAAGGGGGGCGGGGAGAAGAAGTCAAATGCAATTAATTCAAGAGGGGAAATGCTTTTACTATGTAATATTTAGTCACATATTTCAAAAATAATAGCGTTGCTGTCAGGGAACTTACATTTTTCAAAAGTATTGCTTTCACCAAGAAGCTGTGATATTATCTGGGAGTGGGGCTTTCATATGGGAGTAGCCAAGCTGAACTTCCTTTCATTTTTTGTTTTTTTTTAAAACTGTTTTTCCTACATCCATGCTCACCCTACTGGAATCCAATTCCTGTGTGCCAGGGTCCTGGCCCTCTTGGGATTTGCTTAATGCTGGAATGAGGCTGAGCCGCGCACACGCACACACACGAGCTGCCTGTGCGTCGGGGCCAGCCTTAGATTCTGTGGGGCCCAGGCTGAAGATAAAATGCCGGGTCCCTGGTGGCCCTTGGCCTTTCCTCCTTGAGGGCACCCTCTGTGGGGCCCTAGAGGTGGCCATGTCTGTGGCCTCACTGAAAGGGAGTGGGCGTCCCACCTTGGTGAAAACAGGGGCCGCTGTGGGGCCCCTGGAAGTGGGTGAAATAGCAGGGCCCCGGGCGGACACCCTGGGTTAAAGCCAGCCCTGCTGTGCATGTTCCCAACAAGGCTCCTCAAATATGACTGGAACTGAGCTCTGAAACGGACCCCTTCAAATGGTGAATATTCAGATAATCTTGTTCCTTGCTGGCTAGCAGACCAATGCCTAGGAGACCTTCTTGAGTGACTCAGTCCCTTGAAAGCAGCATTGGACCTTAACTTTCCTCCCCAGCTCCCCCTCTAATGCTTGTCAGCTGCTGCAGGTTCGAAACCCCGTCTCATCCCAGCTGCTCTCAGCCAGCATTAACGGCCAGAGAGATGATCAAGTTTGGCCATGATGGTTTAGTTTGCAGTTCTGCACCAGCAGCTTCTTGAAAGACAATAGCAACACCAGAAAACTTGATTCTTCCAACCCCAGAATTTCCTTATTTGGGCTTCATAGCTTTTCTTTCCCTCCCCATTTTGTGTATTTCCAGCTGTGGAGGCTCGTGTTTTCAAACGGCTGCCGAAACAGACCAGACCGGTGGGCAAAGCTGGCTGGCGTCCTCTGCTGGTTGGAGGCCAACCAGGCAGCTTTACTGCCATGACCTCTCCGCGAGGTCTGGCCTAAGAGACCAGGAGTCCAGAATCCCCGCTCTGAGCCCTCCCTTGCCAGGTCTCTTAGTGCCCACCACACATCTGGATTGCAAAAGCGCTCAGCTTCCATTCACCAGGAATTCTTTGCTTTTGTGAAATTCTGCCCATGGGTGACACAGTAGGTTTCCCTGGGGTGTGCCACGTTTTAGGAGGCCTTTTCCCAGCTTCTGGTGTCTGAATAGGGGCTGGGCTCTTTTGAACTTTCCTAATTTGTGGGTCCTGAGCCCTTGATCCACCTTTCTAATTTAAGGCAAGAATATTAGAGGAACCTCTCCCCAGATTTTATTACCGCTCCGGGTCGTGCCGTTTGCTAAAGGGCTCTCAGAAATGTTGCATTATTCCATGCTTGCTATCAGATGGTTTCCAAGTGGCATTTTCGTCTTTGAGAGAAGGGAGGTGGTGACTCCCAAGTCAGTCGCAGGCTGATGGGCGAAAGCAGGGCACAGGCAGCATCTCGTGGTGGAGCCCGAAAACAGGCTTGTTAGAATGCTCCAGGAGTATCGCCGAGGTGGTGCCTTGGTAACTGGTTTGATTGCCCTGCCACCATTTAATAAATGTGGCTTTTCGAAAGACGGCAGTTCCCTTTGGCAGGATGTGCCGAGCCCTTTTGAAAGTCTGGCCGAGGGCGACACTGCGGGAGTTCTCTGGACACCTCCATGGCCCGTTCTTTTCCTTGTGCCTTTTGGAAAACTTCAACTTGTGTCACTTTGCCGGGCAACTCCTGGTTTTCCGAGTGATAAAGCAAACCTGACACTTGTTCCGTGAAGGCATCTTCTCCTGTCTGCTTATCAGCTCTTCAATTTATGGCTGCGCTTTGGAAATTTATTCCTGTGACTCCCATCTTTGTATTTACTCCAATTAACACATAAACCCTAATTACCCAGATCAAGGGATTTGGGAGTCCATAAATGGAAAGTGACACGGCAGAGCTTGGCAGCTGGTACAGAGGCAAGGTGACAAAAAGCGGGGAAGTATCAATTAGATGACATTGATGGCGAGGCGTGTGTGTGTGTCGGGATAGGAGATGTTAGCAGCTCTAAGTGTCACTGACTGTTCGCCTCCTGTACGGAGGAGCAGTGTAAAAAGCCAGCTGGCAAATTACAGCTGCTGTGACTTTGGGTAGCATGCTTTATAAAAATGGATTTTGCTGAGCTGTCCCCTTTGTTGTGTTGTTTTTATTTGGGTAAGTCGTCCCCCCGCCCCCCGATGAATCGACTCGGGCTGTGTCTTCCCCTACGGTGACACGCGCATGCTAATTATTTTACTTTTATTTATAATGGAGGCTGAGGAGCAGGAGGTGATTTAGAAGCACCGTGCTTCTTTCGCCCGCCTCAGGAGGGTGGTATCCTGGCACTTGGCAGCTTTCAATCCCACCGCAGCCAGATTTATAGAACCAAGTTGGACTTGATCAGTGGAGGGCTTTCTAAAGCAGCCGGCAGTGTGACCGTGTTGAAGTGCTGACCTACCAGAAGGGGGGCTGGGGATGGGGAGGGAGGAGCTAGCAGCCATGCGCCAGGCCCCCCTGGGTCGGTGGCAGCTCAGCACTGAGGTGCCAGCCATTTCTCTTTCTGTGGAAGGAGATGCTGACATGTTCTGCGCACACAGCAGCCTCTGCTGCCCGATCGATGGCATTGGCATAGCTTCTTGCAGTGCAGCTAGGACATAGGCCCTGAGTATTAGCCACACAAAGACGTGCACTCGCAGACCTGGGTGTAGTTAGTGCTATGATCTAAACCTACACCGGATAGACCATGGTGCTTTTTATTTTAATTTAAAAAAACAAAACAGAACCCCAACAACATGCAGATTACATTGCTTGTGGCGATGCATGCGGGCTTAATCGTTCCGTCGCCTTGACACAGCTTGAGCTTTCTAGCAATCCAAGCGGCAGGGCTTTTTAAAAACTGTAAAGTCGTTTCCCCCCTTGACATGCCCCTGGATCAGGTAGAAAATGGGGAGAGAACTGCTAAATGATGTATTTAGAAAAGAAGCTGTTCTACAAGAGTATTCGAAACATTATGGAGCTGCCAGAAGGTCCATTAACATAAATGTTTAACTCAGAGACACACAAACTTATGTACCGAAATGAAAATGTTTCATGCATTAATTTGCTGCAGAAGGTACTAACATAACAATTAGAACAACATTCTGCCGGCTTACACTTCAATTTCCTGGGGCACTGTTTCAGCGGTAATGCATAGTGTTGATATAG
Source organism: Sphenodon punctatus (assembly GCA_003113815.1). Classification (NCBI taxonomy): domain Eukaryota; kingdom Metazoa; phylum Chordata; class Lepidosauria; order Sphenodontia; family Sphenodontidae; genus Sphenodon; species Sphenodon punctatus. The sequence continues at coordinate 8,630,944 of QEPC01012679.1, read as the reverse complement.
TGTCTCCCCCCAGTCTTCTCACAGCAGTTTATTCTGTTGTTAAATTGAATTCTTACAGTTTTAAACCGGATATCAAGGTAACTAGGATATACTGATGGTACTAACCAGAGCTGGTGTGGCTTTGTGGGTAAGATGTTTGTCTTGGACCTCAGAGAACAATGTTCAAACCCTGTCCTAGCCATGAACTCACTGGGTGGCCTTGGGCAAGTCATGATCTCAGCCTCAGTTTCTCATCTGTAAAGTGGGAATAATAATACCCAACCTCACAGGGCTGTTGTGCGGGGGAACTAAATAGAGTCTGTAAAGCACTATAGAAATGGTAAATAATGGTAAATAATAACAATAGCAACATAGGGGAGGAAGAGGGTGCTTAAAACAGCTGGAACTAGATGGGCAAGGTCATGGCGTTGATCATCGCCACTCAGTGTTTAGGGGCATTTCAGAATAGCAAGTGGTCAAGTAGCAGCATGTCCACATGTCTTTGTCCTGCTGCTTTTACCAGTCAGCTTTGCTGTAGTCTAGGAGTGCATTGTTGTGTAAAGGAACCGTGATCAGAGGACAGTGTAGAAAGCCCCTACTGGCAGGTCATTGGCAGGCCCGAGTTTACCCCTTGCTACTTGTTCCGTCTGCACAAAACCGTTGCTATGGTCAGTTTCCCAACAGGTGGCCGCTGCCGTTTAAGATGTAGCCGTTTGCTGCTGTCCTCGACAAGCAAAGATTTGTAAAGCGGCAGTGTACTTGTATGACCATCAAAACAGGAGCAAAGACTTATTGCTACTTTACCAATGTTGTTGGGCAATAACACTTAGTTTACTCAACGTGCCCGTCAACGGTGACGGCTTGATTAGGCAAAATGTCTGGTTTAGAGCAAACCAAGACTTGCGTGTCCAGAGCAGCCGTCTGTGTGAACCAAGTTGCTCCAGAGCAAATGGTAACTTTTATGCACAGAGACCTGTAAAATAGTTGCTCTGGCCCAAGACCAAGTTGCTGTGGAAGCAGTTGGTAGGTGTTTTGCTCCAAAGCAATTTTTGAGGGTTTCATGTAGACTCGCCCTTGGATTTTAGTTAGCGTAAGCTAAAAACAATACTTTTTCCCTAATGTGGAAGCCTCTCACGGACCATGCACTTGTGTAACTATTCCCCATTATTGTACTCGGAGCACAAACAGTTGTCTGCAGTGTAAGAATGTCCAGGGGGATGTGATCATGCCAGAGCACAGTTAAGGTTGCACTAAGAACATAAAAAACGTAAGTGCCAGACTGGGTCAGACCAATTAATGGTCCGCCGAACCCAGCATCCTGTCTCTGACAGTGGCCAATCTCGGCTACTTGAAGCTGTACCCAACAGGTCCCTCTGGGGCAAGTCGTACCCTGCTGGTCACTCCCAGTTCCCGACAGCAAGAGGTTACATTCCCCAAACCTACCTGACTAATAGGTGCTAATGGACCGATCCTCCAGAAACTTGTCCAATCCTTCCTTAAACCCGGCTGTGCTACTGGCCTTGACCATGTCCTCTGGCAACAGATTCCACAACTTAATTGTGAATTGTGTGAAAAAATACTTTATTTTATTTGAGACGGTACTAACCAAGAAATGCTTAGGGTGCTTTAATCACCGGGCAGCAATATGAAAAGCAATGGTACAAGGAAGCTGGCTAACATAGCTTGCCGATGGTTGATTTTGTTTCCCTGTTGCTACCCTCATGTTCTCAGCACTTGGTGTTACACGCTAATGTGCGTACGCACTTGTGGCAGGATGCTTCACCAGAAGATAGTAACCCTGGGGGTGTTCACACACACCTTGGCTTACGCGGGCTTGTGGATTTGGAAAATCCAGGCATCGTTTCTTTTTCCTAGGCAGGCAGTTGATTTTGTTGTTGTTGTTGTTGATGATGCTGCTAGCCTGCTGATCCCAGTCACATGGTTGTGAGTTGTAAACCTCGTGGAACAGCCCGGCGCTACAGCGCTGGTTGTGAGGAGTAACAACTGCAAACATCCCTTCTCCGAGCAAATGCTTGTTCTAAACTGAACACTGTAGAATAAAAATGGAAACATAAAAATAGCAGTTGGAAAGATAAAACAGCATTTATAGTACTAATAAAACCGTTGTGGCTTCCACAGGAAAACATGCTTTGTAACCTAATGCTTACCTGCAAAGACTGTCGAGTTTCCGAGAATTATAGCTGTTTTTGTAAGAGAAGCACAGAGCTTTGCTTCAGGGCTGAGTGATAGATCCTCCTGCCTGGAGCATCCCAGTGTGTTTATACATGGCTTGTATGGCAGCTTTCATAAGACATTTACGCCATGATTTGCGATGAGCTTATGTGTGAATAATTAATGGCAATTAATCCTTAATTACAGTAATTAGGCAAGTCACAGGAAATTAAGCTGCAGCTGGAGAAGACCATGCCTGCGAAGAGAGGATCGGGGGCTGTGTGAATGTGCCATTCACTGACAACATTACTGGGATGAGCGGCATTCAGCCGCTTTGGCATTCCTATTGGCAGCCTTGGGTAGGACAAGAGTGCTCCCCATTAGCAGCAATCTATAGTTGTCTACAAGAGTTTTTAGTTCCTGTGCCAAAATGTTATGTTGCATATGGTGATTATCGAAGTTTATTGGTTGCCATAATTCAAAAGGGTGTAATTGTTTTTGGCTTGAAAATAGCGACATTAGAAACTGAAGCTTTTATGCGTTTGTATGATCCACTGGCATCAGCCACGGCGTAACTTTTTTGAAACTATTCATCTAAGCTTGCAATTATGAAAATAGATTGGCTAGAAATTAACAGATCAAAAATTTCAATTTAAAAAATAACAACCCACCGCCACCCTGAAATATGGTTCCTTGGTTGAGGAATTAATGACTCTATAATCAGCTGCCTTTTTCGTTAAACTGCGTAAAGCATAAAGGTGTAACACCTTCTATGGAAAGAAAGGTCTCCTTTGGGCCCAGAGACCAAATGGAAGAAAAATTGAAATGTATGCAAGCACTAATTTTCAGACATAAAGGGAATATTTGAAAAAAAACCCACCAGCAATCCAGTTTTATACAAGCTTCCTCACCCGCTGCCTTGCCTATTGTATTTGGAGAGCAGGTTCCCAATAGAACCTGCATGAACTGGCTTATTACAAGGAAGGTTGGTCCAGAATAGAAGATTTGCCCATTGTTAATGGGCAAAGTTTTTAACACCTGTGATTAAGCATGTTCCAGTCATTTTCTAGGGTTCTGAGTGGGGTGTGTGTGTGTGCGCGTGCCAGCGACAATTTGAGGTAGAGTGCCTATAGTGTACATTAGTATCAATGAAACCCACAAAAAGCAATCCAGTAATTTATGAGCTTGTTGGAAAATGCCCACATGTTCCCATCAAATTATAGGGTTCCTATAATTTGCTCTGTGACTTTGAGGTGTTTTCTCCCAAACCTGCTGTGGTGCATTTAACTAAACCTTTGATTAGATTTAATCCAAACAGCTAGTCTGTGAGCGAGACTTTTTGAATAAATAGATGGTCTGGCCAGGCCATGGTATTATTTCAGACTAAGACGACAACCAAGGATGAGGCCGGCTAATTACACGCTAGAAATGTACAGTAATGGTAGCAATCAGGTATATTTACCGTTCTCTAGAACAAATGTTGCCTGTCAGCGTTTGGGCATCTACACTGTATACAAAATATACAAATATTTTTGTATTTTAGGAATGCTGGTTGCTTGTAATATGAAAATGCGTAAACTTCAGCTCCTTGGACGCCGGATCTAGATCAATTTTTAATTTACTCGTATGGATGGATGACTCATTTGAAAGAAAATAGTGACACAGAGAAAAGTCATTTGGATGTACGGTGAGGGTTGCATTGGTCGTCTTCTGTACTTTGGAGTGGAAATAAGTCACAGGATCTTAATAATGGTCTTGATTTTATAAATGATTTCCCCCCCTGAAATAAGCAATCCATTCATTTTAATATGTAGAATTGGTTTGCTAGCAGGGCGACAGTTTAAAAAGACTTCCAACTGTGACACAAGTGCAACCATATTGCTTCCTATTACTCGCTAAGGTGGTTGTTTAGAAGAGAATGTTCTCCCTGGATATGTTTAAAGTGCTGTAATTTTATTTAGGATAATGAGGATTTATAACAGTTTTGCCATATGAAAACCTGCTTTTAGACCCAGCGAAATAGGCTGTTTTGGTTATTGAGTGTGCTTAACTGGAGTGTGTGTTGTTCATGGTGACACAAGTAAGGAAAGTGTTTCTGTTGGTGATGGTTACACGGTTTAGTCTATGCAGAGGCCCAGAGAACATTCACACTATTAAGTGTGATAATGTATCATTATCCAGATTTCATCTTTCAGTCTAGTTTTAGAGAATCTTTCTTTTTTTAAAAAATAAAAAATTGTCTGCCTATATTTAGTTTTGATTTTGAGACAATTTGAGTAGTAACTATTTACCAAACAGTAGAATTTAAAGTTTAGTTGGAAGCTTAATATTTTAGGTTAGCCTGTTTCTTACATTTTTTTGTTGCTGTCTTAGCAAAAAATAAATCCCTTCTGAATTTAATAATATTTTTAAGTTTGCTGTTATTATCTTCTCTAGTGCATCTCAGAAAGCACTGCTTTCTAGCCAGTGGCATAACCGTACATTTAATGCCTTGTTTGTAAATCTAAAGCAGAAGGAATTGAACTGTTACAGATTTTTATCAGGTTTTATCTCCTCACTGGAAATTTTAGCTCTCAAAACATTTATAATTTCCCTTATTTGAAGGTTCAAACAGTTTCAAATTACTGCCCATGGATTGTTCTTGACATGCAGAATGGTAAATTTGAGCTGAGGAAACACAGGAATGTGTTGTGTGTGCTTTTCCTGAACAAGGGAATTCAACGGGTAAATTACAGTCATTTACTTGGAGTGTAATTTACTGGGAGCCTTTAGGCAAATGCAGGCAAAAGGACAGAACAGAAAAAATAGCTCAAAACTGGGTTTCTCATTCCCCTTTTCTCCAGAAATGCAGGATCTGTTCATGGAACAAAGATGACAGAAAAGTTCTGCATTTGCAATATAGATGATGCTTATTATTTCCCCCGTTAACATGGTAGAAATATAAAAGTGTGACTCGTTTGTGTGAAGATTGCAATTTAAATCATTCTAAATTAGCTGAGCATCTTCTTTGGCGGGGGGAGGGTGTACTTTACGTTCATGAATATCTGTACTTGGTCCTTCTATACATCTGAAGTCAATAAAAACTATTCATTGTTCACTCTATTAATAGATCAAAGTATTTGAAACTGTCAGGGAATTAAGTGCAAGTCACAGATTTTATCTCAAGGGGATTGGTTGGAATTGTATTTTCATAATGTTTTATATTGGGGTTTTTTTTTTTTTTTTTTAAGTACCATAATGTATCTTGGAAATATTTGAAAATACCACAGAAATCGGGATATTTAAAAAACAACACCGCCCCCCCATCCCCCCACGCACACAAAGACAGACACATCCTTGTTTGTAATTAATATACAAGAAAAAATTCCCTAACTAAAATTTGGTTGTAATTTGGAATGTAAATAATTTAGGGGAACAAAATCCCCTGTTTCGTAATCAATCCAGGCATGTATAGAATAATTCTGAGCGAGTGTATTCTGGCCAAAGCTTTTATTGCGAAGCGGTGTGCACTGTAGTAATTGCTAAGCAAACAGAAGGCTGTGTTGTAAAGTGGTTTTGTATAGCATATTGTAATTTGACACTTAAGTTGTGCCCTGCGTTACCCCGTGTCATAATTGATGGCTAAAGAAAAGCACACGCTATGCTAATCATTTGTTAGAATAGCTTGTTAAATTGTAGTTGCCAATTTAAAATAAACTATGGAATGCTTGTCTATATTTTAAGGTTGGTAGAGTCTACAGTTTTAAACAGTCATTTTAAAGCTGTTTTTCAACTTTACGTTGCGTGCACAGCATTCTCCCCTTGCACCCAAGGTCAGCATGTTCACTAGTTTAATAGCACACCATCAAGAACAAAATCAATGAGCTGCATGTTTCACACTGGTGTCACAAGGGATTTTCCCGGTTAGAGCACATTTGGGTACCAATCCCAAGTTTAAAATGATAATATTTATGCCCTATTAGCAGAGCGCTGAAACAGAGGCGGTGGAGCGGATGTGAGAAGTTGCCTAAACTTGCCCTTTTCTGAAGCTGGTGCTCTTATTTTTTTTTTCTTGCCTCCCAAAGATAAATAAGCCGCGAGACAAGCTGCAATCTCCGAGTCTAACATGTCGCTTTGTTTACAGAATAGGAAATTTGTTGGCTAAAGGATTCAAATCAAGATCTTTCAGTAGATGGCGAGACGAGGATTATGAGCTGATTCTAAATAATAATCTTGGTGCTGATTATGGAAAATGAAGTGTCCGTATTGCTTCTGGCTGAGCTAAGACAGCAGTGCCCTGTCTGAGGTCTCTGAGAATTGTATGAGTCACGGTGTGGTGTAATCGGCCTCTCCTGTCTTTAATGAAAGGCTTGCCCTACAAAACCGCAAGCCAAGGCAGGCAGTTTCAGCAGCAAAGAAATTTTTACTTCTGCGGAGGGAAATGATTTAACGTCAGGAGCAGGGTTATTTATTTATAAGAGATTAAAAATGACTTCAATATAATACCTTTAATTTGTAATAATGGTCTGCAGGGCTGTTCCCTGTCTAAAATAAACCATTTGACTGGCACGTTCATTTTGATCTGTTCACTTGTATAGTGTATTAGGAGGGATAACGGTCTTATTTTCAATTTCTTGTATATTCAGTGAAAGCAGCCAAGGCGTGCCGTTGGGGTAGTTCTCGGTCGCTGAATAGCAGGGGATGTGTGTGGCTACCCTGTGGCCTACATTTGACCCCTTGGTAGGGAGGAATTCCTCGCATACTTGCAGAATCCAGTCACTCTTTGACACTGGGGCTGCTCTGCCAGCAGCAGACCTTTGAAACCAGTGGCATAGCTCCCTAGCATTGCCAGAAGTGCTTAGAACAGACTTTTTTTAAAAAAGAAAAAAAGACAGTAAATCATTTTAAAGGTTGAAATTTGAGACACGCAAAGTACTTTTGACTTTGAAGGATTACAATAAGAAATGGAAACTTTGGCACTCAAGCTCAGTATATAATTATCTTCCTCCCGCGGTTACCACTGAGTCATATACTTTAGGGGGTTGCAGGCTGCGATGATGAGGTGAGAGTTCCCTGTGAAAGCGGGTCCTTCACCACGGCAAACCTAGCTGTAGGGAAGACTCCCATCCCCACGGCAGAGGCAGTTAGACTACAGTTGATGCATGCGCAGGCAGCAGCACTGGTGTATGACAAGCCTTGGCCCTACTGGCCACATCCCATTCCCACCCCCACCCCCCGGCCTATCCGTGAATTCCCTCACTCTCCTCCCACCCTGTGGTGGCAGCATGCAGATTGGGTCTTCTGTGCTAAAGTTAGTGGTAAACGGAAGGGCTTTGGCCCCGTGCTGTTATGTGCATGGGCAGCGCCGTGCTCTGTGATGCCGTCTTAAATCCTAAAATACTTGTAAGAGCAAGCTTGTAACCATGGTGTTGGAGGGAAGCCTGAAAATATAACTACAACGTGACTCAGAAACCAGAAGGTGCGTTAAGGGGATGGACTGGGGGCTCCTCAAATTGATCTTTAAAAACCCTCCGAATTTTAAAGCCAAACCATGTGGGTTGCCAACCCTGCACTACCGTAATGCTGTCTCGGTAGACTATCAAGTGACTGGACAAAGGCTTTTTTGATTCAATATTCTCATTCAGGTTCGGTCGTAGCCAGGCTTTGCGGTCCTCCTCTTCCTCATTGACTTTGCTGGTAGAAGTGGTGGGGAAGGGCCAAGACACGATGGAAGAAATCAGCTGTGTTGGACCTTGACTTCTCTTGGAGTGGGAGTAACAGGGCAGCAATGCTGGCAAGTCTTGGGACTTGATGGTGCATCTTGCAGTTCTTGATGCTTCTCCTCCCAGCGTTCAGTTACTGCATTAGACTCTTCACTTTCATAGAGAAACATTGCATCAAGCTTTTTGCCCTCACAAGGTAAAACCAAAGGTTACTGTGGCGCGGCAGCAACCTGGGTCGGGAAACCGTAGTGGATGTGAGCTGGGTCGGGCTGCAGAACAAACGTGCCCGGGGAGGGCGGGGAGAAACAAAAAAGTGCAGCTGTCCCAGCCCTGCGCTTCACCCAGTGCCCGGCCCCCTCCCCCCATAACAGCCAGCCATAACGGTCCCTGACCGTTCTGGCTGTGCCTGCCGGCCCAAACAAACGTGATGGCCTGGTCAAACGGACCTTAACCCGGACGTGACCTTGGAGGTTTTCCACTGACACAGCCTGGGGGAATCCCGGACCAGCATCTGGTGGCACCTGTGTAGGTGAGGTTACTGTCACATCTGTTTTTACCCATCGTTGCCAGACATAAAGCTTGAAAATATTACTGCAGTGCCCCCCAAAGGCTCAAAAGCCGGAAGGCAAAACAGCATGGTACATATGGGTACTATAGGAGGCAGATCTTGTACAATACTTGGGGCTGGCAACACTTCAGTTAATGACTTAACCAAGAGTGGGATTCTCACAAGCAATCAGCTTTGGCTTTCAGAAGAACGCCACTAAGGGCGAGACACGCCCCCAAATGTTGCAACCGAGAAACACCATGTGAAGAGATGTCTTTTTACATTCATACATTAGAAAACCCCCCAGAAATACTGCTTGCAAATCTATTCTTCTTAGAGACCCGAAAACATAAGAGGGGGGTGATGTGTGGGGTGCGTGAGAGAGAGAAACAGACAGACTAAAATACAGGCAAAGTGGCTCCAAATAAACATTTCCAAAGTGACACCTCGTTGCTATATTTGGGGCAAAATGAAGATGGCAGGAGCAAATCTTGATAGCTAGTTTTAATTCTTGTGTATCATAACTACAGAGTTGTTTTGGTTTTGACTGGATTAAAATGCAGGCTTATTCCCATTAAAAGCTGCTTTGTGTATTCTGCTCCCTGACTGTTCTGGAGAGGCGGGTGTGTTTTAGAGGAGTGCCAGCATAAATCCTAATATCCGTGAACTTTTGCGTAACCAAAGAAGCCAACGCAAAGGCATTTCCAGACCATCTTCCCAAGCAACATCTCTGCTTATCTGCAATCAGCGTTCTATTTGTTTGCATATCTACACATACTTATATATTTAATTCTGAGGTTCCAAATAATATCTTTGCATGAATATGTGCTTGGAAATAATGTTCCTTTAGGTTCTGGTGTATAAATAATGTATGTGGAGAAGCTCATAAATGTAAGCTTGAATTTTCCTCAGTAGTTTTTGTTCTCAATCACCTTGATGAAACAGTCTTGAAGGCGCTCTCCCTTTCAGTGGCATTTGGAATGAGTCCCTGACAGGCTGATTTTCCACCCCTGTTGTGATGCTGCTTTCTCTAGTTAATATTCCTCTGTAAGTGTCGTACCAAAGTAAACCAAAGGAGCCCAGCTCATGACACTAAGACTGCATTTGCATTAATTATGCAGTCAGGGCTGGTGAGAAAATGCTGTCACAGAGAGAGAGGCAGTAAATGAGAACTCTCCAAGTGAGCCTGAATGGAGAGAGCATTAAGTTCATTTACATGGAGGCAGAAAGAGCCCCCCTCAGATTCGAGTGAAGGAACAATGGCATTTCTCTTGTCTGCTTGTTCGGTTCTATTGTTCTCCGACTTAATGAATTAAAGGGAAGGGGTTTGCATTGACAGCAAAGATATCTTTGGTATTAATAATAAATAATAATTAATAACAACAACAACAACAACAACAGCATGCCCCACTAATCATGGAGGAAACACCAAGAGGAAAGTTTAAAGAGACCCTGCCTTTAGTGAAGCCAGTTAGGGTTTGTCTTTGCTAGTTCTGGTGGTGGGGAAGGGAACCCCAAAACAGAGATGTCTTTCAAAGTTGTCGACTGTGTGTGTGTGTGTGTGTGTGTGTGTGTGTGTGTGTAGGTACATACGTGTGTGTGTGTGTGGTACAGAGGTAGGGAGAAATGTGGGGGAATTGCCTGTCACCTGCACTTTCAAAACATTCATGAATTAAGATAAGCTCCCAGCCCTCAGAGTTATCGTTCGGGGCAAACTGAGGAACAGATGGGTTCAGCCACATAGTATGTGGTTAGGCCCCATCCCTCCTGACTAGCTACTGAGTGCTTTAGCCATTTTCTCCCATCTGGGGAAGGGAGGCTCAGGCTGGCGATCGTGTTTGGGAGGAGAACGGTTTGTATGTGAACATTGCAACCAAACCCAAGTGAGGGCGAAAGCTTCTCTGAGCCCAGTCCATGGAGGTGAGTCAGTCAGAGATTAGCTGGGAAGCCTGGCTTTTTAACTCAAGAGTTAGGGATGCATGTCCTTTTAGCTCTCTAGAGCTCAATGCAGGCTCCGTTGAGAGACATGCTGCTGGAGTAAGTGGAAGGGGGATTGGTTTGCAAAGAAGGCCCAAGCACCTCTCTGTCCCCGCTCCTTTCTGTAGTCGCCCTGCTACCGCATGAGGTCACAGTTTATTCAAGGGAGGCATTGTACGTCCCATGCCCTCTTACCTGTGGAGTCAATGGGAAAAACAGAATCAAATAAGTTTGAACAAATGGCAGCACATGAATGGTTTCCCTCCCGAAGGCTATAGCTAACAGCAGTGCAAAGAGTTAACAGGTCAGGATACCAAGCACACAGTCAGCTTCCATCTTGCTCCTGCAAGAGGGTTGCTGGTTTTCATCCATTGTAGTGGGAAACCATGGTGCATTAAGGAAGCCTCACCTGGCATTGTCATAATTAAGGACACTCACCCATTGTTGGGGCAATTGTTCACCAGGTAGGACTACGAGCTCTGGAAGACTTTGCTCACATGGTCCTTTGCCTGGAGAAATAGACACTTTGTGGGGAGGTGATTGTTAGTAGTTGGCTTCTGAGCATGCAAGGTGCCACACGTGGGTTTTTTTCCCCCAAGTGGAAAATGTCAGATCTGTACTTGTTGGCGCATCCTGAATGAAGCAAGGACCCAAGATATGGATTAATAACAGTGGCACTATTTATTGATAAAGAACTGGGTGGGGAAATTGCCCTAAAGGCAATTCAGGTGCAGACAAGCTTTATAACATTAACATTAACTAAACTCAGGTGGGAGACTGGTCCTGATGCACCCTCCAGTACCAGCCCCCAAATAGCTATCAAGCTATGCCTCACCCTCCGCTGCGTGCCACAAATCATGGGCGAGGGACGACAAGCGTGCCCCCCCCCCCGGGGACTGGGGTAAGGAGTAGGTTCAGAGGGACCCAGATCCACATAGGCCCCAATGGTGCCCAGAATTACTTCTCCCAGGGATGTGATCCCAGCATCAGCCGCACCCTTCTTCTGTGCCGGATGCCTCCCTCTTTCACTTCCCTCCCTAGGAACATATCTGAATTGTAACAGTACTGCACCCCCACAAGAATGCAACAAATATTCGCATCTACCCACCTGGCCATAAAGGCCCTAACAAGCCAACTGAATGAAATCAGGGCACGCTGGAGGAAAGGCTAGAACCAGAATGCCCAATGGCCAATGCGGGTTTTTTGTAGGAATGTCTTTTTGGCCCCAAATAAGCGACCAGCGACTGCTCACAGTGCGCGTGGGTGGGTGGGTGCTGCTTACCGGATCCAACGCCCAGCTGCCTCGCATCTCGTGTGGGTCAGCGTTGGAAGCTCTCAAATCTTGCATCGTGAGACTGAGATTCGCGCCCCGCACGCCCCGGCGCAGAGCAACCCTGGCCGGGGAGGTTCCCTTTTTGCACCTCTGAGGGCGTTGCCCCAGCAGCCCCTGCTTGTGCCTCTTCTGCAGCTACTCCCGGGCTGGAAAGGTGCCCCTTGCTCCTTCCGCCATAGGGAGTGCGACAAATCTCCCTTTGCTGCCACCCCTCAAGCGGGGCTTGTGAAAGGGTCATTCTCAGCAATGTTGGTGTCGCAGAGAGAAAGCGGTAAATGAGGACACTCCCAGCTGGGGGTGGAGCAAGAGGCAGGAGTTGAGAGCACCAGGAGATTGGGGAGGGTAGTGTGACTGTGCCTCCCCCCCCGCCCCCCTTCAAAAACCCCATTTCTCCAAAAGCGCATTGTCTGTCACCCAGTGCGCACACCCAGCTGGCTGTGGGAGGGGAGGACAGCAGCGGGCTGCGTGCCTCAGGAGTGGTGGGCTGAGTTGGTTTAAGATTGCACTGCTGTTTTTTAAAGGCCTGCATGGTCTAGTCACTGGCTATTTGGGATCTGCTCCTGGAGCCTCATGCTCTTGGGTATCTGTGCTCAGAAACCACCCCGCGCTTTGGGAATCCTGCCATCGTGTCTTCAGTCAGCAGGCGTTTGAGCCTTTGCTATGGCAGGCCCTCCAGCCCCCCGCCGGATACGCATCTCAACACCTCCCTCCTCACCTCCAAAAAGCACCTGAAGACTCTGTGATTCTCCAGGGGATTTTTAGGATCCACGGCTGGTTTCCTTTTATGTGTCCATTCCCCTTTTAAATTGTGTTAAACTAGAGTTTTATTTTTAAATGTATTTTAAATTGTGTTTATGATGTAAAGTGGTCAGAGTGTTGTTTTGGTGGTGGTAGTGCACTCTAGAAATGTTTTAACATTAGTATTTATCATTTCATAGTCAAAGATTTTCAACATCCATCCAATGGGGAGCACTGCAGGGTTCACAGGGACTCTGCCTCCTGTCCAGACTCAGAGATCTGGAAAAGCTTTTTAGGAGCATGTCAGGAGCACAGTTCTAGGGGAAGACAGGGCTGTGTCCCCTGATGTTCAGGTTGCTTGGAGAATACACCACAGTGCTTGAATAGCAGCTCCCTTCTGCCTTATTATTATTATTATTATTATTTTATTTATTAATAATATTATCAAGCATTTATATAGTGCCAGCAATGTACTTGGTGCTTTACAAAGTAATGGAATAGACAAGGTCCCTGCCCTAGGGCTGAGACAATCTGAGAGACGGGGGAGCGGGGGAGATGAAGAAACAGAGGGAGAGACAAGGGGTGTAACGTTCTCGAAGATGCGAGATCCCAGGTGCACGCGCTTGGCTTGGTTACATACATCGAGAATGCTGGCTGGCTGGTCCGTGTGGTGAGGATACGAGTACACAGGCCTCAGGTAATACATTATACTGCATGGAGGGTATCAGCAGGAGTTCCAGTGAGGGGAGCGAGGAGTTGGGGAGGGCAGAGCGGAAGAGGTGGGTCTTGAGGAGGGATTTCTTCACAACCTTGCTCCCCCCTACCTCTCTGCACTTATCGCCCTCCATACTCCAGCCCGTGCACTTCGCTCCTCCTCTGTCCCTTCTCTCTCCCTTCCATGCCTTCCCTGCTCCCCTAAGCGCCTTCGTCCCTTCTCACTTGCTGCCCCCCATGCCTGGAACTCCCTCCCTGTCCACATCCGTCTTGCCCCCTCCCTTCATACCTTCAAATCTCTCCTTAAAACTCACCTCTTTCGCTCTGCTCTGTCTGACTCTTTATCCTGCTGAGCCACTATTCCTATACCTACGATCGGTTTACCCTTATCCTTGCCACATGGACCTGCCTGCTGTCATTCTCATCGTAACCAAGCCAAGAACGTGCACTTGAGACCTCGCATCTTCATGAATGTTAGACCCCTTGTCTCTCCCTCTGTTCCCCTTCCTATGTCTCTCCCCCAGCTCCTGTCGCTCAGATTGTAAGCCCTAGGGGCAGGGACCGTGTCTATTTTATTACTTTGTAAAGTGCCAGGTACACTGCTGGCGCTAGATAAATGTTTGTTAATAATAATAATAATTTGAAGGTACGAAGGGAAGCAGCGAGGCAGATGTGGACAGGGAGGGAGTTCCAGGCATAGTATTTTGTTTGTATTTTTTTTCCAAACCGGTGGCTGTAAGAAGAGGAGAAACCGCAGGAAGGTGGGGCTGTCAGTGGCCATAGGGGAGGATACAGAGTCAGGCGAGTGGCAGGACAGGTTGGGAGAATGCGGAAACCGGGGGGTGGGGTGGGGTGGGGTGGTGGAGTGAGAGGGAGGAGGTGAGGGTGCCGGGGAGGGGGGTTGGGAGGGGTAATGTGAATGTGCTGAGTTATTCCCCTGTCCCCAACATTTGAACCAAACTTGCATCACTGCAAACGTGTCTTTTCACGGACAGGGGATCTTCAGGAGCTAATCCACAGAGCTTTCTGAAAGTACTTTTCTCTCCAATGGGGAAACCTTCCAGTTCCTTAGAGTTGCAAAATTCTGTCTCTCTTGGCTTTAATCCCCCCCCAAATGTCTTGTATTTCCCACTCTGCCAAACTCAAAACTTCCTGGGGGAAAATAGCATCTCTCCCTGCAAAGGGTGTGTGTGTGTGTGTGTGTGTGTGTGTCCGAAAGCGTGTGGGTGAACTGTGGGACCCAATGAGGAAATGTTTCCATCCCATTCCCAAATGCTTCTTGCTTTGCCATTTTGGTCTCATCCGTTCACATCCCAAAGGATCATTTTCTGTGTGAATATGTGGAAATAATCATTTATGTAAACATTTCTTGAATATTGCTGTTAATAAATTTTTAGAAGTGGGGGATTTCCACCCCCGGAAATCCATTGATAGCATAAAATAATGCCCATTTATAGAAATCAAGTCAGAATTACACAGTGATGTCTAGCTCACTGCCAGTGCCTACCCCATGCTCTGCTCCTGTGCCCAACACCTTACTCTCGTATCCCTTCCTGTTAGTTTAGTCTGCATACAATGGCGTCCCTTTTGTTTGAGCTGCTCTCTCTCCACTATGCTGAATTCAAAAGGAGGGTGTTTCAATCATATTTGTTAATAGCAAATCAGGGAAAACTCTAAATCTGTTTTTGTGTAGGCGTTACAGCAAACCTTTAGGCCTAGGAGCATATGGTACTACAGATCTTGAAGGTGTAGTCTTGATTAGAAAATAGTTAGTAGGAACGTATATGAACTGTATTAAAACCCTTCTTTTTGTTCCTTTAATGCTTGAGGATTAATATACTAATATTATTGTACAATAAAATGGAGGTTTTCTTTTTTTCTCAGACTGTGGATATTCATTTTAAAGTTCTGAACTTGTCATCTGTATTTATCTCCAGGACTTTCAGACACTTTAAACTACAGTTTCAATTTAAACTGTCTTTTTTTAATTATTATTATTTCTATGCTGACGTAATTTTCTCCCGATTGATTTACACTTCAATAATAGCTTAAATTATGTTTTGCGTTCTCCCCTTTGATGTCATGTAGGACGTGCCATCGCAAGATAAACTTTTGCTTCAGAGAGTCAATAAATTGTGCTTTAGTCTAATGAAAAAAATTGTAAATGACTATGGCAAGATATATCTACAGTATAGATATACATATATATTTAACAAAAGACCATGCTTGATCATACAGTGTCATTAGCTTTGACATCACTGCATGCAACCCGTTTACAGTGATATGAATCTTATAATACTATATCACGCTTTTATCCACTAAATAAAAACCTGCCCTATGTTTTATTACAAAGTAGGTGGCCTGAAGGAAAAATATATGTATTCTTTCCTTTCGGAATAAAATATGCATTTGGGCTTCTCATTTCATATCCAATCTGTGTTATTCCTTAAAAATGCAGAACTGCCTGAAGTCCTCTTTAATATTTAATTCAACAACTTTTTAATCTGTCATTATGCTGTGATGAAGTAAGCATCAAGTGTCGCTGAAAAAGATTAAATTATACTTGGAAATAGGAATTGAAATGATTTAGAGTTGGAGGCTGAGTATTTGCTTTGCACAAATAATAGTGGTGACTTGTGTGAAACGAAGGGGTTGGGTCCTTGGTTCTCATGCCTACTTTTCGTTCTGCTCCCTTTTGCCCCTTTCCATTCCCCCCACTTCGGCCATTTACTCTGGTGCTACTAAGCTTTATTTGATCTAAATGAAGGTAGAAAGTGGAAATTACACACTCCAGTACATTAATTACTCTCTGCTTCCTCTGTGCTCTGATTTTCTTTTCCTTTGTAAACATCTTCAGCTCTGAGGCAGGCAACCCAATGGACGGCATCTCAGAGCAAGCCTCCAACTTCTTGCTAACATAGAAGATAGAAAAGCAGGAATCGTTAACATCTGGCTGTGGGTGGTATGGAGCTGCTGAATGCCTGCTCTTGTGTTCTTGTGAAGGGTGCCCCCTTATGATGAGAGAACTTCCACCTGAATGAGCGGACGTCTTACGCTCTGCGCCTTCCAATGCCCTTGAAATTCTCCTGCTGTTTTGTAAATAGAATGGAAATGGCAGGATCTCCATCAAGTCTTTGGGTGCCTTTAAAGACCTGTGTTCAAATTCCATCTCCTCCTTACAAATCAATGTGCCTAGTCCTGTCCAAGCTCCCAGTTCCCATGTCCGTGCATTACAAGCTACGTACACAGCCTGGAACGACGGATGAGCATTCTTCTTTAGAACAGTTCTTCTCTGGAATAACAGGATGTTGCGTATTAAGTAACAGTATCTCACTCCTACACTCCTAAGGTATAGGAGGGAATCTACCTAGTCCAGTCCTGACTACCTTAGTGCCAAATTTAGTTGTGGAGACCCAACTGTGTCTTATATGCGCCATTCACTCCTTTCAACATAAAGGAGAAGTGGTGATTCGGTTCCTCTTGAAGACTTAAGTAGGACCAAGTGGCGTGTAGGCTGTGCGCTGTCTCATTTGTTGGGCTGAATTTTGCCTTGTCTCTATGGAACTTTTTAGACGGTCTAAAAAGACAAATAACTCATTAGCAGTGAGCAAATGTGATGCATAGTGCTGTGTAGCCAAGCACCTTTCAACCCCTTCTGACTGTAAATTTTGAGTCATTTGATATTTGAATGTAATTCCTTTCAAACTAGCATTATTTGATTGGAATGAATTACCTTCTCACCCCCCTCCCTTTCAAAATTCATAAATATAAATTCACTTGGCTGCTCCTGCAAATCATTTATGATGTCACGTTTTTGATCTGGAGTAACCTTTTAAAATAAATCAGCTTTTCCGATAAAGAGTTCAATGTTTGCCCACCTAATGACACTCCCATTAAGATCCACGTTTGTCACCAGGCTGCTTGGTGTGGACGGCATGTTGCCGCCCCCGAAACCCGACGCTCTTGTAGGGGAAAGTAAATGCATGTCTTTGCAGAAAAATAAATAAAAGAGCAAGCGGAGTCAATACGCGGGTTCAATTCATGCCTACAGCAATGGCGGGCAGCTCATTTGGTAGATGTGGGTGTTTTGTTTACATTTATAATGCAGCTTTATTTAATGCTGACAGATATAGCTTGTGGCAAATGATAGTCAGAATGTATGAGCAGTCATAATGCTTCTGTCTTCTTATAGTGTGCTGCTGGAAATAAGCAGTTCACCTCTGCTTTTATTGAGGAAAGGATATGAGACAGCTATAGCTTTGCGAGGCTATTTATTGAGTTGTTTTACTAGCTCTGAACATGCCGCTTTATAGCAGTTGTGAAAATGGACTTTGCTAGTGTGTGGGAAAGGAAATAACATTGCAGTATACAAGGGTAGTAAAAAAAATCTCTATAAATAATTTCTCAGACCTGAAGAATCTTCTCATTTAAAGAGGCAGAGAGGTTGGTGGGTTTTCCCCAGCTAGTGCTGGCTTATAATCAATATGACATTTCCAGGTTTTAATTTTGGCTGCTGCTTCTTTTTTTTACAAAAAAGATCTAGCTTAAACGGACAAAGGTTTCCTAGGTGAGAGTTTGTGGTTGAGAGTCTTCCCTATTTATAAACGAATCAATGCTGAATCCATTGGAGTCCCCTTTGGGATGAAGAGGCTGGAATTAAATGCAAAGCTTGCAGAACGCAAGCTGGATTTGGGCCTGCCACGACTGGATGCTTTATGTGGGCTGCCTCAGCTATGCCTGGCTTCCAGGTGATGAATGCTCACCTGTGATGGTGATGTAGGAGAACTGTCTTGGTGCCCTATTTATAATGGAAGGACCAGGATTCAGCAATATAAATATGGCACAGAGTTCAGTTAACTTTATAAATAGCCTCACCTCATGTTAGGAATTCACAGATCGACTGTTAGAGAGCAAAGGGGCTGAAGCCTGTTGTGACATCCGCATTTTGATTCAGCTGTTTCACAGAGACGCAGGGCTATCGGAAATCTTACCTAAGTGACGTAGGAGCAGAGCTGCAGCCTCATTTAAAGTCAACTGAACTGAGGCCCCATGGTACCTAACTCTCCTTTTGAAAGTTGTTCTCAGCATTGCCAACCCCAGATGTTGAAAAAGAATCAGCATTCATATTTCCCACAAAAGCTTGAGATTGACTTGAGAAAAATAAGGATTCTTTTAAAAAAAACCACAAAAAAACCCCCAGCAACAAAAAAACAAACAATTTGGATTCCTCTATTTGTGTTGCACTGCAGTCACATTTTCAAGCTTCTCTCTACAGCTGTGAGGACTAGAGAGTCGACTTTTGAAAACAAAAGCTGTGATTTGTCATGATTATCAGAAGTCTTGAGATTTTACGCCATAAGAAAGCTTTAAAATTACAGGACTTGCAGTATAATTGTGAGATAAGACAGCCAAGCCATGTTTATTCTAATTAAAAGTGACTCTTTAACCATTCAAAGTGCTCAGATTTCAGAGCAGCTTGTATGGTTTTTATTCTGTAAGCCACTCTGAAATTTAGGAGAAGCGCGGGATAGAAATTTAAATAAATAAATGAATAAATTTAATTAATTTGCTTATTTAGACTTACATGCCACCCTTCCCCAATTGACTTAGGTTGGCTTACAATTAATAAAACCTGCTAAAACACATTTTAGAAAAAAAACAAACCAATTTCCTCCCGCCAAACCCTACCCCTTATGACCCCTCCAAAAACTTCCCTAACTCCTCCTCCCATCCCACAAGCACACAGGCAGCGGTGGGTGGGATGGGCGTGCTGGCACGGTGGGTGGAGGTGGTGTGCGATGTGCCTGCTCCCTCCACCCACGGAGTCTCCTCCGGTTTTTCTGGATGGCTCTGTGGGTGGGTGATGGGTGGAGATGGGTGCACGTCGGGAGCACGCACCCACCCACCTCCACCTACTGCCTATGGTGTTTTCACGGGCAGCCCCCCCGCCCCGCCGTTTACACGGATTCCTCCGCTGGGTGTGCGGCCATACAATCACCCAGCCAACCCTAATTCTTTTCCTCGCCTGCCAAATGCCTTGCCAAACAAAAATGTTTTACACCCCCTCTGGGAGATGCTGAGACCCAGGCTCAAGTGAACCTCCAGAGGAAGGGAGTTCCATAGAACTGGGGCATCTATTGAGAACGCCCCCCTGCACACCCCCATCCACTGGACAAGAATACATCTTCAGTTACGTCCGCTAGCTTGGGCTTGTCCGTAAAAACAGACAAAAGAAAGTATTTTTTCACTCGGCGTACAATTAGGTTGTGGAATTTACTGCCAGGGGAGGTGGTCAAGGCCAGTATTATAGCTGAGTTTAAAAGAGGTTTGGACAAGTTTCTGGAAGATAGGTCCATTAGCAGCTATTAGCCAGACAGGATCGGGGAACAAAACCCTTTACTGTTGGGAGCCTGGGGATGACCCACAGGGAATGGATAGCTTGGTGACCTGTTGGGTGCTTCTCCCAGGCCCCCGTGACAGGCCACTGTCGGAGACAGGATGCTGGGCTCGATGGACCGTTGGTCTGACCCAGTATGGTGGTACTTATGTTCTTATGCGCCAGACCTGCTAGTGCAGAACTAGTGGTCGGATCCGTTTGCCTTCTCCCTCCTTTACCAGCTAAGATCTTGGATCTGTGGGGCTATCTACAAAAGTCAAATGACATGCGTGTCTAAGTGTCTGCGGGATTGAACACTATGTGCTTGAGTCTGACTAAGTCCCCCCCGCCCCTGCCCCCGGTACTGTTTGTGACTGGTTATTTATTTGCTACTCTCCAATCACATAGGTTATGGTGTTTTGAATTCTAAATATACAAAATACAGTCTTGAGGATTAGGTGGGACTTGAAGATTTTATTACATTTCCTCTTTTTATTAACATGTTCACCAGCAGCTGTGAGAGGGCACAAATCATTTCCATGCGTGCAAAAATAATTTAGAAAATGGTATGAGTCTCAGCAGGTGAGGTCTTTTGTTTCTTCCACATCTTTGTGCAAATTCCTAGGGAATGCTGAATATTAAATTGAAATAACCCTCCGTTATTATTACTATTAGTATTATTATACAGCGAAGGATTCAATTTAATTCTCAGATAAGGTTTTTCTGGCCGCACGCTCACAATGCCTCTCCTGTAAATACAACTTAAGACAGCACCTACCATCTCCCATGGACCCACCTTTCTGGGTAAAGTTACTACCGGCTGGATTTATTGGCTTTTGGCTTTTTGGATCTAAAAGTTCTCATTCTCATTAGCTGTATGGATTACAGGGGTGCTGTAAGATGTTCCCCTTCCCTCCTTATATTATCTGGACAGGGAAATGGGTTAATCTCCCCACAGACCTACTCCTTTACCTCACCACCTGTCTTCAAATCCAGGCTTTAACCAAAGAAAGGAACCAATTCTGGCAGATTATGGGCACTCTGTGGCCCCCTGCACCTCTTGGATTTGGAGGTTGTGGGGGAGGAGGCATCTGAAATGCACAGTGGAGAAGATTCTTTGGGGTGAATTTTACCAAGGTTGAGGGCGACTTTAAATAAAAATCAAATAATTCAGTTTGCATTTTGCTCCTTTGCCTTTCAAGATTGGGCAGGAAAGAGGAGTGGTTCTGCCTTGTGCTTGTTTACCAAGGGGGAAATAGAGGCACCTCAAAACCCAGCCATTCCACCATGGGGCTGGAATGAGGCAGGTTTCCTAGCTTATCAGTTTAAAGTTAGGAATCGGTCTGTTTTATTGGAAAATAAACTTACAGCCTTGCTGTTTATAATAGGGTCGGCTCCACTGTATTTAAGTAATAATCATTTATTGTTTAAATACAGAAGAGGCTGCAACAAAATGCTGTCAAGAGCCATCACACTCATTAACCTGCCAGCTAATTAGCTTCCTCCTGCCTGATTGCTGACAAGTTCTTCATTCTGAACCCAGCGCTGTTGTGTCAGTGCACGAGTGTTGAGCCGCGTGGAGGAGGGCTCCATTAGATGTTTGTGAACAAAGTCTGTGCGTTAAAGGGTTTGTTTGCTGCACTCCCAACAAATGTTACCGCGTTAATATTCTTGGCTCTAATTAAATTGGCAACTCTTAATTACTGCAATTAGTGCATTAACTGTTTCATATCTAGCTTCATTCCCTGGCGGAGTTCAAAATGAAAGCTGTCCAGGGTTATCTTTCTTTCCTGTTCTGTACTGGAATTATGTCTGTGGTGAAGATAGTTCAGTTCCCTCCTTTTCTGTCTTTCTTAGCTAGCCCGTTACTGTGGGATCTGAGCACCGTACCCCTTTGTTCGGTAGGGCAGTGCTGCTATCCCCCTTCTACAGTGGGAGACTAAAAGGAGAGCAATGAAGTGATCTGCCCGAGATCCCACAAGGAAGCAGAGCAGGGAAGCAAACTAGGATGCTCTAGCCACTGGACGAAATGGACTTTTATACTGCAGTCATGAGACTGAAAATAGGATTAAACCATCAGTTGGTACCAAGCATTTGAAATGCAACATTGTGGGGGGAAATCATAGTGAATTTAAATGGGCTAATCATTCTGGCAATCATCGTGAATTTAAATGGGCTAATCCTATCTTCCTCTCGTTGATGAGTATTTAACTGGTTGTGGCCAGTTCACCGTTCCGCGGGCCCAATTATTGAAACCTTTATACTGCGGGTAACTTTAATCGCCTGAGTTGTCCCATAATAGCCGGCAGGATTGTTTTAAGAGCCTGCAGTATCTCATGTCCATAAATGCCCGCGGGGCCGGTCTCTTAGAGGTTTATTCCCATTGATTTTTCAGTGGAGTTTCGTAGGGACAGGAGAACCGGTTTTTTCATGGAAGTCTTTCTGTTAGATGAAGTGTCTCATTCATGCAAAGTTTTGGGAGGTTTAATAAGCTGATTGCTTGCAGTCCATTCAGGGCTGCGGTCTACTGCCAAGGCAGCTCGATGCATAGAACCGTTACACTGACTTCACTTTCTTTGGTACCACATTAGCTGCAGTTCTGAGCTTTCTCATCCCTGCCTTAAATCTTCCCAAATGAATGAGTCTGAGCCAGCACACACATGGATAGTCAGACCTGGGTCGATCTTGTCCTGTATTCTCTCTCTCACAGTTGCCCCCAGTGGTGGCTAAAGTTTAGAAGAAGGTACAAGACCCACACAGACGTGGGATTATCTGCTTCTCTGTAGGGCTCCTCCTAATCCCCAGTGTTTAGCCATTGGATGTGAGACGAGATCCTGTTTGACACAACGGGCATCTCCAAGGTTTCCAAGCCCTTCCTGGATGTTTATTGACAATGAGGCAGCAGCTCTAGGTGGTCAGTGATCTATCTAAAGTGTTACCTTGAAATTAGCTTTTTTCCCCAGCATAATAATTCTGTATGTATATAGGAAAGGCAGATAACCCAAGGCAAATTTAATTTCAGATTGGGCTTCTGCTTTAATGTATTATTCATAGTGTTATATCATCACTTAGACATATCCCTGGCAATAAAGTGAGGCCTTAACTTTAACAATAACTGTTCTTTCGATATTTGGAGGGCTGGGGTGAGGGGTCGGACACTACAATGGATTGGAAGTGATTCCCTCTGCTGCTTTGTACTGTGGGGATTGGATAAGGAAAGTGGCAGGGCAGCGGGTGGTTTTTTGCATTTTTTTTTTTTTTTAAAAACCACACCATTCTTGCTGCGTGACCTGGTTTTGCATTTTTTCTACATCTCTGTTCATCTAATTAGGATGTTCTAAGAAGACCTGGACCACTTATTGTACAGTGCTGTAGCCTGTGGGTATTTAATAAGGGGCTTTCAGTGGTACATTTGCATCTTTTACTTGGGGTCTGAATAGTGAATTACCTTAAAGATAATTAGAAGCGTTGCTATATTGTTAAAATCAGGCCACAATATTCTAATGACAGATTAAAACTTCAGGCATTCTCTATAACACAGTTGACCCTAGCATAATTGTATGTAGCGTTGATGACCCCAGGATAAGCCGCCGAGATTCCAGCTTCATACGCGCAGCAGCTGTTCCAGGCAGGTAGCTTTCCCCCTCCAACACCCAGCCACCTACGGAGTGCAACAGCGACAGCAATAACAATAAGCTTTATGCTTGTTGTGCGCACTCGACTGTACGACTATTACACAATACCCAAAGCGCTGCAGAAAAGAGGCTAGAAATGTTATTTGGTGCCATTAAGAAAAAGGACTGTTGACATCTCTCAGCTAATCTGCAGAACACAGTTCTCAAATTCCAGCCTCTTCCTAGGACCCACATTCAAGGTGATTTTGTATCCTCACTGACAGTCTAGGGATGGCGGAGGGAAGCAGAGTCTGCTCCCAAGTCCAATTTGGACAGTACTTTTATTTAAGAAACAAAGATTCCAACCTCCCCAAAAAATTTAAAATGGGAAAAAATTTAGATCCACCCAAAATTTTTTCTTCTGGTAACTAATTTCTGTGAAAACATTTCTATGAATTTCTAACCATATTTTTTTTTTGGCACTGCATTTTTAAAAAATGATTTTGGATTGCCCCTAGTTAAACTTTTAATTGGTTTTTAGATTTTTGTACAGCCTGGAAATTTGTAAAGCAACATTTTTTGGTTTCCAGAAACCAGGCAAAATATTGCCATTTCAAAAATTTTAGAATGAAAAAAATCCATTCCATTCCAAAAACATTTCCTGGGGTGGTAGAGAGGATTTTTTTAATTTTTTTTTTTAAAAAACCAACTCTACCCCTAACCTGCCTAGACCAGCAGGATGGAAATTATTATTATTATTATTATTAATAAATAATAATAAATATCCCACTCTTCTCCAAAGGACTGTGTAGCTTACAAAAACCCAAAATATTACAAACAAATATTATATTATAAACAAAAATACTAACAAACCCATTATAAAAACACAAAAATGTAAACACAATTTAAAAACCCTAACCCTCTCTCTAACCCCTACACTCCATTCTTCACAACCTTTACCTCCCTCTGCCCGTACCCCCTCTCAGCAGGGGGACGTGGCCTAATACTCATCCCCCCCTTCCCCTGTCCGTACCCCCTCTCACGAAGGGACCGTGGCATAACCCTAATCCCCCCCCTGCCCGTACTGCTTCTCATCCCCCTTCCCCTGCCTGTACCCCCCCTGCCCGTACTGCTTCTCATCCCCCCTCCCCTGCCTGTACCCCCCCTGCCCGTACTGCTTCTCATCCCCCCTCCCCCTGTCTCTTATACACATCTAGATGTGTATAAGAGACAGGGACATGACCTAACCCTCATCCCCCCCTCTCACCAGGGGGATGTGACCGAACCCTCATCCCCCTATCCCTGCCCATACCCCCCATACCAGTATTTCCGAGTCTCTCTCTCTCTCTCACACAAGAACTTTAGGGAATGCAGCTGAATAGCCTGTCGGGCTGGACCGTGCTCCCTGTGAGCAACCCCTTATGGCCAGTTAAAGGGAAAATTCAATCTAGTTCTTGGCTTGTGGAGCACTGGCCTCTTTAACGCAGGTTCCCTGGGTGCTGCAAAACAGACGGGGATTGCCAGGCCTGTCTCTCATGCTAGGAGGCTACCTTACCAGATCTCCAGCTCAGTCAATTCACACAGCACTAAGAATTGGTTGGCTAGGAAGCATCCTCCGTGAGGTCATTTGTGCTAGAGAGCCACTGCAGGCTTGGGAAGCAAAGTGGACACGCTCAGATTCAGAAAATAACGTCTGTGATTCCTCAGGTGGCTGCCTTGACCCCTTTACCGAGGAGCCAGCAGCACAAGGACGTAGCTGAGTGGGTGCTGCCTCTGCATCAGTGCTGAAACTCGGTCCTTGGTTTCCCTTGGAAAACACCGAGGACTGGGGCATTCAGACGCAATGTTCCGACTTCTGAAGGCTTGAGGAAGGGCCCCTGAAACTTCAGAACTCCAAAAATTGAGTCTGAGTGCAGGGAAGGAAGCCGGCGCTAGGACCCTGCTCCCCTTCCCCAGCCCCTGCTGACCGGGGAGGCAGGGAGGGTGGGGGCCTAGTGGGGGGTCAGGGGTGGGGTGTTTAGGAGGAGCAGGGGGCCTAGCGGGTGTGTGTGTCAGGAGTGGTTTACTTACCTTCTGCAGGGGTCGCGCACCAATGCGTGGCCTCTTCCCAGCCAATAAGTTTGAAAATAAAAATAAAAAGTGAGCCTGATTACCAGACTAGTCTTTACTCATGAGTTTTGTTGTGTTTTGGTTTGTTTGGCTAAAGCAGAGAATTCTTATATGAACATCCAGGGCTGATCAATCGAAACGGAACATAGGACTAAACAAGAAATGTCCCGAATTAAGACACGTCTGGTTCAATGATGAGGCTTTGCAAAGTTTGAACAAGTTACGTTAACATGGGGGCTATTAAAAGTCTAAGAGGATGTAATAGATAAGAACGCAAGTGTCCTCCCGAGTCAGATCAGTGGTCCTTTGACCCTAGCATCCTGTCTCCGACATGGCCACTCTTGGTTGCTTAGGAAAGGTACCCAACAGGTTGTCGTAATGGAATCATCTGTTCTCTGTCTTTTACTCCCAGCTCCGGACAGTCAGAGGGTACATCCTCCTACCTACTGGCCTAATAGGCTATAGCCATTCATGGACTTATGTAACCCTTCATTGGCCTTGACTACATCCTCTGCTAACAAGTTTCACAAGTTAATGGTGTGTTGAATGAAATTTTTTTTTTTTTTTTTTCCTTTTTGTTAAATCTGCTGCCAGTTAATTTCATGGAGTGTCCCCTAGTTCTAGTACTATTTGAGATGAAATCACTATTTTAATTGATTGATTATTTTATATAAATCCAGCAATGAACAGCCATTAATTGGAGACAGAGCTCTGCCCCAAGAGACTTGCAATCTGGGGATAGGGATAGGGGAGCCTAGGGAGAGAGGGGGATGTATTCATAAAGTGTAGAACTTGCAAGTGCACCTGCTTGGTTTAGTTACAGAGGAGAAAGGAGTCGGGGGCAGGGGGCAGGGGAGGAGTTCCAAGCATAGGGGCAGCATGGGAGAAGTGATGAAATGGGTTCAGGGAGCAGTCGAGTTGAGGAGGGCAATGGGAACGTAGTGGGAGACAAGTGCAGAAAGCTCGGGGGGAGCAAGGCCATACAGAGCCTTGAGGAGGAAGACAGAAAGCTTGTGCGTAATGCGAAAGTGTCACAGTGATAAACTTATTCTGCCTCCCAGAAAGGTGATTTTGCTACAAGGGTGGCATCATGGACCCTTCAGATGCCTTGGGCTTTATGGCTCACTTTCTGCGGGGTGCAGTGAGCGTCGAGCAATCTGTCTTCCTTGTGGCTTTTGCCCTGGAGTTGCCCATAGATACTTTGATTTTTGGCGGGCCCATTGCTCAGGGCAGCACTGGCATTCCACGTGGAGCCGTAAGACGCCGTTGTCAGCGGGGGGACGCTCGGCTCCGCCCCTTCTGACAAGGCAATGTATTTTCCTGGCAAAATTCATTTTGAAGCTTTCTAGCCTTTGTGTAAAGTTTCTCCGGTCTCTTTGAAGTGGTTAGAAACTTAGTCAGTTAGTGCATTAGACCTTGATAATGAGTTGCTTAGAGGTGGTTTCAGCACTGCTCAGCTGAAGCTGTTGAAACTACTGGTACCTGTTCCTTGTTTCTCTGGTTGTGAAGTTAGAATCATTTGTGTGTCATTCAGTGCACTACATCAGTGCACTTCTAACCAAGCGACTACCAACCCTTGTGGTCACTCCATTCTTCTGACAGCTTCCAGCAACTTTTCTTGAAGACTTTCACACTACATTTGCCTCAGAAAATTAAATTAAATGTTGCTCTTTATTATAACAGGGTATGATTTGATACCTGCATTCATTATTGCTTAAGCACGTTCATTAATCAACATTTCTTATCTCTTCTTCTGTTTTAAATGTTATCAAGACGCTTTGTGCTTGCAATCTCCTAGCAACAGAACATCCACAAACTGACCCTTGTCATTTCAAGGGAGCTGTATCCAGAATACTTGAAAGACCCATAATTCTCGATATGACTTCTCAAACGTAATCAGTCCTTTTCTTTATACGAGGTTGATTTCCTGTGAAAAGGTTTGATTTCCATAATCTGCTAGTGTGGCATGGGGTGATAGCGTTAAACTATTCGCCGAGTATTAAACCAGTCTTCTCTGAGTCTGGGTCACAGGGAGTGCCTCCTTCCCAAAAGCAGCAGACATTTGTGGTTAGTAGTTTCCTTGTTTTGCAGCCTGAAAGCTCCTCTTCGGAGAAGCATGGAAATCAGCTGTTTGCTCCGTCAGGAGCGCAAACTCTTTGTAGCCACAGATTCATAGAAATGTCGAGTTTGAAGGGACCCCATGAGGTCCTTTATAGCACCTCCTGCCCTGAGACAGAAATCATTAAACCAGAAGCACTAAACCATCCCATGTTTATCCAGGTTATTTAAAACTTCCAATGTTGGGATTTTCACGGCCTTCCTTGGTATCTTGTTCCCCTTGCCCCAGTTGAGGAGGGATTTGAAGGAGCGGACGACTGGCGCTATATAAATGATTTTAATAATAATAATTAATAATAAAATATATGTTCTATGGGCATGGGTGTCCCCTTTAGCTTTCCTCTCCTGCTTTGTGCCTGTCATATTGGGCAGCTCTTAGACCTTGGCTGTTTTCACGCAGACGCCCCTCCCCCCGCTGGGTGTGCAGTGGGGGGGGTGTCTGTGCAAATGGCACAGCAGTGGGGGCATACACACTTCTGGTGCACACCCATCTCCACCCATTACCCGCCCATGAAGCCATCTGACAAAACGGAGGAGGCTCCGTGGCTGGAGATGGGTGTGCGCCAGAAGAGCTAGCCCTCGACACCACCCGGGACTCGCCCCCCCCATCCCCCCCCGCTGTCTGTGCAAAAAAAGGCCCTTGAAGCAAAGGATAATTTATAAAAAATACATCTTCAACTAGAAAAACACGGCAATGTGATTTTATAGAAAATCCAGTGTAGATAATTTTTAGAGATTTCTGACAGCCAGTGACCTGCCACAGTTACTGGTCTAGGATGGAATGGCACCTATCCTGCCTGTCCGAACAGGTGCCTTATAGGAGGAAAAGTTGTATTGAGGGGGAGGAGAAGGGAAATGATTGGGCTGTCTGCCGTGAGCAGCTTTGTTTTTAATAGCAGCAGGTCTGGGGAGTTTGTAACAACATCAGCACTTCCTGGTTTTAATTGGAAAGCAGAGTGTTTAAATTTGGAAGGTCTTTTTATTTCCCTGGTCCTGGGATCAGGGCCCCATTGCATGAGCTGCTGGATGGACGTGGAACAGGATAGTCCCTCCACCCCATAGACCTCGCAATCTAACTAGACAGGACAGGCAAAGGGTGGGGCGCTGAAGAGACAGGCAGGTAAAGTGACCGTCCTGCCACGATCAGACAGAATGTCCATGGTGGATAGCCTGCTCTATAGTTAGGGTGGAGTACGGCACATGACACACAATAAATATAAAATAAAACACCAGAAAAATGGAATAAAATCCAAGTATAGGCCTCTGCTCCGGACCACCAAATGCTTGGCCAAATAAGGGGGTCTTGCACTGCCCCCATAAGTTGCTCAGAGTTGGGCTTTGGTGAACCTCCAGGGAAAGGGAGTTCCAGAGCTGTGAGGCAGCCACCTCACCGTAGGTCTTGGCTGCATGCGCTTTATGCCACGATGGGGCTTTCTCGACTGACCTTACGGATTGAGATGGAACGTAGGGAGAAGGTGTCCCAAGCCATTTAGATGGGAATCTGTCCCAGGTCCTCAGAGCTCACACCACAGTGCCCGGAGCATTAGCCCACACTGCTCCTCAGTCTAGGATGAGCGATCGGATTCGGAAATCCTGACCTACTGGAGGGGGGGGGTTGGCTTTGTGTACTTAGCAAATGGCCAGCACAGCCTCTTAGCATCCAGCACGCCAGAAAAGGAGTCCTTTATACTGTACGTTTGACCCAACCTTTTCATCAGGGCCTGATTTTATTTTCCAAAAAGGACATGGCCACTCTTATGCCCGGAAGATGGGAATATTGCACCCTTCGGCTGAAAAAAGAGAATTCTTGGGAGAAATATCACACTGACTTTTTAAAGAATGTGGCTTGAACCCCTGGATCAAGGTGCCTTCTACTGACTCCTGCCAGTTACGTAGCCGAGCAGCAGCCAGTGGTCACTGCTGACTGGCTGTATTCCCCCCTTGGACTATCCAGGTGCAAGGTGAGGTGACAGACCTTGTTTGCCGGTTACCAAGTCTTCCCGAGGGCCGTCACTTTGAATGACACTCTTTGGGAACGTCAGCCTTCCGACAGGGCAGGGATTAATTTCGGTGCATCCAGTGAAATGTCTACAAGATGTTTGTTTCAGTTATCTTCTCCTCCTGCAGTGTTTCTCCACTGTCAGCCTCATCCAGCGTGGTACTCTCTGTGCATCAAGACTGCAGAGAGCCTACCGGATCTGACAGGGCTCTTGTCTAAACAATAAAGCCCTGTGTTGTCTTTTCGGTGCCCTTCTTATAGCACTGTCAGGTTAAATGTTAGAGAAACCAACGTCCGCTTTTGTCTTGAGGAAACTGCTTTATTTGGAACTCTTAGATGGATTGTTAAGCTGGGTACTTTTCCTTGGATAAATAAATGCTTCATTTGAGGAAAAGCGGCTTTGACAAAGCTCCATGCTGAAGCATTACTCTGAGGGGTCTGAACGCTCGCTCAGGTGAAGCTGCAGCTAGCTTTTTGCCACTCTGCTCCTAGAAATAATAGATTATGGACGAAGGAGGAGGATTTCTCTCTCCTGTTCAAAAAATAAATAAAAAAGCCCCAGTGTTATTGCTCCTGTCTAGAGTCCTAGGCTGTGACTGCATAGGCTTGTTCATTAATATTGGTTGTCTTCAGAGAGAACCCAGATTTGTTGTGCCAGATTTTAAATGTTTAATGTATTACCAGTTCTTCCATGGAGCCGGGTCCTTCTTTCTTTCTTTGTTCTTTCTGCTAACACTGTTTTGTATTCAGGTTCGCTGCTGTCTGATCCACCTTAGTATCTTTTAGAAAAGCCCCCTCTCCTTAGCAGCCTGACAAAGTCGGCCTTTGTGAATTCCTGCCAGCGTACGCTCCCCCTTTTCCTTTTCAGAAGTGCTGTGTAGCATTTGCAGCCGTCCAGTAGCGAACGGGTTAATTATCTCCTGCGGGCAATGTTGGCATCTGTGCGAATTGATCTGTTCCCATTGGGTAGGAGTGACAGAGAGCAGGAAAAAGCGATAGATACAGTGTTCAGACTAATGTTCTGCACTGCACCTGGGTTTAATTAGGGATGTGCAGAGCAGGGGAAAAGACTATTGGCTCTCTGTGCCTCTAAGTAAAGCCATGGTGGCCTTACACCTTGAATACCATGTGCTGTGTCGGTTGGTCGCTGCAGCTCAAAAGGGATGTAGAAATTGAGAAGGGACAGAGAAGGACAACCGAAATGACAGATGGGTATGGAACAGCTTCCATCCAAGGAGAGAGTTAAAAGGTCAGCTTTAAAAGGCGATTTCTGAGATAGGCTAGAGATCTAAAATTATGAATGGTACAATTAGTTGTTTATCCTCTCTTACACTAGAGCCAGAAGGTATGGGATGAAATTAACAGTTGGAAGATTTAAAGCAAAAGGTAGCCCTTTTCACACTCATTAGACTCATGGAACTCATCAGCACTGGATATTCTGAAGTCCTACTGTTAACAGGAGACCCCACTCCCACTCATGAATATTGGGGGGGTTGGTGCCCCAATACCCACCTGACTCTTAAATTTTGGGGAATTAGCCAAATTGGTTGGACTAGGGGTCCCCACGTGTCTCTCAGATCAGTCTGAGGTCAGATATGCGCTACAGTCATGTTATGTACCCTCCCCAAAAGAATAGTAAAAGGGAAAAGAGGGAGACAAAATGCTTAATAAAAAGGAATATTTATTTAACAGGAATGGGAGGTATAAAAAAACAACCCCACACAATTGGCTAGCACAGTTTCCGGTCTGGCTGGCGGTTTTCAGAGGGAAACACAAGCGGCGGCTGGGAAAATGAAAGTAATATGGGAAGAGAGAGAGAGAGGGCTAAAAGCTAAAGGAGGTTGGAGAAGGGGAACCAGGACCAGTGGCTACCTCTCCTTGCCTGTTGCAGAGAGAACAGGCAACCCCACGGAACCAGCGAAGTTCAGGGATGCAGGGGAGGGACAGACCAAAGTCTGGGAGACCCCTTAAGATCCAGACATGCACGGAGAGACCTGCACGTGTTTGCTTCCAAAGTTTTCTCAGTTTCAGAAGGGGAGCCAGGAGTGGTTATAAGTTTTGGAACAAAAGATTTGGGATCAGCTTAAGTATACTACAGTAGGTGAGATGGGAAGATGAGAGAGATTTCCTGGGTGGGCTTAGGCCTGAGAAAAGGAACGTACCCACAAGGGCGGAGGGGCCAAGAATGCCAATAGGTGCGACGGGAAAGAGGTGCCAGTGTGTCTAGTTACGGAAAAGGGACGAGGCAAAGGGTAAACGAACTGGGGCCGCGGAGACAAAGGACACATCAGGGCATAAACGGGGAGATTTCTCATCAGTCTGGGAACGGCAGAGAATCACGAGGAGAGCCTGCTGCTGGTGGGCAATTCCCACTGATCAGGTGTGGGGGTGCTAAAACATTGGGTGTTTCTAACTGTCCATGCCTTTGGAGTCATTGCTAATCTAGATTCCATTCACCAGTGATTTCTTGAAACAGGAAGGAGGCCTTATTTTAACTGCCCCAATATTTACTTAGAGCCTCCTCCATCATCTTTTCCAAGAGCGGGCTGGTTTTTGCATGAAAGAACCTTTCCCTTAGGCTCCCTTGTTGCTCAACCATGGCTTCGCTCAAGCTTTTCCGATGTCCAATGACTCATGTCCCTCATGTCCTTTCCGACCATGGGCGGGGGGGGGACTGTCCTTTTTGGGGTGCATTCTGCACCTCTTGCAACACTACGTTAAATCCAATATGATTTAAAACGGGAGTAGCCCCACCTCCTTGGCTAGTAAGCTTTGACCCTCAGTGAATAAACTCCCACCCCTGAGGTACTTTCAGATACACCAACAAACATTCTCTGTGTAAAGAGGGAGACACGCTGTCCGGCCTGTCATTCCACTTAAG
This sequence comes from Sphenodon punctatus, assembly GCA_003113815.1. Taxonomy (NCBI): domain Eukaryota; kingdom Metazoa; phylum Chordata; class Lepidosauria; order Sphenodontia; family Sphenodontidae; genus Sphenodon; species Sphenodon punctatus. Next base: position 8,598,685 of record QEPC01012679.1, on the reverse strand, counting down.
TTTCTTGTCAATCCAGCATCTCCACATCAGCCTCTCAAGGGCTTTTCCCGGGAGAGAACTCATCCTCCCCCCCCCCCCCCAAAAGCCCAATGCTTGAATACTGTTGTGTGTCTGAAAGAGGGACTTTGCTCCTCTGAAAGAGGGGCAGTGGAGTTCAGCCCCCTTCAAGGGACTGTCCCTCATAAATAGGGGCTGCTGGGAGTTATGCTGAAAGTCCTACAGAATGTTGAGAGGGAAGAACCCAGGATGGATGGATCTCCGTAGAGTTGTCCAGTAGGTTTTCAGACACTTCTGTTCATGGTCGCACTCGCTGTCAGACCCAATCTGGGAGTTTTCAAAAATACATTGGCTAAACATTGGTGAGGAATAGTTTAAGTGTCAGTAATGGTCCTGCTTTGGTGATAGGGGTGCTGTGGGGAGGGGCAGGGTGACTAGGTGAGCTGTCCTCACAAGATGTTCCCGCAGGGTCCCATCAATCTATGGAAGCAAAGCATTTGTCGAAGGAAATGAAAGTGGGTGCACTGGGATTCTCCAGCGCACTGCATCATGGGCTGCAAATCTGTTGCTGTGTTAATGGCGTGTTAATTACTATACATGTTGTGTAGAGCCCCTCAGGCACGTTCTATGATGCAGCATGTCAGGCTGATACAATCCTAGTGATTTTTCCCAACAGACTGCAACTCTTTTAAAAAAAAGAAAGAAAAAAAAGCTGCTTGTAAACATAAATAATTAATTAAATGATGGTTTTTATTACCCCTTTTTCTTTCTAGCACGGTTAACAAGTGGTTTGTCCTCTCTCTGCACCTGTTAAACCCAGGGGCTGTCAGTCTTGATTTTCCCCAGGGCCTTGAGGAAATCTGCTATGCGATAATTTTCCCTTGAGTTTGTGTTATGACATTGAGCATATGTTTGCCATTGATCCACGGGGTGTGTGATAGGAGAGATTTGACTTTTTGCTGGACTTATGATTTAAACCAGGAGCAAGTTGAGTTCTTCTGGGTCCAGAAGGAAGCCAATGAAAAACCCTACAAGATCTGGCTCCAAGCTGCATCGTTCAAACGTGTTTGCCAAACCAGGTGCATCTCTGTAGGGGCAAATCAGAAAAACACCAATTGAGGGAGGGAAGGCAGGACATAATTTCAAATATACAAATGCAAAGTATCCTAGCTGTTCCCAGAAATCCTGATTCAGACGTCAAGGTGTCCAAATGCCCAAGTAAGGCAAAGTGCAAAATGTGGCAGGTGGTGTAAATTAGGATTGCTCAAGGCCACTTGTGGAAAGAAGCTGTTAAATTAGAGTTGTACTAGGTTGCTGGCTTTTGCAATTTTAGCATTCATCGCATGATTGTTTAGTTGTCCTGTTGCTCTCATTTTTAGAGTTTTTAGCTTCTACAATTGCAGAAAAAAAGCTGGCAAATGTAAGTATAGTATATATGAGGGAAAAACGCAAGAAAATAACATCACCTTTCAGCTAATCTTAGGATTTTTGGCAGGGTTTGACTTGTGTTTTTGAGTATTTGGACTTTCTAGCCATGGCTCCCTGTAAAGGCTTGCAAACTGCCCAACAAGGTGGCACCTGTTTTTGAGTGGCATCGTCTCTAGTTAATCCCTATTCCTGTCTCTGGAGAGAGAGCATTCCTGTAGCAGAAAAAAAATTGCCCCAATATTGCAGTCAAAAGAGATGGAGAGAGTCAACCTTCAGTAAATATTGTTTGTCTTCCAATCGATGTTTAAACATTGCAGCATCAAGTTAAATCTGGAGGAAGAATCAAACTCAGCCTAGGTTTGATAATTCAGCTCTGGAGCTGGTGAACAAAACTTCCAGACTCAGGACCTGTTGGGGGAAATTGTAAGTCAGCCCTTAGTTGGTTCCTTTAGGGGTAAATGTCACTATCTTCTGCTTTCAATTTTACCCTGACTCGTTGGTAAACATTGCCTCCTTTCAAGGAGGCCACTTAGGTGTATGAGACTCATCCAAATAGGCGCTTCCTACAACTGAATTACTGTTCCCATTACATGTGAGGCTAAACCCTATGTAAAACCATAACTCCTGAATCTACAGTGCAATACATTTTGTCGAACATCACTCTGCTCCAGCTTATTTCTTTTTTCAGTGGTGCCATGTCAGTTACTGACGTCTGCCATCTTATGGATGCTTTGTGCACTAAGTAAAAGCACGTGGGTTAATTTTGAAACGATTGGACCGTTGTTTTGTTCCTGCAACAACCTGTAAAATGCATGTACGTTTCCAATCAATGCATTTCTAAGGTGTTTTTTTTTTGTTTTTGTTTTTTTAGCTCTCCAAAGTCATTTGCAGCTGCTGGAATTCCAGTTCCTGGCTAGCTTTGTGAGGTGATATCGGCCTCTTATTTGCAAGATTGTGAACTCTCTTGATTTTAGACGTTTTTAAATCATGAAAATCTTTGCTTTCACATACCAAAGAATAGAGAGAGTGAGTTTTACAACCGTAAGGGATAGGAGGAATGCTAGAAAATCACCACCACAGGGAACCGTTGAGACCCCCAAACCAGATGCAAAACATTTAGATTGCTAAGAACAGTTATTTTTAACATCTCTTGATTTGTTTAGCCACTCTCATGATTTGGGTGGGGACTGTCGCACAATTACTGATTGCTCAGGTTTGGCCGCCCATATCTGGCCGGGATCACCAGGGACGTTCTGGGCACCCATCCTCTGACATGGGCGGGGGTGTGTCAAGGCACGGCATAACTGTTTGTTATGATGCTGTCAGCGTTGAACATTTCCTCATCCCTGTGAGCCCCAAGTCCCGAACCAGCTCATGTTGACTTATCGGCCTTCTGTTCCCTACATAGTGTAGTTGTTGTTGCAGCCCACCAGTGGTGCGGGTGACACATACCCATACTCTGAGGCTATGTGAGTCTGTCCAAGCCTACCAGTAAAGCCAGCCCCCCCCCACCCCCTTTTTTATTTAAGCTCTACTTTTAGACTAGTCTCCAGCATGTTAGTCAAAATGGTGGCCATTAGGTTATTTTTTATGTAGCAAGCACTGTATTTTAGATCCGTTTCAGGCTTTGTTACAGGATGCCAACCAAGACCCTGGTCTCTCTCCGCACTGAATCTCTCTCTTTTGTTTCCTCAGTTTACAGCCCTGAAATTCTAATTTAATACTCATGCAAAGAAGACTCTCATAAATCTTGCCGTCAGCATTAAATATTGTTTGTTTTAGCTGCCTTGCGGTTCATGTTTCCCCTTTTAAGGGAGAGCCATTACGAAAGGTTAGATTCACAGTTAGTGGCGCTTTAGTTCTCCCTTTTGAATCCGCGAGGTTGCTGTTTTATTGCTCTCTGACTTACACTTCAGTGATGAGAGTAAACTAGCATCAGATTAAAGGTCAGCAAATCCCATCAAAGAGAGGAATATTAGGGGCAAAGATAGTTGGAGAGGCAGCACACCACTGGGTATTGACAGGGTGATTCCAGGGTATCAGTCAGCAGAATTATAGCTGCCCAGAGAGTCAGTACAGCTTTAATGAGCCCGTGTGAAGAGGAAGAGTGTGGATTTATGTAGTTCCTCATAATTTTCTGTAGAGACTGTTATTGCAGACATTCTGTAGAGTGTTCTGGTCTTTCATTTAATTCAAAGGTCCTGGAGCTTATCCATCCACGAGATTCCTTTCAGTTAGCTCAAATCAGAGCTGACATCTCTGCGGTTTACCACCTGAAGTACCCACTTGGAGAGAGGGGTTGTCTTCTGGCAAGTTTGAAAGGCTGTCTATTGTGAGCTTAACCTTCCTGTCCTATTTGGGTTATCACACAGCATATTTCACCTCCAGACAAGTGGCTAAAATGATAAATTCTTTTTATTTCCAAAATAGGCATTTGAGAAATGTGCAAGTTTATAGCGAGCTGTTCTGTAATTCCAGGGCTGACAATCCAGTCCAGTTTTGTATCCCTGTCTACGACATGTCACGTTTTGCACTCCTCTCCCCCCCCCCCCCACCTCATTTAAGGTGGACCAGGTGAAACCGAAAGGAAATGGTGTACAGAAAGTGCACGCCTGACGTCATACCCCCAGACAAAAAGTGTAGTATGTAAGAACCGGTCAGCTTGGGCAGAAGAGGAGACAGCGATAGGAAGTGGGTTGAGCCCGGCTGCCATGTATTCTGAGGAGATGGTTGGCCTGGGTTGCACTAGTCGTTAACAAGCCCATTCTCCACAATGTGGGTCTTCACTGGAAAATGTGAGCCCTTCCCTCCGTGTCTAGTTACCCCCTGAGCTGAAAGCGTACATGGTATTTATACAGCTTTTGTTTACTGCTCACTAGAAACAGCAATTTATGAGCAAATTTACTGATCAATTTAGAATCTGTTCTGTTTTATTACTTAGTCTAGATATCCATTTATGTGATTTATCGTTAGGAAAATCCTAAATGTAAAAGACTTTGATCATATTTTTAAGTAAGTGTGTGTTTTTGCAATGTTAAATTGGAGGCCTCGTTCTTGTGATTTACTGCTTGGAAAACATGCCATTTAAATCTTTCCCGCCACACCCCTTCACGTGTATAAGGTCATATGGTCACGGTTTCTTGGGCACTTTCATCACTGTAATGGAGCCCACCTTCCTGGGGCCAGAGTAGAGGTTATATGGTCATAGTTTGGTTGAGTGCCAGCAAGACAGACCTGTTTTAAGGAGTTGCGAAGAGGCCACTTTTATTTGTTAGCCAGATATTTATACCAAGATGAGCTTGATGCATTCTGAAAGAAAAATCGCTGGGAACAACTAGTAAATTTCATGTTTCTATAATATACCATGCCTCACAAAACCTTTTTAATAAAAGCTGAGGCTGAGTCCCTTATAATAATGCAAATAAAACTTTATGTGCTGCTGTTACAAATAAGTGTACGGCGAATGACAATGACCCCCTTGATGGAGCAGTTCTCTCTGGCACCAAGCAAGCACATGAACAAGAGTTAAGCATTGCAACAGTGACGAAGGAGAGAGCCTTCCATTTGGGAATTCTGGAGTCCTATTGATCCATTTGAACAAGAAGTGATTATTATTTCAGTATTCTATTTTGAACAACATTTTGTAAGCCAGGGGATATAAGATGGCAGCACCAGTGCAGGAGAGGGAATGAGTGTAAAGATAAGTGCAAGATAAATGATCTGTTCTGCTAAGGAGTCTTACTGCCATGAGGGATTTACGAATGAAGTTTACTGAGGTCCATAAAGACCGCGGCTAAGCAAATCTGGTAGTTTTAACTTGCAGTGGGGCACAATATTTCCTTTTCTCCCTGGGGAAGACAGTGATCTCCAAATTGGAGGTGACACCATTCTAATGATAAGACTCTGTTAAAGGTGTCAAATAAGATCTTGTCCTTTAAATTAAACTGATTTTTCATGCGTATGTGCTCTTGCATGTGTGCAGTTATAGAATTACACAACTACAAAGGCTGACAACACTTTGAACAAGCAGAACTGATAAAAATGAGCATTGCACTCTAGCAACAGCATCCTTGAGAGAAGTGTGCCCATGTGCAATTATAAGCAAATCATTTTTGAATTGACTTGTGAAGTGTGGAGAGTTTGTAAGATGGGTAGAGGGGAATCTTTATTAGTACGTGTGCAAAAGAGAGAGCACAATCTTTGGTGTAAACCAAATCTGGATATCTACAGCATCTGTAATTAAATGTGCAAAATGGGCCCTTGCTTTGGGAGCACATGTATAGAGAAGTGGAGGAGCGATGATGAGGAAAGATTGGGTACTTAGTTCCTGTAGCTCAGCACAAATAAGACTGGCATTTTAGCACTAAGTGCGAGTCAAAAGTAAGCAAGAAAAATAGAACAAAGCAGTAGGAGAAAATGGAATCCGAAACACAGAAATCTTGAAAAAAGTGTGAAAGGAGACAATGTGATAAAACTGCACAAACTTAGATATAATTTATAGCAAAAGATAAATGTAACCAACATAAAATCTCTAGGAAAGAACTCAATTTATAAAAATACCAGTTAGTTCATATTTTCTGTAAAAAGTTATTTCATATTTTCTATGAAAAGTACAGTGCTGCGCTATAAATCTGATAAAAGTTGTAATCACAGGAAAGATTTGTTTCTGGGGTGAACGTATCTTTTTTTTATTTCAAGGTTGTAAACTTTGATACTGATTGTATTTAGCTTGGACGCACAAGCTCCAAGGAGTGTGTGCTTTTTTATTTTTCTGGTGATTACATCCAGGAATTCTGGTCTCCCTAGCAATAGGGAACTGAAGTCATGTGTGCCCTGGAAGTTCAGACTCAGGAACCTGGCCCTCCAAATTCATCCTGTTTTAAAAAATCATGAGAGTTTGATGAAATAACACACTTTAGTTCTTTGGATATGTTTTGCTTTCTGAGCCCTGTGGTCTTACTGTAGTCACATGTTCAAGCTTTTCTGCTTCAACCCTGTGGCTAGAAATTTTTTAAAAAGAAAAGTGCATCAAGTTTCTTGTGATTTTTCTCCTCTGTCTCACAATTTTTGGCTTTAAGAAGTCCCTTAAATTTAAGACTTGAAATCATAGAATGATGTAGGATCAATCGATCATGTGTGTGTGTATATGTGTATATATATAATGTATGTGTATATAATGTATATGTATGTATATATACAGAGAGAGAGAGTGTTTGCCGTGTTGGTCCCAAAAAATAGGTCATAGAGACAAAGTAGTGTAGTGTAGACAAAGTAATGTAAGTTGGTCCAATAAAAGAAGTTAATTATGGGTTGAGTGAAAAACTTCTTCCTTTTATTTGTTTTAAATCTGCCGGCAGCTAGTTTCATGGAGTGTCCCCTAGTTCTAGTATTACTTGAGAGGGTAAATAACTGTTCCATATCTACTCGTTCCGCACCACTTCAGATGTTATAAACATCTATCATGTCCCCTCTCCGTCTTCTCTCAGCTGAAGAGACCCAGTATGTCAACTTGGTGTCATCTGCAGATTTGATCACCTCAGTCTTAATGCCCTTTTCCAGATCATTAATGAATACATTAAACGGCACCGGTCCCAATACGGATTCTCTGGGGGACACCGCTTTTTACATCTCTCCATTGTGGAAACTGGCCATTTAGTTCCACTCTTTGCTTCCTATCCTTTAACGAGTTACCAATCCATAGTAAGACACGACCTCCTATCCCATGACTTTTTAATTTTCCCAAGAGTCTTTTATGTGAGACCTTATCAAATGCTTTCTGGAAATCCAGGTACACTGTATCTGCTGGGTCTCCCTTGTCCACATGCTTATTTACACCCTCAAAGAATGCCAACAGATTAGTGAGGCATGACTTACCTTTAATACCCTGGTGACCACAAGGCTTGATTTTTGAAATTTCCTCTCCTATGGGCTTCTTGCGATGCTTCTCCATCGCTTCCAGCTTGTCCAGAACACGGCAGTGTGGCTGCTGACTGGTTGGGGCACCCATGATCCTATTACACCCGCCCTACGTCCTCTGCTTGGCTGTCTGTGGAGAGGTGGATTGAGTTGAAGTTAGTTTGCGCTGCTGGTTTTCAGAGCCCTGACTGGCATTGGGCCCTGGCTGTATTTAAGACCTGTTCCTGAGACCTTGCCCTAGTGACTATCTGCATTCAAATGCCACCCACTGTTCAGGGATCCTGCCATTGTGCCTTAGGTTGACAGGCAATTGAGCCATTGCTGTGGTGGGCCTCGCTCCCCCCTCCAGATGTTCATTTCAGTTCCTCCCTCCTCGCCTTCAAAAAATATCTGAGGACGTTTTTATTCTCCTAGTTCCTTTAGGGGATCCAGTGCTGGTTTCTCTTTTTAATTTATTTTTCCTCCTTTTCCTTCCCCTTTTTAAGCTGTTTTAAAATGGGTTTTAGGTTATTTTATTGTATTGATTTTCTGAAGCACCATTTGTTTGGGGAGGGGGCTATTTAAATAAAATGGTTGGTGTTATTAATGAATATTACTCCCATTTTCAGATAGCCACCCAAATATCTGAATAATATCTGTAGCGAAATGCATATTTGCATCTCTGTTTATTCATTGAATGTTTTCTTGTTATTCCGTTTGTTTGTTTATTTAATTTAGATATTTGGTTATTTGGTATTTCCATTGCTTTGCATTGGCTCCAGGTAGGATTATGGCATGTGCTCAGTAGACAAAACAAAGTAACTGAAATACTGAATAAACAGAGTAACCAACCAATCCAACGCTGGATATGCTGGGTCATGTAATCTCAATGAAGTGGTGGGGGGGGAGGACCTTACAATTTATTTATTTATTTATTTGTCACATTTTTATGCTGCCCCCTTCTGCATATGCATCTTGGGGCGGTGAACAACATTATAAAAAACAAATAATATTATAAAATATCAAAACATTAAACATTAATATCAACATTAAAATAACCCAACAACAGAAAACCCACACCCTAACCCAGCCCACCCATCTCCCTTAGCAAAGGCCCAGCGGAACAGCTAGTTCTTACACTGTCTACGGAAAGAAGGGAGGTCTACGGCCAGGAGGACCTCCACTGGGAGGGAGTTCCACAACCGCGGAGCAGCCATTGAGAATGCCTTCCTCATGGTCAACACCCGGGAAACCTGGGGGACCTCAAGGAGCGTGCCCCCGGCTGAGTACAGAGGCCGATCCAGGATCCAAAGGGTGAGGTGATCCTGCAGATAAGTGGGGCCCAGGCCATTCAGATAAGTGGGGCCCAGAATGGAGCACCAGAGTAATGTGTTCGCAACAACTTGTCTCCCTAAGGAGACAAGCCGCCGCATTCTGCACCAGCTGCAGTCTCCAGACTGTCACCAGGGGTAGCCCCACATAGAGCATATTGCAGTAGTCCAGCCTCGAGGTGATGAAGGCATGGACAAGGGAGGCNGCCGCCGCATTCTGCACCAGCTGCAGTCTCCAGACTGTCACCAGGGGTAGCCCCACATAGAGCATGTTACAGTAGTCCAATCTCGAGGTAATAAAAGCATGGATGATCATGGCAAGGTCCAAGTCTGAGACATACGGCCTAAGCCGTCGTGCCAGATTTAATTGGCAAAATGCGCCCTTCGCCATAGCTGCCACCTGGGCATTCAGGCAAAGCTGCAGGTCTAGGAGCACCCCCAGGCTATGGACCTAAGATACCAGGGGAGAAAGGATCCCATCTATGATGGGGTCTATCACTCCCCTGACTTTTCCCAAAACCATCACCTCCGTCTTGTCTGGATTCAACTTCAGGCGGCTCGCCCTCATCCAGTCCCCCACAGCTGAAAGGTAAGCACCGAGACTGCCGGTCTTGGGTCTGATGAAAAAGAGAGATACAATGGGGTGTCATCAGCATATTCTTTTATGTATTTAACAATTTTATACCTCGCTTCTTCTGCTGTACCTCTCATTTTAATATTGATGACACCTTACACCAGACTCTCTGACTACTTCCCCCAAAGACTGCATATACACATTGAACAGGAGAGGGGATAAGATGGAACCTTACTGGACCCCACACGTAAGGCCCTGGGGAGAAAATGAACAATCATCTAGCACCACACGCTGAGATCTCCCGGCCAGGAAAGAGCGGCACCATTCAAGGACAATCCCACCCACTCTGGCTCGATCCTGCAACTGAGTCATCAACCACTCATGATCAACAGTATCAAATGCAGCCGAGAGATCTAATAGGATTAACAGGGTCCAGCGACCCTGATCCAGCTCTTGGGAGAGGTGATCAACGAAGGCCACAAGTGCAGTCGCAATGCCATAACCTGGACGAAAGTTGGACTGAGAGGGATCTAGGAAACTGATTCGATCCAGATGCTCCTGAAGCGGACAAGCCACCACCCACTCAATAACCTTTCATAAAAAGGGAAGGTTAGAGACTGACTGATAGCTGGCCAGGATGTCAATGTCCAATGATGGTTTTTTGAGCAGCGGCCGCACCACTGCCTTCTTGAGGCAGTCCGGCACCCTTCCCTCCCTAAGGGAGGCATTGACAATCCCGACCAGCAGTGGCTCTAATGTCTCCTAACTGTCCTTGACCAGCCAGGACGGGCATGGGTCTAGTTCACAATAAGTGGCTCGAACAGCCCCAAGGACACACCTGCATCAGAGGGCGACACGCATTGAAATTGATTCCATAAAACAGGACAAGATGGGGCTTCAACTGCCTCTGGTTCACCCATTGTTAAAAGTGGAGCGTTGAAGCCATGGTGGATTTGAGCGATTTTGTCTGCAAAAAAAGTTCAGAAATAAGTCATAGCGAGCATAGGATAACTCTGGATCCAGGTGGAGGAAGGCACCCCTTGGAAAAGCTCAGCTGGGCGAGACTTAATGGATGCAATGAGGACAGCAAAGAAAGCTGTCTTTGCTGCCCGCACCGCCACGGCATAAGTATTTAACCAGACTCTATGTTGCAATCGATCAACTTCAGTACAAGAGTGCCCTTCTCGCTTCATCCACTGCAGCTCCTCCATGTACCATGGGGACCTGTATTGTTGGTGATTTGGGAGCGGCCGCATGGGAGCCGTACGGTCAGTGGCCTCCAGCAACACAGAATTCCAAAAGGTCACGAGGTCATTGAGTGAACGGCCATTGAAATCAGATGGAATATCCCCCAGGGCATTCTGGAACCTCTCTGGTTCCATAAGTTTTTAGGGGCAAGCTAGCAAACTAACCGAACTGGCTCTGCGCCCCCTCAGGGATCGACGTGCACCAGGATACTGGCCTGGAGGAGATAACGATTCATCCATGACAAGGGCACTGCTGACACTTCTCCCACCAATGGATCCCCTGCCTCAAGGTCAGTGCAAAATATGTTCAGGGTATGTCCTCCAACATACGTAGGGCCAACAACTATCGGAGACAGGCCCATGGTTGCTGTGGCGGCCATGATCTCACGCTCCGCTCCTCCAAGATGGGTGTCAGCATGGCTATTGAAATCTCCCATGACCACCGTCCTGGGGGACCGCAAGACCACCTCCAACACCAGTTCAGTCAGAGTGGGCAGGGAAGCTACTATACAGATAGGTGCATGGTATACCAGCAGCAACCCCACTCTGTTTCTGGTCAAATCCATCATCCTCCATTCCCAGGATATCTCGGTGCACAGGAAATCTTACAGACCATGTCTCCTTCAAAATCATGGCTACACCGCTCCCCCATCCCTCCAACCGTAGCTGATGTTGGGCGGAGTACCCAGTCAGAACAAGGTCAGCCAGTATAGGCACCTATTTAGTGCAATAGGGTGGGTCTCAGACCATGCTTTGAGGACGGCTGATCAGGTGAGCAGGTTTCCCTGACTTACCTGCAGAGTTGCATTAAAAGAAGGGAAAGACCACATACTGTTTGCCTTTTTGTGTCAGCCATGGTAAAAATTGCCGTACCATCCTTTTGTGGTCACCAGTGGGGAGAGGACATGATTTGGGCAGGTGCATGGGCACAGGGAGGGAGGTACAAGGGGGTGCATTTGCACCCTCCTGACTCCTTCCTGGTCCCATCCATCTGAGCCCTTCAGGAAGGGCCATATTACAATTGAGGACCGAGGCAAGAGCAAGTGTTCCTGTTCTGAAGGGAAATACCGACCTTTCAGGAGCGCTTGTGAGTGTCCATCGGTGCTTTGTCAGTTTCCAGTGGTTCCACGCTTCTGCCATTTTTTTGGTCACTTTTCCAAACTTTTGACACTTCCCAGGAATTTTACAACAGTTTTACGGCACTTCTGTGGCAATTTCCAGCACTTCTCCGGTACTTAACTGTCACGTTTCCGTCTCCACAGCCCCTGGGGGTGTGCATGAGACACACATGGGGCTTGGAATCAGTTTGTAGCAGCCCTGTTCAACTTGCAAAAAATAACAGGAAATGGCAAAAACAACAGGGAAACCAGTAAGTTTCTGTGTCGTGGGAAACTTTGCGAATGCTCTGCTTCTGATGGAAACAGCACTTGCCCAAAATTGCTAGTTTCAGGCCTATAGAAATGGGCAGGAGAGAAGGGGCTCTCTTCCCTTTTCCAACATGACCCCCTTTCCGAAAGCTGTGATATTGATGGGTGTGATGATGTCAGAAAGAGATGGGAAGAAGGGTGTCTCCACCCCTTTCTGACCTGATCATGCCTTTTCTCTGAGCGCTGTGACATCACGTCCCTGGGCGGATGCCCTGTTTGACCATCAATGCAGTTCTAACAAGAGAAAGGGTGAACTGGAGCCGGTTCCGCAGAGGTGAGCAGTGGAAATGCCTGGCGGAAGGTTTAAGCAGAGTTCTTGTTTCTGCTGTTACCAGAGGGGAATGTAACATCCATTATTTAGGTGAATTTATTTTATTTTAATTTTTATCTCAAGAGCTCAGGCCAGGTTACAATACATTTTAAAAAAAAATACATTTTAAAAGTACGTGTAAATAAAACCAATTAAAATCCCCTTTCCCAAATCTTCCCCAAACCCAATCCCTGCCTCCCAAATGCTTGGCCGAATAGAAAAGCCTTCCATTGCCTCCAGAAGATGAGGATGGCCTTGGGCTTAGACAAACCTCCAGGGGGAAGGAGTTCCATGATTGCATGCCTTTGCTGTACAAACTTGATAGGCTTGATGGTAGTTCTTAGAGGGTGCTCTCAGCTGACCTCGGGGGCTGCGGTGGGACACTAGGGAGGAGGTGGTGGTCGTTCAGCACTTGGAGTAATAGAATGCGAGTTGGAAGGGATTTTGAGGGTCATTTATTCCAAACCTCTGTTAGATGCAGGATGACGGAAAGCAGAGAGCTGCCCTACACCCTCCCTAGATCATTTGTTCCATTGCCGAACAGCTCTTACTGTTAGGAAGCTTTCCCTAATATCTAACTGAAATCCACCTTCCTGTAATGGAGCCCGTTATTTCTAGTTCTGCCCTCTGTAGCCTGCAGAACCGTTCTTAGCCCTCTTCTTGGTGGAAACCCTTTAGATATTTGAAGACTGCTCTCATGTCTCCCTTAATGCTCCCTTTGCTAGACTAACTATACCCAGTTCCTTCAGCCTTTCCTCATAAGACTTGCTTTCCAGATGTTCTTTTTTTAATCATCTTTGTCGGCCTACTCTGAACGTACTCCAATTTGTCAGTGTTCTTGAAATGAGGTGTCCAAAACTGGACCCAGTACTCCAGGTGACATCTCGCCTGAGCTGAACAGGGTGGAATGATTTCCTTTGCTCACTTAGAGGCAAGGCTTTTGTTAATCAGGGCTGGCCTTAGGTTTTGCGGGGCCCAGGGCGGGGGAGAAATGCGAGCCCCTATCCCCCCGTTGGCGACTTTGCGGCCAGCGGGCCTAGGGGCACTCAGGGAGCACTCCACGGCTTAGTCTGGAGGCGCTACCCGGGCCTGGGCTCGGGGATGGGTGGAGGGGTGCTCCCCTCCGCCCAAGCCCAGCCATTTTGGAGCACTTACCCTGTCTGTCGCTGTCTTGGGCCCCAGGCCAGGCCGGCTCCCTGCGTCCGTGTGCATCGGGCTCCAGCAGGCGCAACAGTGACAGTTTAAATTTGCTGTCGCGCTGGCCACTGCCACTGGAAGCATCACGGAGACCTGGCTGGATGATCTGGCCGGTCCAACTTTGGCGGATCTGGTTCCAGCTGGGTATGCCGTGCAGCATCAGCCCCGCATGAGCGGCCGGGGAGGAGGCGTAGCTATTGTTTTTAGGGAAGACTGGCCTGTTAGGAGGTATCCAGTGCCGGAGATTGTGGGTGTAGAGGCTCTGCACGTGGTGATCGATTTGGCTGGGGGCAAGCTAGGGGTGCTGCTGGTGTACCGGGCCCCTTCATGCCCGGCGGCATCCCTTACCGCTCTAGCGGAGCTGGCCTCGGAGGTGGTGTTGGGCTCCCCCAGGACTTTGGTTCTGGGGGACTTCAACGTCCACGCCGATGCCGGCCTTGTTGGGGCGGAGCGGGAGTTCATGGCCGCCATGGCAACTATGAACTTGTCCCAGGAGGTGATCTGCCCGACCCACGTGGGGGGACATATCCTCGACCTGATCTTCGGCTCTGGCCTTGAGGCGGGGGGTCCGGTTGTGGGGGAGGTGACAGCGGTGCCCTTGTCGTGGACGGACCATTACCTCCTTCAGGCCGGTCTTTTAGCGCGCCCCCTCCAGAAGGGGAAGGGACCAGTTAGGATGGTCCGCCCTCGGAGGCTGATGGAACCCCAGCGGTTCCAGGAGGTCCTGAGGGAGCTTACCCTGGATGTGGACGGTCACTCTGTGGATGAGCTGGTCCGGCATTGGAACATCTTGCTGGAGGAGGCCATTGACAGGGTGGCTCCGAGGCGCCTTCTGCCTCGGTCTCGTCACCGCAGGACCCCTTGGTTTACTGAGGGGCTGCGGTGTATGAAGCGTGTGGGCAGGAGGCTAGAGCGACGCTGGCGTCGGACTCGGTCTGTCTCCGATCGTCTTCTCCATAGGGCCCATTTGCGGTCCTATGTGGAGGCTGTGAGGACGGCGAGGAAGGAATTCCTCGCCGTCCTCATAGCGTCTGCGAAGTCGCGTCCAGCGGAGCTGTTTCGGGTGGTGCGGGGGCTGGTGAGTCCGGCCTCCCTCCGCCTGGATGGGGACTTGTCCCGGGCCCGCTGTGAGGAGTTTGTCATCTACTTCGCAGACAAGATCGCTCGGATTCAGGCCGATTTCGACGCTGGGTTGATAGCAGTAGGGGAAGAGCGCGGGGGGGCGGAGGGTCCGTCTGGTCCATCTTTATGGGGTGAGTTTCAGGAAGTGACGCCAGCCGATGTGGTGGATGTCCTGGGGTCTGTGAGGGCCACGTGTTGTCAACTAGATCCATGCCCGTCCTGGTTAATAAAAGCTTCCGGGGAGACGTTGGGGACGGTGCTGGCGAGGGTGGTGAATGCGTCCCTTCGGCAGGGGAGGTTGTCGCCTTGCTTAAAAGAGGCTGTGGTGCGCCCCCTGCTGAAAAAACCATCGTTGGACGTAGACGCGCTCGCCAGCTACCGACCTGTCTCTAACCTTCCCTTTTTAGGGAAGGTTATTGAGCGGGCAGTGGCGCTCCAGCTCCAGGGTCATCTAGATAATATCGGGCTCCTTGACCCTTTTCAATCTGGGTTCCGCCCCGGCTATGGCACCGAGACGGCGTTGGTGGCCTTGGTGGACGACCTCCGCCGGGAGATGGATGCGGGATGTTCGACATTTCTCATCCTGCTCGATCTCTCGGCCGCTTTTGACACCGTGGACCATGGGCTGCTGTTGAGACGACTGCGTGACCGGGGGGGTCTGGACGGGACTGTTCTTGAATGGTTCCGTTCATTCCTCTCGGGGAGGAGCCAGCGGGTGGTGTTGGGGGAGGAAACATCGAGCCCCCGCGCCTTACCGTGTGGCGTTCCGCAGGGATCGATCTTGTCTCCATTATTATTTAACATCTATATGCAGCCCTTGGGGGAGGTCGTGAGAGGGTTCGGGGTGCGATGTCACCAGTATGCTGATGATACTCAGCTGTACCTCTCGTTTTCTACCGACCCAGACCCTGCTGTCTCGGTGCTATCCCAATGTTTGGAGGCCGTGGCGGATTGGATGCGGCGGAGCAGACTGAAGCTCAACCCAGATAAGACGGAGGTGATGGTGGTGGGGAGGGCGAAGGGGGTGGTGGCCCCCCTGATTGGGGGGGTTTGCCCCCCTGTAGCTCAGCAGGTCCGGAGTCTGGGGGTCATATTGGACGCAGACCTGCGGCTGGAGCGGCAGGTGGAGGCAGTCGCTAAGGCTGCCTTCCGCCAGCTTTATCTGGTACGTAGGCTGCGTCCGTATGTCTCTGGCCCGGACCTGGCCTCCCTCATCCATGCCTTCGTCACCTCGCGGCTCGACTACTGTAACGCGCTCTACGTGGGGCTTCCCTTGTTCTTGGCCCGGAGGCTGCAGCTGGTGCAGAATGCGGCGGCCCGTCTTCTTACGGGGACGGGTCGCCGGGAGCACATTACACCGGTGCTCCGAGCGCTGCACTGGCTGCCGATAGTGTGCCGGGCCAAGTTCAAGGTCCTAGTAATGATCTATAAAGCCCTATACGGCCTTGGCCCCTCTTACCTTAGGGACCGCCTCGCCCTTCGCGCCCCGGAACGACTCCTGCGGTCTGCCGGGGGTGCCCGCTTGGAGGTCCCCCGTGTTAAGCGGGGGGCCACGATGAAGCGGGCGTTCTCGGTGGTAGGGCCGCGGCTGTGGAACTCCCTTCCGGAGGAAGCTCGCCTGGCCCCAAGCCTTTTGATATTTCGGCGTAACTGTAAGACCTGGCTGTTTGCCCAGGCCTTTGGGAGGGAGGGGGGGTGTGATTTTTAATCCCCCACCTTATATATTTATTCATGATTGTACCACGCCCTGTTTTATTGATATATTTTATATTTGTTTTAAATGTTTTTATACTGTTTTATTGTTGTTAACTGCCCCGAGCTGCATGGCAGGATGGGGCGGTATAGAAATCTAGAAAATAAATAAATAAATAAATAAATAAGTTGCTAGGGAGTGTGGGAAAGGTGGGGCCTCTCCCTCACTCCCTCTGGCCTCCTCTGCTGCCTGTCAGTCTCGGCCGGGGGAGTGAGAGAGGGGCAGAGGTCCCACCTCTCCCTCATTCCCCCGGCTGGCCCGAGACTGACAGGCAGGGGAGGGGGGGGGGGGGGGGCGCATGAAGTGACGGAGAGGCAAGGCCTCTGCCGCTCTCTCACTCCCACTGGCCCCCTCCGCTGCCTGTCTCGGTCTCGGCCAGGGGGAGTGAGAGAGAGGCAGAGGCCCCGCCTATCGCTCATTCCCCCTGGCGGAGACTTAGTGGTGTCCCGCGTGTGGGATCCCTAGCTTCTGGCCACTGTCAGGACGGGAGCTGGGGCCCCGAGCGTGGGGCCCCCCACCCCCAGGAGCAGGGCCCGGTACGGCCGCCCCACGGTAAGACCGGCTCTGTTGTTAATGCAGTCGAATATTTCATCAGCCCTTTTTACAGCCACATCCCGTTGCTAAATGCTGATTCATGTTCACTTTGTGACCAGCCTTGGTCCCTAGATCCGTTTCACATGTGCTGCTGGCAAGCCAGGATTCCCCCATCTTACATTGGTGCATTTGTTCCCCCCGCCACTCCAATGCAGAATTTTACGTTTATCTTGGCTGAATGCTGGGTACTAAGCTAGGAGTTACCACTCAGGAAAAGGATCTGGTGGTGGTTGTGGATAATACAATGAAATCCACAGCGCAGTGCGCAGCAGCGGTCAAAAAAGCAAACAGAATGTTAGGAATTATTTGGAAGGGGATAGAGAATAAAACGGAGGTGGTCATAATGCCTCTATACAAATCAATGGTGCGACCGCACCTTGAATGTTGTGTTCTGTTCTGGTCGCCCCATCTCAAAAAAGACATAGCTAAACTAGAAAAGATACAGAGAAGGGCAACAAAAATGATCAAGGGCATGGAAGGTCTTCCGTATGAGGAGAGGCTTGGTAGGTTGGGGCTCTTCAGTTTGGAGAAGAGACGACTGAGAGGAGATATGATAGACGTCTATAAAATCAGGAGTGGTGTGGAACTAATAAACAATGAGCAGTTATTTACCCTCTCAGCTAGTACTAGAACTAGGGGACACTCCATGAAACTCATGGGTGGCAAGTTTAAAGCAAATAAAAGAAAATATTTTTTCACTCAGTGTATAATTGGGTTGTGGAATTGAATCTACTCCCAGAGGCTGTGGTAAGGGCCAGTACTATAGCTGAATTTAAAAGAGGTTTGGACAAGTTTCTGGAAGATAGGTCCATTAGAAGCCTTTAGCCAGACAGGATCAGGGAACATGTTGGGTGCTAGGGGAAAACAACAGGGAATTAATCCGCTATTGTGACCTGTTGGGTGCTTCTCCCAAGCCACTGTGATTGGCCACTGTTGGAGAATTTCATTTTATTAATTTCAACCCAGTTTTTTCAACTTATCAAGATTGCTTCGTATTCTAGTTCTACCTTCTAAGGAGTTAACTACCCCTCCCGGTTTTGTGTAATCTGCAAACTTCATTAAGTATTCTCTCCATCCATTTAAGTAAAAAAAGATGTTGAATAGCACTCGACCCAGGACACAGCTCTGCAGGATCCCATTTGATATCTCTCTCCGGTTTGATGATACAGCATTGACGATCACTCTTGGAGTATGGTTCTTCAACCAGCTATGAATCCCCCTTATTTTCCAGCCCACGCTTTGCAAGCTTGTTGATGAGAATCTCATGTGAAACTTTGTCAAATGCTTGCTGAAATCAAGATATATTATGTCCATGGCATTCCCCATATCCACTAAACTAGTCACTTCTATCAAAGAATAAAACAAAATTAGTCTGGTATGACTTTTTCCTGATAAATCCATGCTGACCCTGAGCCATCACTGCATTGTCATGAAGCTCCTTTCAGACTGACTGTTTTTATAATATGTTCTGGTATGTTCCCGGGTATTGGAGTCAGGCTGACTGGTCTGTAATTTCATGGATCTTCCTTTTTCCTGCCTGCCTCCAGTCTTTCAGTATTGTACCTGTTTCCCAAGAGGTCTCAAAGGTAATTGACACAGGTTCTGAGAGGACTTCCACCCGTTCTTTCAGTACCCTAGGGTGAGACTCATCCAGCCCTGAAGACATAAATTCATTCAAAGTAGTCAGGTACACTCAGACCACCTCTTTATTCTGGTCTGCAGTCTTTCCCCCTCTTTATGTGTGTGGTTAGGTTTCTGGGTAGGGATGGGTTTGGGGTAGCATCGTGAGGGGGGTTGGATGTGAGAAATGGGGAGATGGCATTGGGTGGGTTTTGTGGGAGGGTTGTGGGGGAGGGATTCTTTGTATTCTACTGGTTTTATGGATTGTTTTTATATATGTTCTAAGCCGCCCTGAGCCTTTTTAAGGGAAGGGCAGGATAAAAATTGAATTAAATAAATAAATGTATTTGTATACCTGTTGTATTATTATTATTATTATTATTATTAT
>QEPC01012679.1:8559980-8572480 GCA_003113815.1 Sphenodon punctatus | reverse complement strand
AAGGGATTTGTACCAGAGCAGAACTTTGAGAGTTGGAGCCTCTACAGCTATAATATGGCAACGGTGCAGTGACAAAGCTATAGCTGAGGTGTGCCTTCATAGAGTTGGAAGGTACATCAGAGGTCATCTAGTCCAACCCCCTGCTCAATGCAGGAAATCCGCAGCTACCACATCCCCAACAGATGGCCGTCCAGCCTCTGTTTGAAAACCTCCAGCAAAGGAGAGCCCGCCACCGCCCTAGGGAATTTGTTCCACTGTCGAACAGCTCTTACTGTTAGGAAGTTCTTCATAATGCTTAACCAAAATCTGCTTTCTTGTAGTTTGAGCCCAGTTTTCTAGTCTTGCCTTTAGGGGCAAGAGAGAACAAGTCATTGCAATCCTCTCTGCGACAGCCCTTCAGGGAATGGAAGACTATCATGTCTCCCGTTAGTCTTCCTTTCTCAAGGTTAAACATACCCAGCTCCTTCCTCATAGGACTTGATTACCAGACCCCTGACCATCTTTGTTGTTCTCCTCTGAACCTGTTCGAATTTGTTGATGTCCTCCTTAAAGTGTGGTGCCCAGAACTGGACACAGTTCTCCAGATGAGGTCTGACCAGCGCAGAATAGAGTGGAACTATTACTTCTCGTGACTTGGAAACAATACTTGCGTTCTGTAGAGGTGTGTGTGTTTCCTTATGTGTAAATCGTTCATTCACTTTTCCATTTGGGGGAAAAGGTTGTGTCCTGAAACTGTAAGTGATTGGGTAGATGTTCAAAAATAATCAAAATTAGGACTGGAGATCATTAAATTGTTTGTATGAGAAATGTTACCATTTTGTCTTTATTCATGTTTCGTGATAAGAGTAAAATGTAAAACTGCAAATGTTGACATTGTGGTATCTTAAGCATTTAGAAGTTCTTTGCAAAAATTCAAAATTCAGTAAAATTTCTGACTCTTTCAAAACTGAACTTTGCATCAAATTTTTGTTCTTGATGTTTCAAACCAGCTCTAATCCAATTATGACTACCTATTCATAGATACATGTAGATAGAGGTGTGTGTCTGTAATAGCGAAAGAGAGAGGTAGGGGTGAAGGGATCTTAAAACTGAAGTGAAGAGGATTGAGAGAAACTGTCAAATAGGATCAGTTGCTACAGAGTGATGTTAAGGGGAAAGGAGGATCTAGTAAATTACAGACCAGTCCGCCTGACTTCAACACCCAGGATGTTACTAGGACAGATTATAAAACCATCTGTTTGTAAGCATCTTGATGACCATGCAACAATGAGTAGTAACCAAATGGATTATCAGGAAATAAGTCATGCCAGACTAGTCTTGTCTCCTTCTTTGATAGAGTGACTAGTTTAATGGATGAGGGGAATGCTGTGGACGTAATCTCTTGATTTTATCAAAACCTTTGATAAAGTTCCATGTGAGATCCTCATTGATAAGCTGGTAGTATGTGGGCTGGAAGACCCTACCACAAGCTGGATTCACAGCTGATTGAAGAACCATATTCAAAGAGCTGATCATCAATGACTCCTCATCGAACCCAACGGGGGTAATGAGCGGGTTCCCACAGGGTTCTGTTCTGGGTCTGGTGCTGTTCAACATCTTCATTAACGCATTGGATGAAGAGGTGCAGGACATAACAAGTTTGCAGAGGACACAAAACTTGGAGGGGTAACGGACACATTGGAGGAAAGAAATAAAACTCAAAATAATCTTGATAGGATGGAAAATTGGGCTGAAATTAACAACACGAAATTCAATAGAGATAAATGTAAAGTTCTAAATTTAGAAAAGAATGTGATTGCTGAGTTGGAAGCAACACGTAAGAACATGATCTAGGGATTGTGGTTGATCACAAACTCAACATGAGTCAACAATGGGATGTGGCTGCCAAAAGGGCTAATACAAGGGTGGGCAACATTTCCTAATCCCAAGAGTCGCGTCCATTTATCATAGTGGGCCCACAGATGTGGCTCTAGATTCACTAGCTTCTGAGCTAGTGTAGGTTTAGTCTACAGTAGCAAAAACCTTGTTTCCAAGTCACAGAAAGTAATAATTCCTCCCGGTTCTCTGCTGTTGAGACCTCCCCTGCAGTATTGTGCCCAGTTTGGGGCACCTTACTTTAGGAACATCATTGACAAATTAGAGTGGATTCAGGAGAGGGCAACAAAGCTGATAAAGGGTCTGGACCATCCTTCATTGCCACCAAGCACAAGACGAGAAGTAATGGACTCAAATGATGAACTTCAATCATCTGGGAACCTCTGGTTACCCAGGACTACAGCCTTGGAGTGCCTCTGGACCCCTTGCTGCGCCTGGAACCTCAGGTTGTGGCAGATTCCGATCTAGCCACCATCATCTTCGCTTTCATCACCTCAAGGCTGCAGTGCACTCTTCATGGGGCTGCCCTTGGTGACTGTTCAGAAGCTGCAGCTGGTGCAGAATGCGGTGGCCCAGCTTCTCTCAGGGGTGGATTGCTGGGAGCACATTACACCGGTGCTCTATAATCTGCACTGGCTTCCTATAGTCTTCTGGTCACAATTCAGGGTGCTGGTTTGGACCTTTAAAGCTCTAAATGGCCTGCACCCCGCATGTCTGAGAGATTGCCTTTCCTTCCATGCTCTATTGTGAACCTTGCAGTCGGCCAGGAGCTCTCGCTTGCGGGTAACATCTGTTAATCTTGTTGGTACGACCATGGGCCGCAGGGAGACGTTCTCAGTTGCTGCCCCGGTATTATGGAACGCCCTTCTCCCGGAGGTCTGTCAGAGCCCGAGCATTTTCTGGCAGCAGTGTAAAACTCTTCTTTTTAGCAAAGCATTTGACAGGTGGGATTAGCGGTTGAGGTGGCAGGATATTAGAGGTCAGGGTGGGTTTTTCAATGGAGACAAACTTTCTCCTAGTAAGAGCTCTTTGACAATGGAACAAGTTGTCTCGAGGTTGTAAGCGCTCAGGCGCTGGAGACTTTTAGAGAGAGACTGGACAGCCATCCGTTGGGGCTGTTGGCGCTGTGGCCTTCCTGCACTAAAGCGGGAGTTGGACAGGATGACCCTGGCTATCCTTCCCACTCTATGATTCTAACTCGGCATTGCTTCCTCTTCCCTCAATATACAGTGGATTTTAAGCACATACCCATGCAGGTTTAGCACGTTCTTAAGTTCTGTCCTCAACGGAGGCTACGGTGTCGTAAGGGAGAGAGGGCACTAGAATAGAATTCAGTTGTTGGCTTTGCTGATAACCTGCTAGGTGACCATAGGCAAGACACCTGCACCCTCTGTGCAACTGAGGACATTGACATTGGCCGTCCTTTGCCGAGTGCATTGTCAGCAAGGGATGAAAACCCCATGGGAGGGATGGGAGCCTTTCCATTGGCTCCAGTGAGCTTTGGCTGAGGCACTTCAACCTGTTTTGATTATGATTGGTGGTTGTTGCTTTGTCTTTCAGGTGAGTCGGTTTGCTTTTTTGGTGGGGGGGAGGGGAGGGGTGTCGTTCTGGATGCGTGAATTGTTATACTCTGATGGCCAATTTGAAAGGATCTGCCTTAAGCTTGGGGAGAGAAGCCTCTTAGCAAAGTGAACAAGCAAATGAATTAATAAATGAGACCGAAAAAGCAGTGCCCCACATCTCCCCCTTAACTCTCCTGGGTCAAGCTTTCATTGTGTTTGCAATATTATTCCTTTAGTAGGGATACTACTGTACAATTCAGACACTGCAGGTTTCTAATCTGCTTATTTATAATTCAAAAGCTTGCCCATATATTAATGAACCCTTAATGAGCTGTTGGAAATGCCTGAATTACAGTCAGATTATTAAACTCAAACGGCTCCTGTAATCATACCGTTTGAGTGGGCTTTAGCTACTTTTCCTATTGGCGGCAGCTTGGTATTGTGAGGGAGATGGGTTTATTCGAAGAAAGCTTTGTAATAATTTTGACATGCAATTTATTTATTGGCCTCTGAATGCAGTAGTCTATGCAGACGCACTCGTCTATTATCTGTGGGGGCAGGTGCGCGGCGCGTTGAAAGACAGCTAATTAGGATTTGCTGAAAGATATGCTAAAACTGTGGTCTTATAACAAAGCCAAGTTCATTGTTAAACAATGTTTTAGCGTCTGTTTATGTGATTTGTCTATATCCTGGTGATACTGAAATGAATGTTGTGGTTATAAAGTAGATTAAAATCAGGAACCAGCATGCTTTTTTATTAACCTTATTATGTTCTAATGTCACGAAGGTTCAAGATTTTTAAACTTCATGCAGGCCCAAATGTGCATAAGAAGAAATGATTGGGCCCAAAGGGGATCCTTTTAAAAATGCCTCCGTTCTGACTGCCGTATTAATGTGAAAGCATTTGGCTTTTGGTCAGTGCACACAGCTAGGTTATTGCTATCTAGCAGGGCCTACCCTCGCACATCCTGTGCCATTACTACATCTCCAGTTGTACTGGAAGTGATGTATTGTTCTGTTCTCGCCAGCCCACTCTGTACCTTAATTCCACCATGCATTGAAAGGTCAGTGAGCTAAACAGTAATAAACTCGTATGTTGATATACTGAGGAATAAAAAAGGAAAAACAATAGCCAGTGAGTGTTCGTTTATATGTCAAAAAATACATATATTATCCCTGTATTCAAATGGGAATAATTTATAAAGGCAGATTCTAAATAGCAACAAATGTGTGGCCATTGGATAAAGAGAAGCTTTGGCTTCTTGCAAAAGAAGGTCTTTGAATCTTCTGATACTTTAAAAGCTTTCAATCCCACATTCCGCCCCCCCCCCCCTAAAAAAAAAAACACAATTGGATGGTTTTGTAGCCACTAAATAGCCTGATGTCATGGAATACAAAGGACTTGACTGCTCCCCTCCCCCTCTACCCCAGAAAGGAAAACAACCTCCTGTTTGTTATGTGCTGATTTGATGCATATAATTAATAAAATAACTAGGGAGGATGTGGACTCTCTCTCACACACTCTCTCTCTCTCACACACACACACACACACACACACACACACAAGGTTAACTTTTGTAGGAGTTAGTCAATTAGCTTGCAGCTTTGAGTGATGCAGCTTACTCTAGGTTCCAGTCCAGCTCCCTCGTTCTTTGTGCATGGCCACAATCTCTGGACCCTCTATGTCCTCTGGTGTGGAGTTGTGTGTGTAGCCGTCCCTGCTAGGAGGACAGCTCTCTCCCACACACCCTCTAGTACCTGATTTGTGCCGATATTAGAAGTGTGAGCGGTGTGGTCATTTTCAGCATCTGCGTGTGGATCCTCTCCTCCGTTGAGTGCTTCAGGGCCTTTCTTTCTCTTCCGTTGACTCTTTTAACCTTCTTTGCAGGCGGTCTCCTTCTGCATTTAAAGCCAGCCAGTGTTTTCTGCTCTTTGTCATCATGTTTGTACGAGGAAGCACTTTTGAGCATGAGTCTACCTCTAGAGAGAGAGAGCAGCTTTATTCATGCAGAACCTGTCAGTGTTTGACCATTGCTCAAATATACACATATTTTTACAAAGGGTGAGGTGGGGATCGGAATTTTGCCCCTTTGCCCTAGTGGAGAATTTGGCCTTTTGTCCATGTCGGGGGTGGGTGGGTGGAGAATGAAACCAATGCTGTAACCTCTGAAAGTTAATAGAAACCACAGAAACCCATCTGTTAAAAACCAACCAATATATGAGGAGGAAAACAATTTGGTGCTTAAGAAACAGCCTAACAATTATAGTCTTAAAAACTGCAATAATGACAAGTATTTCAAAAGAAACTATTTAGTCTTGCCATTCCCAGAAGTTCAAAAATCAGGAGTCCGGCCCCACTAAACATAGTTTTCTTCTTTTTAAAAACAGATTTTTCTGTCCCTTTTATTTGTTTTCTGATTCCAGGACCTAATGTTCTGTTTTTCAAGCATTTCTCAGCAAGTATGAGGGCTACAAACTTTTTTTAAAAATGGACGCTGATGTTCTCACAGTTTCAAACAGCAGGGCTTCAAGAAAAACACCAAATATCACAATAGAATTGTGAGAACTGGCAGTCCAACAAGCAGAGAAAATGTAAATTGGAAGTGGCTAGAGTATCCGCATGGTTTTAAAAAATGCATTGGAAGTTAGACTGAAAAGGAGAACTTAGAAAAAAGATGACTGAGAGGGTGGTATTATTATTATTAATAAACAAGTGAGTGAGGAGCATAGGGAGTCATTCATGAATGGGCTGCCTGACAGGAGGGGCAGGATATAAATCTTTTAAATAAATAAAATAAATAAATGAAGTTGCGAAGTTGCAGCTGCATGTGCTTAGCTTAGGCCGCTTTTAGACGAACAACTTGCGGTTGCGTGATCTGCTTATGTGACTTTTGAAAATCCCGCGGGCTGAAATTAGACGCGTCTCATCTAATCCCGGCCTGCGGGATTTTCAAAAGTCACATGAGCAGATCCCGCGACCTGCTCATCTAAAAGCGGTCCTGGTTCCAGGGAAGAAGGGCACCATGAGCATCTGTGAGCAGGCTGTGCAATTTTGAATGGTGTAGTAAAAGTAAATAGGGTAAATATAACAGCCCTCTTTCTCGTAATATTAGAACTAGGAGCTAGCTGTGCATCTGTCCCCTCCAATTATCCTGAGCTCAGTAAGTGCAGCCAGCGCCGTCTCGTGTTCCAGGACTTCACACTATAGAAACTGGAGACCAAAGTAACCCCACCCATCGGTAGCTCCTCCCCTTCTTGGGCTGCCATTTTGAAAGGGTTCAAAGGGAGCTGCCGGAGGGAGTAGCAAGCAGGAGATGTGCCCAGCCATAGAATTTGGAGGAGCAGGCAAACGTGTGCTTCCCAGCACCAAAAGCTTGCGTAACATGTTCCTGTAACCCTTTATTTTTATTTCACTGATGAGACCTGAAGCATGGCAGATTATTTCCCCCAAAATATTGCAGTGAGCTAAAGAGGTGTCTTTTGTTTGGGCTGTGCCTACTCACTACCTATGACTGACCCCTAGCTTCATGACTGCAGCATTAATTTACCCATTTGCTAATCCCAAATTGTGACCAAGCACTGGCCATGTCATGCAGCGAATGGAGATGTTCTGGAGATCAGGGACGGATGTGGGCTGGAATCGAGTTAGCATGGGAAATAGCGCCGCTAGGGCCGCACCGGATTCTTGGCAGTTTATGGATGTTACTGTCATGTAAGCTCCAGTCAACACAGAGCAGCGTGCAGCAGTGTGTATAAATAAAAGCCAGCATCAACACAGAAGGTGAATCAGAATGCAAACTTGCTAGGTGCCAATTCCATGCCCACAGGGAGTCTGTCATGAATACCTGTTTTTAAAGAGATTTAAAGAGGTTAATTGGACTGGGGATATTTTTAGTTGTGTTACATCTTTAATGGAAATGCTGATTCAAGAAGCCACGGCTCTAGTGATTTTATACCCCTGTAATTATTTTTCAACTTTGTTTTCGGCATTGTTGATAACATCTTGGCAGCAAGCCTGTGTGACCTGATTAAACCTACATATTGTCAGCCTTGATCTATAGTAGTCAGATGAGATTGCTGACTGGGCACCACTTTAGAACGTCCCTATTCCAAAGCAGAAATGAGATTAAAACGGCGTTTTCCAGCACAGCACAGTTGTAATAGCCCCAGCAATTTTAAATGAACATTTAACGTTGCAATGGTAATTAAACGGTTGTGTGGTAAAAGCCTGTGTAATTCTGTCCTGTTTTGTGTTGAGTTTTCAAATCTGCACGTAAGACAGAGACTGGTGCAGCACTCTGCAAATTAACATTGTGCGCAGCAGGGCATGCTGGGAGTCCTGTCAACCTCCGCTTTCCCTAAGGATTCACTTCCATTATCTCAACTTGTGATTGACCAGTTTTTGTGCTAGGCTTTTAAGAAGGGCACCAAGGTAAATCCAAAGAAGTTGCTGATATTTAGAAAATGGCTCCATCTCTAGGTTTGTCTTCTCCTTTGTGTAACAGCAGCTGGAGTTATAAGCACACATGCCCCTATGGAAAAGTCCTGCAGTAGAGAAAGAGTTGCATGAGCTCCTGATAGTTCAAATTAACCTGTAGGATTCCCACAGCAAGGGCAGACTTTGTGATGGCCTGCCGCGCTGGTTAAGAGAGAAGCTTGGGACATGAAAGGCCTTGTTCTGTGCTGCCCTGCCCTGCCCTGCCTGCGTGACCTTGGACAAATCAGTCTCTGCCTCAGAGAAGTTTGTTTTGAGGATAAATCCATTCAAAGGCCCATTTCACACGAGACACACACACACACCCCGGCTTGTGGGAATGGGTGGGGGGGCGTCCGTGTGACCGCCGCGGCGAGTTGGTGGGGGGGCGTGTGTGCTCCTGCGCTCCACCCACCTCCACCTGTTGCCGACGCATGGAGCCATCGGCTGAAACGGCGATGGCTCCGTGCGGGGAGATTGGTGGCGATGGGTCCATGTAACGGCTCTCCACGTGCCACATACCCATCCCCCTCCCCCCCGCGCTGTGGCCCGTCTGAAAAGGGCCAAAGTCTCTCTTGCCTCTGTGAAGTGAATTGAATAGATAACCTCTTCAGTTCTCTTCCAACACTACAAATCTCTAGATAAAAAATAATAATAATTGTACAAGGTTTCAACAAATTCTTATTCTGTTTTCAGTTCAGTGTTTTTGTTTTTTTAAAGTTTGGTTTCTTTAGAATAAAGCCTGCTGAAGTGTGTGGGGCAGGGTCTCCTAGTCCGGAGAGCTGTATCCGTTTAGCACAATGGGGCTAAAAGAGCCTCAGGTGCCTGGAGCCACAGGTCGCCCCCTTTTGGTACAGGACCTGTTCGTAGGCCTGTAGGAGAAGGACCCCTTGTTGTTGGTTGTGGCCTCAGTACAGATGGTGAGACTGGAAATCCACTGGTGAAGCTGCGGCAGGACTGTTAGTTAGCACTCTTAGAGGCTGCAGGAAATATTCATGGTTCTCTTTCCTTTTTTTTCTTTACTCAAAGGTTTGAGCATCCGAGGAGCCCAAGAGGAAGATCCTCCCGATCCCCAGCTAATGAGACTGGACAATATGCTTCTGGCGGAAGGGGTTTCAGGTCCTGAGAAAGGTGGGGGATCGGCGGCGGCAGCAGCGGCAGCAGCAGCTTCTGGAGGGTCTTCTGATAACTCTATTGAACACTCAGATTACAGAGCCAAATTGACCCAGATCAGACAAATCTATCACACAGAGCTGGAGAAATATGAACAGGTCAGACCTTGCTCTCACTCTTCCCTCGCTCCTCTGCTAACCAGACCCGATTGGTTCCTACGCAGGGATTGCCAAGAACCTCTCGCTCTCTAGTTCAGGAGCTGCGCAGTCAAGTCAAATGTTTGCTGGTTTGGGAGAAGCTCTCTGGAAATGAGAAGGCTGGCCTCAAGCGGGTCAACTTGTTCTTTGGCCTTAGCCCCCTTCTTTGGCTGCTGGTTTTTAGTGTATGCACCAGGAGCTCTCTGAGTCTGCAACTCCTAGGCTGCATTCACATATCACTCTTTCCCCACCTGTACTCTTGGCTGCGGGAATTTGCATTCACACATTTCAATTGTTCCCACTTCCCCTCCCCTGCTTCAGAAGCTACTGCGCATACTGCTGTGGCTGCTAGTAGGTATCGCATTATGTGGTGAGGGTTTTCCCCCTTGTTGACAATCAGGCAGGTAATGTGGGATGGGGAAATCACCTACATTCCCCTTCTGCAGCTATTAAGGTGGACTGATAGGTGGATTAGGCCCCTTTCACACGAGACACCCCCCTTGCCCGCGTGGGCGACTGGCTGGGCATGGTGAGGGTCCGTGGGACTGTAGGTGCGGGTCGGTGGGGTCTGTGCATGCTCCACCCACCTCCACCAATCCCCCACGCACGGAGGCATCAGACAAAACAGAGATACCTCCGTGCGTGGAGATGGGTGTGCATCTGTGTGACCGACTGCCCACGCGCCACCCACAGACCATGGTGCGCCCCCATCCCGTCCTTGGCCACGGCCCATGTGAAAAGGGCCATAGTCTCGTTTCTCATTGAATGCAGCCTAAAGTTCCCAGAGTACCCAAGCTGTGCGACATGCCACTCAGTAATCCTGCGATGATCCCTGTAAGATTAGTGCCTGAGCCAACGTGTTTGCTATGGCCTGAAGCCATGATAGCTCAAGCTACAAAAGGTCAGACCTTCCTGGTATGTGGATGGGAACTAAAGCCACAGGGAGAACCCAGCAGTGGGAGAGC
This sequence comes from Sphenodon punctatus, assembly GCA_003113815.1. Lineage (NCBI taxonomy): Eukaryota > Metazoa > Chordata > Lepidosauria > Sphenodontia > Sphenodontidae > Sphenodon > Sphenodon punctatus. The sequence continues at coordinate 8,562,294 of QEPC01012679.1, read as the reverse complement.
CTCCGTGGAAAGGTGTTGGTGATCTCTCTCAGTCGTTCGTCTACGGCCTGATGGTGGCATGGAGGGGGGCTATGCTAGTGCTGCAGTTCTGAGATCCTCACCTGCTGGCAGATGATTCACTCTGGATAGCCTGTGCCATGGTGGTTCTGCTAGTGTGGCATCGTCCCCGTGTGCTGCTGTGAGAATGGGATTTTCCAGGCACAAACTCCATTAGGGAACTTACACATGCACCATGGAAGGGCCACTCTGCATCCTGGGTAATGTATTTTATTTATTTATTTATTTATTGAATGATTTATACCAGGGAACAAACCCTGTTCCCTCTCCCATTGGGCGCATTCCCTGGAGAACTACATTTCCCATGATGGATGGCTTCAGACCTATAATGGTCCTTATGGCCAGATGTGGAAATGCTTGGGATTCCCTGTAGGCTTGGGATTCCAGTTTCGGAGTGGCCTTGGTCCTGGCCTCTTGAAGATCCCAAAGCATTTTTCTTTTTTGAAAGATTCTCTGTGTTAGCCCCAACGTCTCAGCTTAGCTCTGGTAATTAGCCAAGCGTTGGTAGCAAAACAAGTATCGGTTAGCTGACGTCATAGTGACACAATCAGAAGTTTTCACAAAATTTCATTCACTTTTTGATTTATTTTTTTAAAAAACTTTTTGTGATAAATCTCAGTGTCAAAAAGTCAGCATTTGAAATTTTGACATTTGAAATTGTTAGCCTTAGTATTTATTTACTTTGGGCGCGTTAAAACGTCAATGAAAATTTCCCAATTAACAGGCAGTGTCAAAACTGGGAATTTTGTGAATTTCATCTTGCATTTTTATTTCTGAATTTGAATGTTTGCTGAAGGAAAATTTCAATTAAAAAATCTAAAATGTAATTTTCAATTTCAGAATTTTTATGACTATGTATGGTTTTTTTTTTGGTTTTTTTAAAACCAGCTCGGTTAGTTGTATTTTGCCTCTCTAGCACCTCCAAAATTTAAACTGGTCATGCAATGTGGCCCGTTCTCGATATAATCGTATAGAATTTAGCTGATATACACCACCTCAGGATTGCTTAGAATGAATTCGCTATCAACAGGCTTGCCAACCTGAAATTTTCAAAACAGTAAAGGATGGTCTGAAAACAGAGGCTTTTTAAAAAAAATATTTTTTAAAAATAACATTTTCTTTCATTGTATCTGGTTTCTGAACCTCTAGGACATTGTGGTGTTGCATCGTTAAACTTTTCTCTGCATCCAGGAGGACTAGAAGCTTGCTTTCTTTTGAAAGGAAAGCTCTCTGGGAGGCTTTTAAGAGGGGCTAGCTCTGGGTGCATGGAAATGCGTGAATCATTCTGTACTGGCCACCTCCGACCCGTCATTCCAACAGGAGCAGCATTCACTTCAATTCCAGGGGCTTTGTAAGGGTGCTATTTGTAAAAAGACAAAGTATTTTAAAAAACGTGCAAAGTCAGTCGATGGCAAAGCCTTCTCAAGACAAAGTTTGCTCTCAATATTTTACATGGAGGGCTCTGCCTGTTGACAAGGCTGCATGCTCATGCTCAGGCTTTCTGGACTTTAGGAACCATTAACGTGCAAACTATTACGGTCCTGCATAGCTGCAGTGGGCTCTGCTAAGCTCCTGCTGAGATGCTATGCCTTTGCATTTCCTTTCTAGCCAGCTTTGTAAGGGAGGAGGCTTGGAGACCCCTGGTTTTGGCAAGCCTCAAGTAATGGCTTCATTTCCCCTCCCCAAGGTGACCTAATAAAGCTTATAAACCTTGAACCTCATCAGCTCAATGAACCTAATCCGCTCTGGTGGTTTGCAGGGCTGAAATTCAAGGCAGGCCCAGCCTCGTCTCCGATACATTACTGCAAAGTATTTGTCGGAGCAAAGTCAAACCACAAAAGAGACAGCAAGGCAGTGCTAAAATCCTCTGAAAACCATTGAAGTGTAGAGAATCGCCCTCACCTTCCTCAGCCAGCACAGCTCCCCTCTGGATGAGCTAGCCTGGCCTCACAACTGACATCACAGCTTTGGGCTTTTCCGGAGGCTTCATTTTCATTAGAAGGTGGTGTCATTTCCAATTTTTTTCTACCTCAAAATTTTGGGTGTTAATTCACTAAGCTCTGTAAATTCCTGGCCTGGAATTTCATAAAAAAATTATGACAAAATAAAATGGTTGACCGAACTGACATTTTAACCAAATTTTAGTGACATTTTAACCTTCTGTATGAAAATTTGATTATGCTGAAAAATAGTATTTCCACATGGAACCAATCTTTTATTTGAGGGGGGTGGATCTCATCTCCTCCCCCCCCCCCCC
>QEPC01012679.1:8529145-8559552 GCA_003113815.1 Sphenodon punctatus | reverse complement strand
AACTGTGTCTGACCAATGATCCATTTTAGCCCAGTATTGTCACACCCTGACCACAGCAGCAGGAGTTCACATCCGGGTCTCCAGGATCTCCGGCAGAGGCCTCACCCAGGCGTGCTACTGGAGACACACACACAGACACACACACACACGCATTCCCCAGCAGAGGCGTCACCCAGCCGTGCTACTGGAGACACACACATACACCCTAGATCCCCACCAGAGGCCTCACCCAGGCGTGCTATTGGAGACAGACAGACAGACACACACACACACACACACACGCATTCCCCAGCAGAGGCGTCACCCAGCTGTGCTACTGGAGACAAACACACCCACACACCCCAGATCCCCACCAGAGGTCTCACCCAGGCGCTACCAGAGATCCTGAATTGGAGATGCTGGGGATTGAACTTGGGACCTTATCCATGCAAAGCATGCGCTCTACCCCCTGAGCCACGGTCCGGCCCACCCCACCCCAGCATCAGAAACTAAGTTTAAAAACAGAAAGAAAGAATGTTGAGATTCTTCCCATTTTATATTTTCAAGGTTGTGTGTCCGGTGTAGCCCATGGGTGCAGCCACACAATGCACTTGGGCCAGGCGACGTGCTGTGTGCCTGGCAACTGCCAGATATTCCCCCTGGCACAGGACTGGTGGGCAACTGGCTGCTACAGGCTACGTCCTCGGGAATAGGCCGAGGACTTATCCAAAATGGGGCACGGCTGCCCAAGGTGGGGTTTCTCATGTGCCCGGTCAGCGTCTGCTAGGGTGGCCAGACCTCCCCTTGAATACAGGATGCTTATGAGAAATACATGGTGCAGGGCTGCATTGGTTCCAGTGCAGTGAATCCTGTATTCAAGGGGAGGTCTGAGTGTCTGCCCTGCTGCGTGGTACGGTCCAGTGGGGCTTTCGAGTGGGAGCCACTAGCTCCAGTCCTGCGTGGCCACGTCACGGCTGGAGTGGGATGGGGGAAGCAGGTGGGCTGAGCCAGATGCCCGTTCATGTGGGCAGCAGCTCGGCCTGCTCCGCACTGTGGCAGGAGGTCCAAGAGCAGCCCGCCTGCCCAGCTTCCCCGCAGGGGGCACGCTCTGTCATGTGTGGTGGGAGTGGTTACTTACCCTCTCTACGAGAACTAGAACAAGGGGGACAAACCATGACATTAACTGGCAGCAGCTTTAAAACAAATGAGTGTGTGTTGTTTTTTCACTCAGCGCACAATTAGGCTGTGGAATTTTCTGCCAGAGGCCGTGGTCAAGGCTGGTAGTGGAGCAAGTTTTAAAAAGGGATTGGATAAGTTCTTGGAGGATCGGTCCACTAATGGCGATTAGCCAAGTAGGTTTGGGGGATGTAACCTCTTTCTGTCGGGGGCTGGAACGACAGGGAATGGATCGCCCATTGTGACCTGTTGGGTATTTCTCCCAAGAGACGGAGATTGGCCGCTGTTGGAGACAGGATGCTGGGCTTGATGGACCGTTGGTCTGACCCAGTCTGTCGCTCCTTACGTTCTTATGCTCTGCTGCCAATGCTGGCCCCATGGTGTGTCGGCTGTGTGGGAATCAGGCCCACAGCAACTTGCATGGCTCCACCCATTGTGTGGACGGAGTACACACTACAGGCATGCATGGTGTGTGATGAGTGTGTGCCATGTAGACACACCAAGTGCGTGGACTGCGAGTCCGCAGCGCATGCAGAGAGTTTGGATTGGGGCCTCTGACATCCTCTCAAGCCATGAGATAAAATTGCGAGTGATGGCACGTTGCTGTGAGTGTTGGGGCTTTCTCTAGCTGGTTCATTCCAGACTCTGTTCCTGGTGAAAATGCTAACAGTCCCTTTTGCTGTGATGGCCCAATTCCAGCCCTGCTCATAGGCTGGCTGTGCTGTCCTAGATTGAGTCAGCAATCTTTCCCCATATCATTCAAGTGGCACGAGGGCTGAGCAAGACCGTTAAATCACTGACTGTGACTTCCTATAAATGGCCTCTTTCTTCCTCGGGGCACAGGATGCACTGGAACCCCAAAGATCATCTGCCTGGCTGCTGTGATGACTCCAGAGAGCTTTAGCCTGACTATCAAATTAACAAACCTCAGCTCAGCAGTAAATGAAAGCCCTGCATGAAAACAGAAGGATGTAGGGCAGAGAGAGATTCTGGGTCCCTATAAATTCAGGTTTATGTGAATACCCAGTTCCTGGCATATGTCCTTTGACTATCATAAGTTTAATGATTTGGAGGGGCCAGGCAGCATTTTCAGACCTGTAGCTCCATTTACAGAGATTTCAGCAAAAATGTCAGAGCCGTCCGTCCAAACCACGGGGATTCAAGGGAGGGAGAGAGGGAGGCAGAGCTGATGTGAGACATGTAAGTTTTCCCCTGTTGATCCTGACACCCAGCGGTGTCTGCTTTACAGAAATATGATAATTTTTTCCCCAAGCCTTGCAGCAAACTGTCTCATACCAGTTTGTCTCGAGAACTGCTCCTGTCTTTGCAGCTGAGCAGCAGATGAGACTTCTACCCTGTCTTGATTGGTTGCAAGTTTTGAAAGGTTGTTATAAACAGAAAAAGAAGGGACTGGGGGCCGGGAGGGAAGCATGTAGCTTCAACTGAGCAAGGCAGGTATGAGCCACACATGAATAGAGACAGAAGAGATTGGGATGGTTTAACCTGGGAAAGGACTAAAATACAAACCAAGAGTAGGTAGAATAGAACAGACTGAATGGTTTGGAGAATCGTGATCAGGGGCTACAAGTCTTCTGTTTCCACATCACAGGAAGAAGGGGACATGAAAGGTGGAAAAATTTAAAAATGACACAAGGAAGTACTTCTTCATACAGTATAATTAGCCTGTGGAACTCACTGCTGCAGGATATTGATATCCAGAGGTACGATGATTAATGCTGCCAACTTTGGGAGAGGAGTATAAACGCTAATGTTTCAGGTGTAACGCCAATCTCTGCATATTAAGAACATAAGTACACAAGAACTGCCATACTAGGGCTGCTTTTAGACGAGCGGGTCACCGTTGTGCGACCCGCTCGCACAATATTTCAAAATCCGGCAAGGTGGGATTACGTGAGACGGAAGAAGGAGACCACGCCCATGGAAGGCCTCGATGTGTGAGGTATGTAATTTGCAGTCAGCAAACAATGTGCGACCGCCTTCCATGTGCGTGATCCCCTACTTCCGTCTCGTGTAATCCCGCTTTGCGGGATTTTGAAATATCGCGCGAGTAGGTCTCGTGATGGCGGCCCATTCGTCTAAAAGAGTCCTAGATCAGACTACTAGTCCATCCAGCCCAGCATCCTGTCTCCAAAAGCGGCCACCTTCAGTTGGAATTCTTTGAGGGTGTAAATAATAATAATAAGTTTTTTATTGTTTAGCCAAGGCCATAACAAGGGTGGAACAAGTAAACAAATAAGAAGCAAAACGGAACAGAGAAACGGTTTACAAAAAGATAAGATATTCACAGCATAAAATAACAACAATCCATAGCTGGGCAAAACCCCTCCGCTAGCACAACACTGTGGGTTGACCGGGCATTTGGGGGGATACCAAGATTGACTGCCTGATCTGGATAACCGCCCAGCAATAACTGGCCACCGCCCTGGACAGTGCAGAATTGGTAGGAGTAAGAAAGCTCTGGAAACCACTCCTGGGGGTCCCGTTACTCATAAAGGATCTCCCCAAGTACTTGTATCTGGGGCCATCAAACGCTGGGCAGCACAAGAGTATATGATTGGGGGTGTCTGCCTCACCCAACTGGCATAGGGGGCACACCCGCTGGTCCCGTGGGGTCCCCGCGTAGCGCCCCTCCAGCACCGCCGAGGGAAAAACATTTGCCCTCATTTTGAGAGGGTGTAAATAAGCATGTGGACAAGGGGAGACCCAGTCAATATGGTGTACCTGGATTTCCAGAAAGCATTTGATAAGGTCCCTCTTGAGAGACTCTTGAGAAAATTAAAAAGTCATGGGATAGGAGGTAGTGTCTATGGATCAGGAACTGGTTAAAGACTAGGAAGCAAAGAGTAGGACTAAATGGTCAGTTTTCACAACGGAGAGATGTATAAAGTGGTGTGTCCCTGGGATCTGTATTGGGACCGGTGCTGTTTAATGTATTCATTAATGATCTGGAAAAGGGGGTTAAGAGTGAGGTGATCAAATCTGCAGACATTAAAACATGAGCAGATTGTGAGGAGCTGCAACAGGATCTTACGACACTGGGTGCCTGGGCATCTAAAGGGCAAATGAGATTTAATGTGGACAAGTGCAAAGTGATGCATGTAGGGAAAAATAATCCAAACTATGCGTACACAATGCTGGGTACTAAGCTAGGAGTTACCCCTCAGGAAAAGGATCTGGGGGTGGTTGTGGACAATACACTGAAATCCACAGCGCAGTGCGCAGCAGCAGTCAAAAAAGCAAACAGAATGTTAGGAATTATTCGGAAGGGGATAGAGAATAAAACAGGAGGTCATAATGCCTCTATACAAATCAATGGTGCGACCGCAGCTTGAATATTGTGTGCCGTTCTGGTCGCTCCATCTCAAAAAAGACATAGCTGGGCAACAAAAATGATCAAGGGCATGGAAGGGCTCCCGTATGATGAGAGGCTTGGTAGGTTGGGGTGGTTCAGTTTGGAGAAGAAACGACTGAGAGGAGATAGGATAGAGGTCTATAAAATCATGAGCGATGTGGAACTCATAAACAAGGAGCAGTTATTTACCCTCTCGGCTAGTACTAGAACTAGGGGACACTCCATGAAACTCATGGGTGGCAAGTTTAAATCAAATAAAAGAAAATATTTTTTCACTCAACGTATAATTGGGTTGTGGAACCTACTGGCAGAGGCTGTGGTAAGGGCCAATACTAGAGCTGAGTTTAAAAGAGGTTTGGACAAGTTTCTGGAAGATCGGTCCATTAGCAGCTATTAGCCAGACAGGATCAGGGAACATGACGGGAGCTGGGGGAAAACAACAGGGAATGGATCCCCCATTGTGACCTGTTGGGTGCTTCTCCCAAGCCACCGTGATTGGCCACTGTCGGAGACAGGATGCTGGGCTAGATGGACCATTGGTCTGACCTAGTACGGGACTTCTTATGTTCTTATGCTTTAGTGAAGTTCACAAGAAGTCATAATGGAGTCATCCATTCTCAGCTCTTTACTCCCAACTCCCGACACTCAGAGGTTACATCCTACAACCATCTTAACTAATAGCTGTTTATGGACCTATCCTCTAAGAATTTATCCAGTCCTTTTTAAAAAACCAGTTATGTTATGTGTTTGGCTGTAACAAGTTCTACAAGTTAATTGTGTGTTGAGTGAAAAAGGGCTTCCTTTGGTTTGTTTTCAATCTGCTGCCAGTTAGTTTCATGGAGTGGCCCCTCGTTCTAGTACTATTGGAACAGGTAAAGAATGGCTCCCTATTTCTTAGCTCCATGACACTCATGATTTTGTAACATCTGTCCTATCCCCTCTCTGTTGCCTCTTCTCCAAGCTGAAGAGCCCCAGCCTCTTGAGCCTCTGAAACCATCTAATGCCCTTGATCATTTTGGCTGCTCTTCTCTGCACCTTTTCCAGTTCTACTGTGTCTTTTTTGAGATGGGGCAGCCAGAACAGCATGCCATATTCAAGGTGTGGTCACACCATAGATTTATATGGCAGCATTAGGATACTTGGTTTCATCCTCTATCCCTTTCCCAATCATTCCTAGCATTCTTTTTGCCTTTATATCCACCACCAGCTGACACACACTGAGCTAACGTTTTCAGTGATCTGTCCCCAATGAACTTCAGAGTCCTTTTCTTGAGTGATAACAGCTCCTTGAGAGCCCTGCATCGTCTATGTATCATTAGGATGAGTTTCCCCTTTGCACTTAGGGGCTAGAAGGAGACCTTTCTGGGGCCGATTACCCCAGCTTTCCCTGAGCCCCAAGGATGCTGGGCTAGATGCACCACCTGTCTTGGTCCAGGCTGGCAGTGCTTGCAAGGTTCGGCATGTCCCTGGTGGTGAAAACCCCCTGCCCCGCAGTTCCAAAAAGGGGTCATTTCATCTCATCATCTCTCATTGCCTAAGTGCCTCCCTGGCCTCCTTTCGAGCCAGAAGCCAAGACCAAAGTGCCTTTTTTTGTGCAGAGGTTTTTCCAGACAGAGTTTGATTTTGACGTTTGTTGCCAGTTAGGGGAATGCACTTCAAATAAGAGGGAAAAAACCATGAAGGAAAGTGTGTCATGCCACCAGCATCTCTCCCACTTCCCTGGTGCCAGGAGAAATGCTTCTCTCCATAATTTACAGCTACTATAATAGAGATGACATATTGAAAGCTATCTTCTATAATTACATTGAAATACATTTTTGCTGTAGGCAAAAGTATTGTAAGGGTCCCAAGCCTCCCAGAGCAGCTGGGAACCTGCTTTTTGCATTTGCAGATGTCTTTTGAATTCACCCCAAATGAGGGTGAAGCACGGAGACCAGTGAACACACTGCAAGCTGTTTGGCCTGGCTTTCCTGTTGCAAAAGGTCGTTTGGGGAACAGCTCTGAACGAAACCACTCCGCCCCATAGTCTGGATTCTTGATGAAGTATTAAAGCCTGCTGAGGCACCCTTGGCTTCTAAAAGGGCTTCTAAGCAGGTTAACGAGGCCAGCACTTAGAACCTGACATAGTTAATAACGTCTGGGGCACCAAATGGAGAGAGCATGGAGCTTGTAAACAAACTCAGGAGATTGTCAGAGTCTTCTGATCTCAGCAGCATTCAGGAGGAACTATCCAGTAGCAAAGGATCAAAAGTGGTGGAAGAGGAATTAGAATTAGCCTATGTATACACCTCTAGCCAAACAGGATCAGGTCAAAAAGTAAAATACAATTTTTAAAAAATCTCCACACACACCCCAATTCAAAATCACTAGAAAATATCATTTTGAGGAAATCTTCAAATCTCTCCATTTAGTTTTTGACATTCTGCAAGTAGGAGGTCAAAAGCTGAGAGTATCAAAATGAAAGCTTGAAAACTGGAGATTTTCAGCATTTATTTCACTCTCAATTTTAGAAATGCACACAAAAGTTTGGTTCCTCTGAGACTGTTTTTCATTGCAGTTTTATAATGAACTCTTTGTTCCAACTCTATACTTAACAAACGTACAGCATACTAAAATGTGTCTATTATTTTGTTGCTGTTGCCGAAAGCAGCCTTTTCAAAATCAGAAAAATTCATGAAATAACTGCAGCTAGGATACTTTTAAAAAAATTCTTATTTTTTTGTCTTTTTTCTTTTTTAATCTTTGGCCTTTGCACTAAAGTGGATCACATCTTTGTTTTTGGCAACTGCGATCTTTCATTTTTTGATAACCAAATTTTTTGAAAAACAACTGTTTAGTGGTATACTTCTGCGAGGAAAAACAACAAAATAAAATAAAAATTTCCCAGCCTTAATCAAGCTTTTCCCAAGCAATTTGGGAAGCACAGGGAGACTTAGATAGCAGAAAACAAAAAGTGATGGAAACACTGGGTCCTGCCAGCCGAGCCCAGCTGGGACCAATCCTGTGTGCCGCAGGGTGGGCAATTTCCGCTGCCGCACCGTGAGGCCGGTACAGAGAGCAGGGCAGACAAGCTGCTCCCGGGCCGCGGGGAAATCAGATGGGTGGGCCGCTGTTGGATGCCCTGCCGCACGCGTGGGCACCCATCCCCAAACCGCCTGCCCGCTATCCCAGCCATGATGTGGCCTCACAGGACTGGCCGCAATACCTACTGCTTTAAAGCCCCATAGTAGGCTTTGCCGCAGGCCTGCAAGTCCACTTGCTACCGTGAGCTGGGCAGCCTTCCCCCATTTTGGGAAAGACTGGTACCCTCTTTGTCCTCTGACTTTTTCCAAGGATGCAGGGCGGAGTGAACATCAGATGGTCGTTGGGCATATGAGCCACTACATCTTGTGCCAACGGTGCCCAAATGCCCAACTCATGGTAATATCTTGTGTGGCTTCACCCACTGTCTCCTACTGAGTTACCTCCAGTGGAATCTCCAGGCACTGAGCCAGCCAGGGAGAAGGTGAGCAAGGGAGCGTGCTAGCTTCCATGGGATTCAGGAGACCTGGGGTCTGTTTCCGCCCTTGCTTACAGACTGTGAGTAACTAGGGTAAGTCATTTAGGCTGGCTCTACAGCAGAGAGGCGAACTAGATGGCGTTCAAGCTTGACTGTTGCATTAAACCACTTCCCATCTGAATTGCATTCGGCTTAGTTGATGTCCAGGATCAACCTTACAAACTGGCCAGTTTGGGCTTGGGTTGCCTTAGCTCAGCCTACTAGAAGGTGAATTGAGTGCTGGGTAGAGATACAGAGAAGTTAGTCTGGGTTGAATTAGGCCCTTTCTGTAGATGGCTACAGTCAAGCAGAGACTAAGCCTCCAGAAGACGTTGGTAGAGCACTAACATGGCTATTGTGAACCCAGAGGAAGTTGGGGCTTGGTGCTAAGGGTGAGTGGTGGGAACATGCAAGCTCAGCACGTAAGCGGAGGGGTGGCTCGTAGAGCGCATGTGTTGCATGTATACGGTCCCCAGTTCAATCCCTGGCATCTCTGATTGAGGATCTCGGGTAGCATGCCTTGGAGAAGCCTCGTGAAACTCGACCACATTTTTCAAGCAGTGAAACTGTACCTTTCCCGAAGCAAGAGACGCAGACTTTCCTGAGCACTGCCTCCGGAGAGGCACAGAGAGGATGTAAATTAGCTTGTAATTTACTTTCTGTAGTGTAAAGGCAAAAAAAAGAAAAAGGAAAAAAATCACTTTTCCAGAAGTGTATGCATCTTTCTTAAGGGTGTACCCAGATTTTAATTATCTAAATGTAAATACTTAACGAATTTTACTTAGAGTAATGAGCTAAAGTGCACACTACATAAATGAGATGTTCTAATTAATCATGTATGAACTACTGGTTTTAAAGAAAGCTATGTGAATTCCACGCATGCTGGACTGTTGCCAAATTGCTCATCAGCATTTGTATTCATAGGCGGCTTCACTTAATAAGTTGCGAGACATTCGGCAAATGTTAGAGGAAATGCTGAGCTTTTCTTAGATGCCTAAACTTTTCACTTTTAACCCCTTTGCCTCCGTGGGCCTCTGGAGCGCGGGCTAGTTGATGGGATACGAATGATAAGGAATTACTTCACGTCGGCTGTAGACTAGAGATAAGACCATCTCACTGTGGTTGTTAAAGTAAATGGCCTAAGTAAGACGGAAGGAGAGCAAGAAAGATGATGAAGGGTTTAGGAAGCAAGATCTACGAGAAAAGGCTGAAGGAACTGGGAGAGCTGAGTTCTGGGTATGAAAAGCTGATGGGTGACACAATAGCAGTCAGTTTTCACGTAGATAAAGCTTGCTTTAGAGAGGGCAGATATCGATGGTTTTCCATGGCAGCCTAGATTAGGACAGAAAGTCATGGCTTTAAATTGCAGGAAGGTAGACCTTGATTAAACATTAAGAATAAGAATAGTGGGGTAGCAGAACAAATGACCAAGGAGGTGGTGGGTGTCACTCATTCTAGGTTTTTAAAGAAGAGGTTGAATGTACCTCTGTCAGGGTGCTCTAACCCCGTGAAGGGGAGGAGCAGACTAGATGGCCTCCGTGATTTGGACAGTGGTCTCTGCATGTCTTAGCTGGGTATCTTCTAGTGTTAGGTGCGCAAGAATGAAATTATTTGACTGCATTTGAAAATTAGTATAGCTCAGATTTTCTGCACAGTATTAGTCTTATTTGCAGTCAAAATACTTACCTGCTAAAAAATGCAGCAGATAACCAGCAGTGTCTTCTCTTTTACTGAGGTCACGTTAGACATTGATGACTTAAGCCACTTTCACATGGGAGGAGAGGGGTGAAACTTCTGTCAGAGCAATTGCAGCTCTCTTATGACAGGATTTAGTGCACATGTGAATTCAGTATTCCATTTTTATGCCGCAAGAACACTCGCGCATGAGGGTCCCCCAGATGATAGGGGTGTGCACCAGGCCCCCATTTTGTTTTCGTTATTCAAAAATGCTGTTTTCATTACCGTTATTAACAACAGTGTCGTTTTTGTTATCATTGTCGGTATCGTTATTGGTACTGTTTCAAACGAAGATTTTATTTTTGTATCAATTCCCGTGCGCAAGTAATATCTATCTAAATCTGAGGGAGACGGGAAGGGAAAAGGAAAACTATTATCTAATCAATTATCTATATAACTATTCTAATCTAATCTATATGTCTATAATATATATCTATATCTAATCTATACAGCTACCTATATATAACGTACAGGGGAGAAAACGGCAGGGAAAGGGAGAAGGTAAAATGTAGGGTAGGAGGAAGGAAAGGTATTGGTGGGAATACAATGAAGGCTAGGGAGGATTTTTTATGTGCAAGCACCACGGTTCTGTAAACGCAACCTGACAAGCGGAGCTCTCACAGAACGGAGAGAAAAAGCCTGGCCCTCCCATTATAAAGGGTTGCAGTGCCCTCCCCCAGAGCCTCCCTGATTGGTTGTGGGAGGCAGCAGGCATTGAGCAATCACAGAGTCCCATGAGACTGCTGGAGACTGCTTGTGCTGCTCATTGGCCAGGGATACATCCATCAGATACTGCTGAGCTGCTCGCCCCTCCCCACACAGACACAGTTCAAGAGTTCAACCCTGTTTAGGGCTCCGAGATGTCTGCTCCCTCCTCCCCTCACCACATTTTCCCTCCAAAACCCAACTGCCACAGCAATAATAATAACGACAATGATAACGACATTGTCATTTTCGTTATCGTTTTCTGTATCGGTATTCTTGGTTTTTGTTATCGTTGTTCTCGATAATTTTCGTTATCGTTATTGTAATAACAAAAATGACATGCACACCCCTACCGAATGGTACTTTTACATGACAGCTGTTCTTGTGGCATAAAAAGAATAATGTCTGGAATGGGTTGCAGTTCTACACTGATTTCCTAGGAATAAATTAGTTCTGGACTTGCAAGTTAGTTTCCCTCAAGAGGACAACAGCCCTAGTATTGTATTTTGGTTCTGTTTGAAAATGATAAGAAACATAATTCAGCGTAATTTGTGACTGCTCCCAACATATGTTTAGGGGGAGCCCACGCTGCCAGTAGGCCGCCACCTTATTCATGGAGAGATTGGTTCCTTTAAATCCAAGTACATCTCTTGACATGGCGTGAGAAGTTTACATTACCCAGTGTCCTGCTCTGTGCTTAATAGGTGGATGGGAAAAGGAACAGTCAGATTAAAGCCTTCAACCTCTTCACACTTCCATGTTTCTGGCTTGCCAACTTTCGATTTTGGCATAAGCCATGTGGTTTTTAGGTTGTTTTTTAAAAGGCTTAGCTGCTGAAACAGTGGGAATATCAGCTGTTTTTTAAAATATAAAAAGCTCCTAGTCCTCATGGCTGTAGAGAAAAGCTTGAAAACATGACTCGTGTGTAAACAAGAAGCTCTAAAACAGAGACAAACAAAAACATTGACGTTTTATTTTTTAAAATCTCCTGATTGGGGCTGGAGTGGTTTATGGTGACTGAATGTTAGGAGCTGGCAACCCTGAATTTCTTTAGGATGTACGGGCAGAGAACAGAGCCCACATAGCACTGAAGATGCACCTTAAAGAGCAGAGGCTGCTTCTGGAAAAAAGCCTGACGTTCTAAGTCGCAGCTCATGGTTGGTTAAACAGTTCCATAGTGTACGTGAGGGGGTGTTGTATTTCTGGCTGGGAAGTTGCCTTTTCAGGGTACATCCTCACCCACATTTTGATTATTAGCTTTGACAGCAGCAGGAGTAATTGTTCCATGCCTGTCTGCGACTATTCTGTGCTCTGTCATGGAGCGCTCACTGGTCCGCTTGGGTGGATTCCTTCCACTAGCTTAGAAAAGTAGCCCCTTATTTAAAAGGGGGGGGGGGAAATCAAGTTTGAGACGTTCCCTGTTGCATTCACATCTTGTTTCTCTTCCTGCTGCTCTTAAAGGAGAAGAAAGTCTAGCAAACAAAGAGCAAAATGATTGCAGCTCAGAACAAAGCTTGGCTTCCGACAATGGCTCGGTTCCCTTCCCAAGGGGAATCCCCATCTGCCTCGCTCCATGTTCCCTGGCTCATCCGTGGTGCTTACCTGGCCCCCTTTACTGTCATGTCTCCCTTACAACCCCGTGAGGTAGGGGAACGATGCTCTTCCCATTTTCCAGTTTGAGAGCTAAGGCATCGAGAGACTAAGTGTGAGGAGCATCTGTGGCAGGGGAGCATCCATGCCACTGGACCATCCTTCCTTCCTCCCTGGGCTAATGGAGAGGACACATGGGGGAAGACTATATGGTGTCTGTGTGCATGGCCGTGGTGAGGGATCATGGTCTTGCTGCTTAGAAGCAAACTTGTGTCCCCTTCCACTCGGTCATCGTTGGCAGTGGCGCTCAGAAACACGGTCAGTGGCGAGGATGGTTCTGGTATGACAGCCCAAAACCATCCCCTTAATTAAGCAGCTTTTTCCTTCACAGGCGTGCAATGAATTCACCACACACGTGATGAACCTGCTTCGGGAACAGAGTCGGACACGCCCCATTTCGCCGAAGGAAATCGAGAGGATGGTGGGCATCATCCATCGAAAGTTCAGCTCTATCCAGATGCAGCTCAAACAAAGCACTTGTGAAGCAGTAATGATCTTAAGATCAAGGTTCCTTGATGCCATGTATGTGACAGAACAGCTCCAACAATGGCTGCTGCTCCTATTAAAGCTTACAGAGTGGTTGGCAAGTGAAACCAGGTCTCTCTCCAAGCTGTGTATTCAGGCATGCGTTGGCCAAGAGAATCGCCTCAGGGTAACTCGTCTTCCCCCTGGAGACCGCTTTGGGGCTGCCTTGGGAGGAGAAATTCTGCAGCCAAAAACGTCCTGCCTCTCTTCAACATATTTTAGCCTAAGGATTAGATACAGTTTAAGCTTCTTGAAACACATCAGAGATACCTAAAATACGGGCTAGATCTGTTTTAGGCCTCCAAGCAGATGATAGGCATAAATAAATCATCATTATTAAGGGCTGGGGCGAGTAGTCTTAGAAATGTGCTTTCCGTAACACTCTAACCTAACCTACTAACTCCAACCTAGTAATCTATTGACTAGATTTTTTGTCAATAAATTTCATTTCGGGGGAACGTTTTTTGGAATATCAACCAAGTTTTATTAAAACAAATATTGGTCCGAATTTCATTTTGTTTCAAAATTTCGAATGAGCTGTAAATTTTGAGAAGGGGATTATGGGTGAACTCATGTTGGCTCCCTGCATACAAATAGGGACGTTTGGCTTCTTTTGTCATTCTGTGGAGACACCATCCCATCTCCAGTAGTCCCCAAGGTGTCTCTCAGTGGATACTTGAGACTAGGGTGTGAGCAGATGACAACGTAGGCAGGAGAGGCATGCTGTTCGATAACTGCTGCAGCTCTAGAGCGGCTAACTGCATAAACATGAATCGCAAGATGCTTCTGGCTTCTTTTGAAGCAGGCTGCATTATTAGCCACCAGTGCAGCTCCCTTTGGGAGGGCTGCACTAATGTGGAATTACAGGAACCTACAGCAATTAAGTTCCCTTCAATCTATAGATAAGAGGAAATGGAATGAAACCCCTCTGAGCCAGACGCACGGAGCATCCTTCTAGATACACACAGCGAGCACGTTACACCTTACACCTGAAAGCTGTTAGCAGCTAAACAAGGATGAACTAATTTTGCTAACGAGAAGGTCACTGGCACGTGTGGAAAATTAGGGTAATTACGAACAGTTGGGGGAAAGGTACATCTCGCAGATGCACTTTGCGAGTGATTCCTTGCCAAGAATGCAAGGTAAACAAGGCAAAATGAGCGGAAGCCGAGTGATGAGATAAACACAGGTCCGGGGAGAGTGTCTGGCTGCCTGGGGATACGGCGCGGTTAGTAACACAGCGATACTGATGGGACGCAGCACACTGGGATTAATGCACCACTGAACACTAGCCCACGGCGCAGGCAGTTGGATTGCAGCAAGCCTTGAGGGGAATGAAACTTGGAGGGAAATACTAAAGAGCGTTCTGCAACAAAAATTAAAAATAAATGAAAGCCGCATGGAAGAGAGAGGCGAGTAAAGCCATGCAAATTCTGGAGTTGGGATTCTGCTCCCTTGTGGTCCCTTGTGTGCTGGGATGTGCATTCTCCTTCAGGGACAGGCAGTGTCAGACAAATCTAGTTGGGGCCCATGAATTCAGGCTGCGGCAATTCCAGTCATTTTTGCATTTGGCCAAATTGTCATGGAAATTGCCCCTGGCACCATAGTACGACAGCCTGAGCGGGGAGCCCTGTGAACTAGCCAGTTGGATTTCAGCTCTGTCAATTAGCCAATAGGGTGCTGGCGCTGCTGGGTGCATTCCAGGGGTATGGAACCCTGTGTCACAACTGCTGGAGAGGAGCAGCCCAAAACCGCCCACGAGAGAAAACCTGTCTCTAGATTGATCCGTGGGGTATTTTGTAATTTTTTATAAAAACACGTGAAATGTTCAGAATTAATATCACGGCATGCTGGGAAATGCATTTGCATAGCCTGTAGGATTTTGTTAAGTTGTATGCTTCATTCTGTTTGCAGAATTTAGGTTTCCTGGTTGCAGAATTTGGGGGGGTGGGGTGGAATTGCAGAATACACAGGGCCCAGAATATAGTGCTCCCCTGGCTGCTCCTGCTCCCCTAGTTTGAGCTCCCTGAATAACTGAGCAGACTGGAGCATGTCAAGGCATTCGTTCCAGTCGCAGACCCAAGGCTGGGTCAGAGGTAGCTGCCCCAGCCCCCATACTTGTGGTATGGCGAGGGTTCCTCCTCTAGCCAAGGCAGGCATTGTGGGACATGGAGAAGCCAGTTATTTCTTGTCTGCCATTCAGAGCTCCAGGAGCAGGGCTGGCTTTCACGGCAATGGTACTGCAATGTGGGAGGGGACAGTTTCTATCAGTCCGTTATTATTTTTAGAAAAAACTTTGTTAGTTCCTCGAGTGAAAAAGATTGGGAGCTGCAGCACTTTCTGCGGGACATGTCCCATTGCAGAGGCATCACTTCTGTCAGGAGCGTGTTAGACCCTGCTTGTGAGATGGGTGTGGTCCAGTCAGCATTGCGCTGTGTCGTGCTCGCTCTCTTTCCCCCCTCCCCCCCCCCCCAGTGAGAGACTCACCGTCCTACTCAGCTGCAAGAGACAGCGTGGTGGCAAGAGACTAAGTTTAATTTTGTTTGTCAGCCATTCGAATACAGTTTTGAGAGTCTCATTGTGAAGGCCAGGAGTTGCAGCTTTTCTGCAGAAGAATTTAAGCAAACCCTGCTTCCGCTTGAGCCAGTCCTGTGGGTCAGCGTCTGGACGCTGGTGCGGTGTTGTTCACACCTGAATGCAGGCAGGCGTGATTTCATGAGGCAGGGAAGGTCTCCTCCTAACTAGAGCTCTTTGCAGGCTTTCATTACCAGCTGCACCAGCAATGGGTTTCTTTTCTCATTTCAGGCGAAAAAGGCGTAACTTCAGCAAACAAGCCACAGAAATCTTGAACGAGTATTTTTACTCCCACCTCAGTAACCCCTACCCAAGTGAAGAAGCCAAAGAAGAGCTGGCAAAGAAGTGCAGCATCACAGTATCGCAGGTAAGTGGGGGCACGTCCTGTGAGTTCTAGCTCCGGGAAGCTGACGTTCATGGGAAGCGAGCGCTGGTGGCCTTTGTGATACCCCAGGCAAGATGGGCCTGTGGTAGAGTGCCATTTCTTTTCTCATGAGAAGTCTCATGAGTTCATCTGCAGGGATCGATTTCCTGGTAATGGCCTGAGCCCGGGGCAAATTCTTGGCGAGATTATTTTTTTTTTTAAATCACTGCGGATGCGTGGATGGCCACCGCCCTTAACCAAAATGGCGGTGATGCTATGTTAAGGGCAGCAGACATGCGCATGCACTATGATTTTTCAAAATTATTTTAATTTCTCGGCAAGCATTCAGCGAGCAATTGCAGGCATCCCAAGGTCTCGGTTCTCAAGACAAACTAAGAATTGGGATTTTGTAGTTTGTTCGATTGGGTGAAATTTTGTTTTAGCCCCAGCATGCAGTGTTTATGGCCCTTTTCACACAGACACTCTAACACGGATAAAATGGGTGTTTTATACATGCTGCAGGTGTGCTCTGTGGGTTCCCTGTAACATGTATAATAAAATGTAACACCCATTTTATCCGCATTAGAGTGTCTATATGAAAAGGGCCAGTGTTGAGGGGACACACATCCTTGTACCCCTCATTTCTAAATAGGAGTTGTCTTGACATCGCCACCACACCTCTGGCAAGGTTAAGCACCTGTAATAAAACCTATTTTATAGTAGTAAGACCTTATTATTGGGCCAGTCATTTGGCAGGTGGGGCTAGGGTCTGGGGAGTTGTTTCTAATGGGAACTTTTATATTTTTACAGAGTTCTATTTTTATGGGGATCATGTATATTTGATGTATGTATGTGTATATATATTCTATTGTTACCGGCCCTGAACCTTCGGTGAAGGTGGCGGGGACTGAAATCGTAAATAAATACACAAATCAAATATCATTAGGCAAACACGGCTCCCTTCTGTTGTAATTTTGTCCAAACACAGCTTTCACTGTGCACTGCTTTCAAAACTGAAGCACATTTGAAAGCACTGTGGAGAGCGAAGGTTTAATGAAAGGACAGGGCAAGCATGAGGGATGGCTGGATCTGAACTATGTCTGCTGGGGCTGTCAGGTGTAGTCCTGCCGAGATGGATAATATTGCTTTGTTGATGGGTAAAAATCTCCAGTTCTGAAGACATGAAATGGCTGTGGCTTTGCATCCTTGCTATTTGGTGCTGCGTAAGAATATTTTATTATTTATTCAGATTTATGTGCTGCCCTTCCCAGTACGGCTTAGGACAGCTTACAGCGTATTGCACTCCAGCATGTTTGGAAAGATCTCTAGGAATCGTGAGCATACCCCAACCTATACCCCTGGAATACACCTTGGTGGAGCTGTACAGACAAGCATGTTTGAAAACTAGGTGCTGGATTTTGAGCACATGCAATTATTAGGAACTCTTTGGCAAGCACCGGGACTTACCTTTGGATTTGTAAAGGGCTCCAGCGCGCTTTTGAAGGACGTAACTAAAACAAAAGAATAAACTTATTGTTGTCCATTCAAAATTCTGTCAAATGGGCCCCGCCTACCTGCAGGACCACCTCACCCTCCGGGTCCTGGAACGGCCCCTGCAGTCAGCTGGGGATGCCCTCCTCGGGGTTCCCCGGGTTCTCCGGGTGGGGGGCATGCAGGGGAGGGCATTCTCTGTGGCTGTGCCATGGCTGTGGAACTCCCTCCCGTTGGAGATCCGCTTGGCTGCTGACCTCCCCTCTTTCCACAGACGGTGTAAGACCTGACTTCTGCCAGGCTTTTCCCGAGGGAGATGGGGTGGGTGGGTTGGGTGGGGTGAAGGGGGGAATGGGGTTTTACATTGTTTTAATTGATATTATTATGGTTCATTTTAATGTTTTAATGTCTGAAATGTTTTAATATATTGTGAGCCGTCCCGAGATGCCTGAGGCGGGGGCGGCAGCATATAAATTGTAAAAAAAAGAAAAGAAAGAAACCTGTACCTTTTCAGTCAGATACTTAGATGGGTTTTCTTGTCTTCCCTGCTCTGAACTCATTTAGAGGTAACATTAAGTCAGTTTGCTGAAATATATTTGTATGGATCCGTTTCTTTGTAATTGGTTGAAGCCTGAAAGCTGCTTACCAAATCAGAAACTGACCTCTCTCTTACAATACCGAGACCGCTGTTGTTTCATTGCGATGACGTCTAGAAGACAAGCTGTTTTGGTCATTTGGTAAATCAGAAACTGCTCTCCCTGTCTTTGTGGCAGGAAAACTTTGGGTTTCCACAAATGCCGACAGAACATTTGCAACTCTGGACTATCATCTTGGAAAAACAGTCTAGGGATCTTTTGTTTTACCATTTGCCACCTCACCAACACAACCTATTTTAAAAGAACTTTCATATTTATTTTTTTGTGTCATGTCAATTGATGGAGCACCAAAATATTCTCAGAACAAGTTTTGGCAGAGGGTTAGTTGAAATTTTTGAATGACAATAAATTAAATCAAAATTTAAGTAAATGACAACCACTTTTGAATGATGGAATTGTTCCGATTTTGGCATTTTTCTCGTTGAGTTTTTGGTAGCAGAAAATATATATATGGGCTTTCAGTCTATTTTTGGTAGCAAAAGACCCTGCTTTTTTGGTTTTTCATACATTTTTGCAAGTGAAAGGTACTGAAAAGCAAAATGTCTGCCAACATTTTTCAGTTACAGTTTTTGATTGTTGAAAATGTTGACAAATATTTTAAAAGTTTAAGATTTTTTTATTTTGGAAGCAGTAGAACAAAAATATTAATGGTTTTTCCCCTCCAAAAACAACCCACTTGCCCTTCCCTGCCTACCGACCTCCCTATATATTTTCAGCAAGGTTGTGGCTTTGGAAGTGGTATTCTTTCCTTCACAAGTGACAGCCGGAAAGGGAGCTGAACAGTAGTGTGTTTTGTACCAACTCTGTCTCCTCCAGCTGAAGCTTGAGATAGCATCTCCTCCCACTTCGAGTGAACTTTGCTTATCAATATTTTAAGACTTTCTATATTTAACAGGACAATGCCTGAGGTTACTTTTAACTATTAATGATTTCATGCTTTGCTATTGGAATTATTAGCAATGAATGTTGCTCTGAAGCAGCTAAGACTTGGTTTGAGATTTGGTTAATGACTTCCCTATATGGAGTGTTCTGGTGTTTAGGTTAGTTCTATTCTTGAAGAGAGACCAGATCCTGGCCTATTAGGTGTAGTGATCCTTAGTTAACGAGACACCTCAAAGCTACATACCTTCATCAAGTTGGCCAAACAGAACCTATTTCTAAAGCCCCCTGTGCCTTTATTCACAGACTCAGCAAATGGTTTTGCGATGTGTACGTAGCAGATTTAGGTGGGCACTTGCTTAGCACCAGCCACTCTCCAGGTAAATAGCAGTTTTCTCAATCTCCTGCAGATCTGCGCCAAGCCCTCACGCACCGGTGCTCACTGTCTTGGCTCCACTGGACAAACGAAACTCCCCCAGGACACAGCTTTTCCACGCCACTTGCTTGGAGTCCTAGAGCGCGCTACTAGTCTCAGACTTTCTGGCTAAGACAGCTTATGCCAATGCCACCAATGTAAGCTAAGAGTCATTGCTGCTGTTTTAATACCAAATCTATTAACATAAAAGAGGAGCCTGGGACATTTGTGGTTAGCTTAGCTAAATATACCAATATCGTCCGGTTTTATAGACAAATTCAGCTAACTCCAAAGTTCCCTTGGCTTTGCCAATAGACTCTAGAAAGCATCAGACCAATCAAGCAGAAGAAGGTGACAGGTTTGTTAAGTAGGTATTTTCTAGGGATGTACAAATGAAGCAAATTTGGTATTTCTATTCTGATTTCAGGGCCAATTTTTTTGTCCTTTTTTTGTGTGTGAAAATTTTGGGACCCTTTTTTAAGGGCATAGATTTGGTAGCTGCTACAGTTGGTTGAGAAGCAAGCATACAGGAGTGCTTCGTGTGTGTGTGTGTGTGTGTGTGTGTGTGTGTATACACACATGTACAGTTGATGACCCTACAATAAGCAGCAAAAGACTCTGGTATCGGAAAGCTCCAGCTCTCCAAGCCGGGGGATCTCATGTCCTTGCCATATGCAAGGCAGGAGATCTCGCTCACTACTGTCATTTACTCAACACAAGGATCCAGTTCCCTGGGTGTGTTTGCACCTCCAGCTGCCTGTGGGAACAGACCAAGTCTCCGAACAATGAAGCACCCAAAGATCAAAAGTTATTCTAAATCGAAGTGTAATCCACTTCTGCAGATCACTGTTGTTGGAGCTAAACACCTCCCTGACCAGTACAATACACTGTGAACTGTGAAAGATGCTCAGACTGTTAGACCAGTAATTAAAAACATCAGATTAGAAGTGCAAATTGTGAAGCACAAAGCGCACTAACTCACCTGCAAATTGCAGAGCAGTATTTGTTTTGAATACAGAAGCCAAAGGAGGCTTTTGTGTTTATCTGTGTTTGGTCCCAACCTGAATACACAGCCTGATATCTTCCTACTATAGTAAAGAACTGAAAACTGCATGTGGCAGGCAAGGAGTTAAGTGTGCAGAGAACAATGCATTTGGTTTTGAAAAAACTAGGACACTTTGCGGCAGATAAAGTGCCTGGTCTAGATAACACACATCTACAAGACTGAAAGGAAATGAGTAGACAGATACATTTGTGAAGCTCTTACCTCTCTGGGTTTTTTTTTTTGTTTTTTTTTAGTGTTGTTAGATTGAATTTCCTTTCTTTTTTAATTGGAAAAGGTTGCTAGATAAGATGTAACATCATACAGTGTATAACAAGATAGGGAAATATAGGACCCAAAATCTAGTGTCAGTGGTAATGTAGTAACAGAAAGAAAGGTCTGATTTTTAAAAATGTTTTGTTCTTGGCGATATTGTTCGGCCCAGTGCCCATTAGAAAAACCTGGGCGGAAAAGGGGGCTGGTTTGGCTCTTCCTTCACATCCCATCTTCCGACTAGAGCTTTTCAGAAAACCAAAATCTTCACGGAAAATATTTGTCTGAAACCAAAATATTTTGGTTTTATTTTTCATTTAAAAAATGATTTTTTATTTTTTTTAAAAAGTTGTGATATCTTCTGTGGAAAATAATTTTTGTAACTGCATCTTAGACACTGTAATAATAGTTCTCACTTCAGAGGATAAAGAAGTTTCAGCTGAAGCACTGCAGAAGTCAATGGGAGCTTTATTGCTGGTGGAAAGGGGGGCCAGAAGCAGCAGTGAGAACCGTATATGTCTAGCATAAATAGTGAGGAAAATACGCCAAAAGGTTGTGGAAATCCTTGAAATGCAGCATTCTGTGAGAGCTGCAGGTCTGAGGTTTGGAAAGGCAAGGTCGTGAATAGGTCTAACTTGCTTAAACTGCTTGTAGAACTGGTGTGGATATTGTATGCTCAGTTTCAAGTTGTCTGGTAAACATGCATGTTCAAAATAAGTTCGAAGCCCCAAAGTTGCTCAGCTTCTGGTACTGTAGAATTTAGCAAAATTCACACTGTTGGTCCTTTTTAATGGAGAGGGAGACAAAATGGTTTGAATGATATCTTCCCTTGGACCAACTGCAGTTGGTCCACGCCAACCACCACCAACTGCAGTTGGTCCACGCCAACCACCACCAACTGCAGTTGGTTCAAGAAAAGATATTCAAACCACTTTGTTTCCCTCTCTGTCACTTGGGACCAATGCAGCAACCACACACTGGAGACTCCCTGCCAGACATAATAGCATGTAGTGATGGAGACCTTTCAGAATTAATTCTGTTTTTCAGAGATGGTTAATGTATTCTCAGATAATATAAAAAATGATACAATGGGAGTCCAGTAACCCAGACCTTTGGGGACTGAGGAAGGGGAGATGTTTCCCTGGAAGTGGAAAATATAAACTAATGAAGATATAGAAGTAAGATGTCAGCAGAGAATGAAGTGAAAGGGCCGGAGCCCCATTCAGAGCACTGAGCCGACAGAAAACAATCCTTGAAGATCCCATCCATACGGCAGGGTCCTGGGATGGATCAGCAAGTCTGGCAGCACTACTTCTCAGACGAGTCCTCATTCTGAGTGGAATTTTCATAGGAAACTGATTATTGCCGTAGGCAGGGTACGACCTAGGGGCCCAGGGGCAACTTGCAGGCTTAATCAATATATTCTGTGCTGAAAGTGCTGAGGTTGGGGTTATTTTCTCACTGAAATGACTTGGTGCCTAACAGACCTACTGGATAATAGGAACAGGCACGTGTAGACTGGAATGGAGTCTACTGTTCTCAGTGAAAGCCAGAGGATGTAATCCAGAATCAAATGTCTGGGGAGGCTGTTCAGCAAACTAGAAGCAGTGGCTGCACATGGATGGAATAAGCAATAGCATTAAAGCAGATAGCTGGGGTGGGGGTGTGGGGGGGGGGAGGGAGGCGGAACAATATGGTGGCAGAGCAGGGAGGCTAGATTGAGAAAAACATAAAGGTCACAGGCCTGAGGGGCAGAGGGGCCTTTTCCTGGCCAGGAACCAGCATGTCTTTCAGCGCAAAGTGCAATGCCACATTGCAGAAATAGTCTCTTAATGATTGCAACAACTGAGAGAATCGGGGGCTGGTGCCTCTCCTCTATCCTCCTCGACTCCGCGCAATCAGGCTGGGACTGGGAGAAAAGGCTTGCCTTCCCCCGTCTTGACTGTGCCAGAACTGCCAGGAGACATTGCCGCACGGCACGCTCCCTGCGGGTGCCACGATGATAAAGGGCGTGGCAGAGAGCTGTGGAAATCGCAACCACCTTCCACTGGAAAAATTCCTGACATCCGAAAAGGACCAGTTCCAAATTGAGGTCATGGTTTTTATTGCACCTAAGCCCAGCTATTCAAAATTTGAGTATGGCTTAAAAATTGGGGGATTTTACACACAGTACATTTGCTTTTTTTTTTTTTAATTTACTTTCTAAGGACCCAATCCAAGATACAAACTCACACCAAGTGCAGGTTGTGCATGCGCGCCAAGTGCAGGATGTGTGCAGATACCATGCAGTTGGTGTACACGCATCCTGCCCCTGGTGCATGCGCATACCTCAGATTGGCCCCCAAGTGCTTATGGGCATGACTTTTGAATCTTTTTCTCTGCTGTCATGAGGACTAGAAACTTACTTTAAAAACCCAACCAATCTGGAATTCTCACTATTTTGGCAGCTGGGGCTTTGAAACTGCTAAAATCTGAAGTAGCACAATAAATGATAAAATGGTGAGAAGTGACAATCAGCAATTCAGCTCTACTGTTCTTCTCTAGGGACAATCCAGTGTAACTTCACTTATTAATGTCAGTGCTGCGGGAACACATGGGAGCACGAGAAACAGAGAAATATTTCCTTGGTTAGGAATCATTCTGAATCTGCTGCTGTGCCTTTCTTTAGGAGATTCTTTAATACCACATTCACACCTGATGCCTGGCGCTGTTAAAATGACGCACAGGTAAAGACACGGCAGCAGGGAGGAGCCCGATGCCGGAAGCAGTGCTGGTGTGAACAGGGTTCTGCCACGGCTTTGCTCGCGCATGACAGGGACCAAAAATCCAGCCCTGTCATGCGCAAACAAACCCCGTCCGTACTGGCGCTGTTGCCAGCATCAGGCTCCTCCCTGCCGCCGCATCTTTCCCTGCGCATCACTCTAACAGCGCCAGGCGTCAGGTGCGAATGTGGGAAAAGTCCCACTAAGGCTGGGCTTGTCTGTGTGTTGTGGTGTTTGTTCCCTGGGTTACTAAGTTCCTAAGAAAGTGAGTTTGGCTCCCAGCAGCAGTCAGTTGCAGATAGGAGATGAATGGTTTCAGTTTTGATATCAGTGTGTAAAATAATATGTAGAGCAGGCTTTTCAAGGAACACATAAAGAAAAACTATTTATTAAGATGAACACCTAATGCAATTTCATTTTTAAGACTACAGGAGAGGTAATTTTAGAGAGAGAGAAAAAAATGTCCTCCATGGAGAGCATCGTCGGCTGTAATTTAGAACTACCCGATCAGCACGTGTTTGCGGGAGATAAACTGTATCATCTGCTCTCTCCTCACTGTGGCTGCGAGGCTGGTGTTTTATACTCTTGCAGATGAGCCTCTTCCAGGGTGTCATGAAGAACTATCCGTCGATCATATGCACGGTAGAAAGGGCATAGACATTGCTGAAAGCGTGTCAGTGGATTACAGCAATAAAATTTTTCACTGCTTCAAACAGAAGAAAAAAGTGTTTGACAAAAGTAAGTTTTTAAAATGCTTCTTAAAACAGAACGCAAAGAAGCCAGGGTTTAATTCCCTCCTGCCCCCTTATTTATATTGACTCTTAAATTAAATAAATAAATACAAATTAAACACATTAAAATTAAGATGCAAGAATGTCTGCGCGGCTGTTCTGCAATTCCAAGAAGGATTCAAACAAGTGTAAATAAGAGGGAAGAATATGGGGAAATATTTTTAAGAGGTAAAAAGATCAAATTATTAACCAGGTTATGGTGCTGTAAATTCCTCCAATTTCCAAGTTTCATAGTCTGTTACATTTAATTAGGTGTGGTCCATAAAGTGTGTACCGAAAATATACAAGCCAAAACACAGTGGACGTTTTTTCTGGTGTAGTTTGTGCTTTGTGTGTTTGTGGTTGCTTAATTTCAGTAACGATGCCTTGGCCTCAGCTGCTCCTTTCACCAAACCAACACAGGTTCCTCCCCTGGAAGGAGTCAGCACATGGAACTAACCAGAGCCAGCCCCACACTGCACTTGTGTATCTTGACAATTTAAGTAATAATTTATTGTCTTTTTTTATTTAACATTGCAATTAACATGATAAATAAGTGCAAGAGTATTGTTTGAAATGTAATATACAATTAAACTCAATTAATTAATTGGCCTTCAGTGATCAGGAGGAGAAAGATGTTCATTGTTTTTTGTACATGGAGAGAGAGTTTGTTTTAATGAAAAATGTGCTATTAAATAGCTTATTTTCTCCTCTTACCTCCTTCTCCTCCTCCTCCTGCTGGGTAGCTCTGCTGCTTGACCGACAGGCGCCAGATGAGTCTTTTTCTTGTGCGCATGCGCCTCCAGAGCTACCTGCCTATCATTCTCCAGTCCATCATCTGCCTTGTGAGTGGTAGGACCCGCTTCGCTCGGCTCCGTGAGACCTAAAAAAAAAAAAGAAAAGAAAAGGAAAAGGAGTTAAACGGAGCGGGCGGCTCCTGCAGGGAGGCCCCCTCCCCCCCCCCCTTAGAAATTACGAGCCTTCAAGGAGGTATCGCTCCTGCGCTGAGGCGGCTCCTCTCCCCCTCGCCTCCGTCCGAAGCTCAGGGACAGTGCGGTTGGGCCCTAGAGCGTAGATTACACCTCAGTGGGCAGTAACAGCTCAGGGACGGGGCGGGTGGGCCCTAGAGCGTACATTAACCCCTAAGTGGGCAGTAACAGGAGAGCTCAGGGATAGCGCGGCTGGGCCATAGAGCCTACATTAACCCCTAAGGGGGCAGTAACAGGAGAGCTCAGGGACAGCGCGGCTGGGCCCTAGAGCATACATTAACGCCTAAGGGGGCAGTAACAGGAGAGCTCAGGGACAGCGCGGCTTGGCCATAGAGCATACATTAACCCCTAAGGGGGCAGTAACAGGAGAGCTCAGGGACAGTGTGGCTGGGCCCTGGAGCGTACATTAACCCCTAAGGGGGCAGTAATAGGAGAGCTCAGGGACACCGCGGCTGGCCCCTAGAGCGTACATTAAACCTCAGTGGGCAGTAACAGCTCAGGGACAGCGCGGCTGGGCCCTAGAGCGTACATTAACGCCTAAGGGGGCAGTAACAGGAGAGCTCAGGGACAGCGCGGCTGGGCCCTAGAGCATACATTAACCCCTAAGGGGGCAGTAACAGGAGAGCTCAGGGACAGCGCGGCTGGGCCATAGAGCGTACATTAACCGCTAAGGGGGCAGTAACAGGAGAGCTCAGGGACAGCGCGGCTGTGCCATAGAGCGTACATTAACCCCTAAGGGGGCAGTAACAGGAGAGCTCAGGGACAGCGCGGCTGGGCCATAGAGCGTATATTAACCCCTAAGGGGGCAGTAACAGGAGAGCTCAGGGACACCGCGGCTTGGCCCTGGAGCACAGACCATCTCTAATCAGGCTGAGGGACAGGGACAGCGCAGCTGGGCTCTGTTTCCTCTGAGTGGCAGAACATGAATAGAACGGGGACAGCGCTGCTAGGTCCATTGAGCTACTAAGCGAAAGAGCAGCGGGGAGCTGCACGGACACAAGCAGCGTAGTCAAGAGCAAACCCCCCCCATAAGGAGAATGAGTCACAGCCAGGTGGCTCCGTCCCCATCAGGCCCCGCAGCCAGGTCTGAGACCGTGGCGGCCCCACAAGACAGCCAGGATACCCAGGTACAGTTAGCCTCCCTGGAAAAAGCAATGGAAAAAATTATGGTCGCGCTGGGCAAGCTGGCGCATTCAAAGGGTAAAAGAAAGAGACCCCCATCAGTCAGGCCTAGTAAAAAAACGCCCCAAGGTGGGAAAATCAGGGGCGCCAGAAAAGAAGGCAAAACGGCCACCAGAGGGAGCCACAGATGTTCTGCTGGACTCTAACTCTTCTGAGGAGAGTGAGCAGGGGGGTCACCTTGCAGAGTCTGCACAGGGCCTCTCTGCCCACCAGCAGACACAGTCTGGTTCAGCCTCAGCGTCAGACCAAGACATTTCTGACTTAGAGGAGGAGGAATGGGGGAGTCTACGTCTGACCCGCAAGACAGCGAATGACAATTTCCCTCACAGTGCAGGAATGAGCTCGTAGCCCAGGTTATAAAGGGACTCTGCAGCTTAAGGAGAAGTCCTCTAAGGGGGATTCCTCAGATTCCCAAGTGGAAGAGACTAGGCACTACATCCCTACAGTTCATGGCAGGGATCAGGGGCTCCCACTCGATAAGGCCTTCGAGCGTTTAGTCCTCGAAGAGTGGAAGCACCCAGACAAGGGGTATAAAATGAATAAAACGCAAGATTCACTGTATTCATTCACGAGAAAGAAGGGACCGATGTTCAGAAGCCCAACGGTGGATGCAGGGGCAGCATCCCTCGCTAGACAGTGTTCCCAACCGAGGGGGACGGTCACCCCCGGGATGCAACAGATAGAGCGGTGGACAAAACCCTTAGGAGGGCTCTGGAGTCCACGTCAGCATCCCTGAAAATCAGCATAGTAGCTTCCGATGTATCCAGGGCCCTGTTGGCCTGGATGCAGGAGTTGCAAGATCCCGAGATCTCAGAAAGGAGATCAAAAAGGATTAACTCTAGGATCTGCATGGCAGCAGCCTTCCTAGCAGACGCCACAACAGACTCCTTAACACGGTCTGCCAGAGCGGTGGCAAATAACATAGTGGCCAGGCGTAGGGTGTGGTTACGTTCCTGGGATGGGGATGTAACAGCAAAGAATCTGCTTGCTGCTTGCCCATACAAGGGTTCTAAACTTTTTGGAGTTTGTTTAGAAAAGGTGCTGGAGGAGGCTTCCAGTAAAGACAAACCACGAACTCTCCAGAGCAAGAAGTGCAGTGTCCAGTCACGCAAGGCAAGCAGCGTGACTATGCCGACACTCAGGTGGGGGGCAGACTACAGCAGTTCCACATGGCATGGACCCAATCAGGGTACTCTCTTGTGTGAAAAGGGGCTATTTCATCGAGCTGGAGAGAATCCCCAGACGCAGATGTCTCACATCCCCACAATCAAAGGATATTGCAAAGCATCGCGCATTGGCCAGCGAGATCAAAAGGCTAGCAGACACCAAGGCCATAGAAAGGGTGCCGCCATGCAACCACTGTTCAGGCCTTTACTCTATCCTGTTTCTGGTCTCCAAAAAACTAGGAAAATGGAGAACAGTTTTGGACTTGAAGGCCCTCAACCTCCACGTAAGAAAAAGAAGATTCAAAATGAAGACAGTGACGTCCATCTGTCGCAGCGTCCAGAAGGATGATTGGCTGGTGTCTCTGGACCTCAGAGAGGCGTACCTGCATGTCCCGATCTGGGCACTGCACAGGAGGTGGCTCAGGTTCGCCTACAACACCGAACAGTGGCAGTTCAGGGCCCTCCCCTTCGGCCTATCGTCGCCCCCCCAGGACTTTTACGAAGGTGTTGGTTCCGCTCGTGGCGAACCTCCGAGCGGAAGGGTTACACATCCACCCGTATCTGGATGACCTACTGATCCGGGCCCACTCTCCGGAGAAGGCAAGGGCAGACCTCAACAAGACAATCACTTATCTAGAGCAGCACGGATTTCTTGTAAACAGGGAAAAAAGCCATCTCAGACCGACACGAAGACTGGAGCATCTGGGAACTATTATCAATACCAACTCTGACCTCGCACTGGTCCCCCAGTCTTGGATACAGAAGATCCAGAAACTGGTGAAGATCCTCAGAGTGAGCAAACAAATGAGACTCAAACAGCTAGCAACACAGCTGGGGCTACTCATATCCTGCACAGCCCAGGTAACATGGGGAAGGTTCCAACTATGCCCCTTACAGAAGCGGCTAAGGCCTTTCCTGCACGAGCTTACCAGCGGGCACAATCCCTGGGTAACCATCCCAAGACTCCTGCAAAAATCCATGTCCTGGTGGTTTAAGGCCCGCAACCTTCCAGGAAGGCGTACCGCTCACGGAACCAACAAGAGAAGTACTAACCACGGATGCCAGCCTCAAGGGCTGGGGGGCACATACAGCGACCTGATCAGTACAGGGTCTCTGGTCACAGAGAGATGCACAGCAACAGATTGATTTTCTGGAACTGAAGGCTATACGACTCGCCTTATGGCAGCTGTTCCCCACCTTCACTCGGTCACACCTGTTAATATACACCGACAATGTGACGGCGAAGGTGTACCTCAACCACCAGGGGGGATCCAGAGCACCATCGTTACACCAGGAGGTGGTCAAGTTGTTCACATGGGCGCAGACGCACATAGCCTCACTGAAGGCCCTTCATATCAGAGGCCAGGACAACGTAACGGCAGACTGGCTGAGTCGTCAAATCCTGGAACCCCACGAGTGGAGCCTCAACAGGTCAGTGTTCAGGGACATAACGAGGTGGTTCGGCCTACCGCAAGTAGACCTATTTGCCACCAAGGACAATGCACAATTACCTCGCTTCATGACACGATTGCCATGCAGGGAAGCGGAGGCAATGGATGCACTGAATCAGCCGTGACCCGAGGGCTTGCTTTATGCCTTCCCGCCATTTCCACTCATTGCACAAACAATAGCCAAAGCATGCAAGGAGGACGCATACTCCTCTTAGTCACTCCTTGGTGGCTCAGGAGGCCTTGGTTTTCAGAGCTAATAGAGCTCAGCCAGGACCAGTACAGGCGCCTTCCGCTAAGGGTGGATCTCCTCTCCCAGGGACCAGTCTTATGTTCGGAAATTCATACCCTAAAACTAACAGTATGGCGATTGAACGCTCTGCGTTAAAAAAGAGGCTACACTGACGCAGTTCTCGACACTTTCCAAAGGTCCAGAAAACCGGCCACCCAGAGAGCTTACCAGGCCACATGGAAGACGTTCGCGACTTGGTCCCTGCAGCAGGGGCAAGACCCGTGCAAGACAGGGGTTCCACAGGTCCTGGACTTCCTGCAGCGGGGGTTGGATAAGGGTCTTAGGGTCAACACTTTAGCAAGGCAGGTCGCTGCAATAGACGCAGTGCTTAGAGCATCCACTAACAGGGCCATTTCTTCTCATAAGCATGTTCGGAGATTCATTAGGGCAGCCAGGCTTCTGTCACCCCCAGTAGTTCACAGAGTTCCCTCCTCCTATATTTTGTAACTCTAAAGGTTGTATTCTTAGTTGCAGTAACATCAGCTAGACGGGTATCAGAGCTGGGAGCATTATCAATGGAAGAGAACTTTTGTCTATTACAGCAGGACTCTGTAACATTGAGACCAGACCAGGCTTTTCTGCTGAAGGTTAACTCAGTATTTCATAGAGCCCAGGAGTTGGTACTTCCTTCTTTTTGTCCCAACCCGATTCACCCCAAAGAGAAGTCCTGGCACACGTTGGACATGCGCCGTGCCCTGAAAATCTAGCTAGCAAGAACCCGGGGATCCAGAAAAACCACGTCTCTTTTTGTAAATATCAGGCCGGAATATCAGGGGCTCAAGGCTTCTAAGACACTACTGTCCAAGTGGGTGAAACAATCGATTGTAGAGGCATATAAGACTAAGGGAAGAATTCCTCCCCGGCCAATTTGGGCCCACTCGGTACGCAGCGCAGCCACATCATACGCCTTCAAAGCGAGAGCCTCTTACGAGGAAATTTGTAAGGCAGCAACATGGGCTTCTCTGCACATGTTTGTGAAGCACTATAAGATCAACGTGTTTCAATCAGCAGAGGCAGCATTTGGCAGACAGGCGCTGCAGGCGGTACTAGACTCTCCCAGTGCTGTCGGCTCCCACCCGAAATAGTGTCTGGGTATTGCTTGGGTACATCCCAGCAGGAGGACGAGAAGGAGGTAAGAGGAGAAAGGAGAATTGGTAACCTACCTTTTAGTGAATTCCTTTCTCTCTTATACTCCTTATCCTCCTCCGGCCCTCCCTGCCAGACAGCTAAGTGTAGCTACTAGACTTGGGACCCCCGGGCCATTACCGGATACCGGATTTACCGGTTTCCGGTTCTCAAAGAACCGGATTCTCGGATTAAATCCGGTATACCGGTACCGGTTTTATTCCATTGATTTCAATGGGGCACTGTGGCCCCATTGAAATCAATGGAATAAAAAAATTCCTCCCCCCTCCCCCTCC
>QEPC01012679.1:8419177-8528745 GCA_003113815.1 Sphenodon punctatus | reverse complement strand
CCCCCCCCAGGGATCAGGTCTATACTTACCGGCTGCTGCGGGGACGCCGTGGCCGCTGGCGCTGGGGGGGGGCTCTTTTCTTTTAAAAAATCCAGGGTGGGTGGGGGGTGTCCCCCCTTCCACCCACGCAGCCTGGACTCGGGGAGGTTTTTTTTACTTTTTTGGTGGGTTTTTTACATTGCAGCCATTCATTTAAATGGCTGCAATGTAAAAAAATCCGGTACCCGGAATCCGGTAACCGGACCGGATTTACCGGGTAGAATCCGATAATGCTGGTACGCCCAGTACCGGCATTATCAGATACCGGATTTACCGGCCCGTCCGCCCCTAGTAGCTACAAATAGAGGGGAGAGCTATCTGAACGTACTCAGGCAGTAATTTATCAGTCAGTTTTTAACTAAAGACAGTTAGGTAATCGAAGTTTAGGTTCCTAATTTTACTGTTACAGTTCATAGTTTTATTTTTTTACAAGAAGTAAGATTACAGGGGCACTCAGCTATTATACAGACTGGAGAATGGTAGCCGGGTAGCTCTGGAGGCGCATGCGCGCAAGAAAAAGACTCGTCTGCCTCCTATCGGTCAAGCGGCAGAGCTACCCAGCAGGAGGAGGATAAGGAGTGTAAGAGAGAGAGGAATTCACCGAAAGGTAGGTTACCAATTCTCCTTTCCCCACACAACTTTGAACAGCTCTGGAAGGTTACAAAGGCAAAAGATTGGTTTTCCAAAGCATCTCTCAACCGCCGACCCCAACTGTTTCAAAGTTGTGTGTCCTTCCCACAAATTCAGAACTGCTTTGAAATAATCTTACTTTTTGTACTTTTCACCTTTTGGTTTCTTTTGGGCTACCCTGCAGGCCGGTATTCAAGGGTTCTCCCACAATGACAAGGGCTTAAACCCTAAAATGAAATACAAGGCCTTCACAATTTCAGCAGCTGGGAGCTTCCGAAAAATACTCAAATATGATCACATCCTGAAAATCTCAGCTTTCATTTAAAAAAAGAAAAGAAAGAAACGTTTTAAATAGCAGGCGCATCCTCCCGTCTTTCAGGCTCAGTTTCCGCTTCGTCATCCTCGGTCTGACCATGACACCCTTCAGTGGTACCTTGGGTAGGTAGCGGGTTAGACCGCTAGCTCTTTTGGGTACAGGTGGATGAGGGATGGAAAGGATGCTGTGGAGGGGAAATGGCAGGCAGTGTTGCAAAGGTCATGCTGAGTGGACTTTTCTGGGGTAGACCAGCTTGGTGGAGTTTTATTGGCTCTTTTCAAACAGGCTGGCGGTGTAAGGGGGATGGGTGGAGGCTGCGGTGGGTGTGTGGCATGTGGGCGGCCCTTTACACGGACGCCCACCCATCTCCACGCACGGAGGCAGCTCCGTTTTCTCCAATGTCTCCGTGCATGGGAGATGGGTGGAGGTGAGGGGAGCACGGGAGCGTGCACACCCCGCCCCCCACCCGCCCCGACGGTCACACGGATGGTCCCGCCCACCCAGTTACCCATGTGAGCGAGGGTGGCAGGGGCGTTTCGTGTGAAAAGGGCCATTGATCCTAACTGACTCCCGGGGAGAGTGTCTGCTCATCAGGTCAAGCTGATAATTAAAGGGAGGTAGAAGAAAGGCCAAGAGCTTGTTCTCATTATGCCCTTGTTCTCTGTGTGAATGGTTTACTGTGCTGTATTTGTGCCTGTTTATCGCTTCTCCACGTGCTTTTAGGGCTCACTGCCGGTTCCCCTTCCTGCGTTTTCTCCTCCCTCGTTATTGTCCCCTTTTAAAATGTGTTCAAGTGAGTTTAATGTTTTATCCTAACTTTACTTTATGAAAGTAAAATAATTATTATTATTCCTCTAAAGCATCCAGCACTGGGCCGCTCTGAGAAGCAGGATATTGGACTAGACGGTCTGACCCCAGTATAAATGTTCTTATGGCATTAGCATAAACTAAATACAGGCTCTGCAATCTTCTTTTGGAAGTTCACCAGTATGTTAGTTAAATAGTAAAGCATCCACTCCTGTGTAAACCCTTTGCAAAACAATACTTTATACCTCCCCACTAGATGCAGTTTACAGACATTTGCCTCTGCACACAAGAATCCCCTGATCTCACTGTGCTTCCCCAGACTTAAACCAATAAAAGGAGATTATTTTTCACCCGGAGCCTAATTAACCTATGGAACTTGCTGTCACAAGATGTGGTTGAAGACCATGAACTGAGCAAGGTTTTTGGACATCTCTGTGGACGGCAAGAATACCAAGTGCTGGAATAATTAATGCTGCCAAATTTGTGGGAGGGACAGAAACGCAACTGATCCTGGGCAGGGCCAGTCTCTCTCTACTGGGGATTAGAATGAGCCCTTCGCAGGGGGCACCTTGTTTCCCCTCCGCTTCCCTTCGAAGTATTGGGCGGGGCTGCCAGAAATAGCAAGATGCAGAAATGAATTGAGCAAGGCCCTGTCCCAGCGTGGTAATGTTTTTGAGAGTGTCAGGTCCAGTCAAGATACGTTGTTCACTAATTTAGTGAAAGATTTCGGAAAGCAGCAGAATTATTCCTGGTCCGGATTGCGGATCACGACAGTAGCTCCAAATTTAGTTTCAGAAACATAATTTTCAAAGCCTGGGCAACGTGGGTGAGGTTGGAATGCAGATTTTAATATGAGAAATAGTTTAATTTTTTTTTTTTTTTAAAAGATATTCATTTAGATGTGGTATGTAGGTTAAACATAACCTATGATCACTGCTCCTTTCATTGCTTCCAATTAAACCTTGCTTGTTAGTTTAACCTCTAGGTAATCCCATCAAACAACTGATGTCAAGGCAACACTGCCCACAGTGGCTTTGGATGAGTGGCCATTAATTTTAATTGCCTTGATATTAAAGATTAAGAAGTATTGGGACTAGCAGAATGGAAACGATCTGATGTCAAGCAAATCCACTTGCAGAGCCTTCCCCAGGCTGCTGGTGATATTAAAATTTTACGGTGAGAATTAAATAAGCCTTTATTAGTGATGTCTGTTGTTTGATTGGTCCAGAGGTGTGCATAAACACAGAATTCTTACATATCCATAGACTCTACCCTTGATGTATAGAGAATCCTCAATTATGAAACTGTTAATAAAGCCGTAATCTGATTGTCCACAATAATTATTTCCGGGTTTCATTAATGTGTTATTGCTTCCCTGACTGACAAGGTAATATTAAGTGCAATATATATACAATTTGGCAGAGTATTGTCATGGGAATACAGTGTATAAGGTACACCTTCATTATTGCATTTAAAGCTGGGGGCTTTTCATTAATATATGGTAAAATGAATGACAAAAGTACAGAGCAAAACAACAGGAATTCTACAGTTGGTCAGCGAGAGGCTGGAAGAGGCTTTACAGTAAAATGTATCTTTTATGAGTGTTGTCATTTTAAAATATGAGTAGTATTCAGGAGCTAGAGTCGGGGGCATAGTTCTGGGCAAAAGTAGAATTAAATTACCCTTGTAGAATCTATTTTAGATTAGAATGTGGGGCTGGATGTGACCATCTACTCCCTCCCCGCCTAGAGAGACTGGGGTCAATCCTAAACCTGCACATGCATGCGTCCTAGTTCCCGTAATGTGAATGCGTGCAGGACTTCGGATCAGAGCCAGTGTTTTTATTCCTTGCTACACCGTTTCTGACAAGCATTCTTCTAGCTGGCTTTTAAAAGCTTCCATTGGTGGGTGTCTACAACCTCCTTTACAGCTCGTTTCTCTTTCTAACTGGGGAGTTTTTCCTAATGTTTAACTTACTTAAGCTTGCTGTTCTGTAACTTATTCCCACCCGCCCACGCTTTGATGGCCGTCCATGTCTCTGTATGTCTTTGTAAGGAAGCAAGAGCTCCCTACCTGTGAGAGAATATTCCACCATGGCCGTAAAACAAACAAAAAGCAAGTCCTATCATAAATGGATGATTGCGATCAATCTTCCTCATCCTCAGTCAGCTCACCGCTGGCTGAAGCCCTCCCCAGTTGAGTTCTTCTTCCTTTGGTCTTGTGCTGTTACCATCTTGTTCTGTCTAGCTCATTGGCTTTTCTCTCTGTTGGGAGTACAATATATGGCATTCATGCAAACAGGATTTGGAAGCCTGGATGACCTGACACACTGTCTGTTGGCCTCAGTGAGAAGATTCTGTATTGATTCCAGCGGGAGTTGAATCATGTCCGTAGCAAATAAATGGATAGAATGACTGGATAGGCATGTCTAACCCTTCTGGTTCATCGAAGGAAAGGAGGGGGAGAGAAAGGCCAAGATTGCAGTGCGGTAGATGCAAACTACCTTACTGCTCAGTAGGCCCCATTTACTATGTAACTGCATTACCCTGTCCTTGCACAATTAAATTTTGGAAAGGCCTTTTTGACTTGCAAAGAAAGTTTAGAATTGGCCAAACCTGAGATTTCTAGTGGCCGTGTCCATTTATTGGTAAGTCGACATTAATGGGGTGTTTTCTCAAGTCCTTGTTAAAAGGACAAAAAATAAATAACTCGGTTACATGTCATATTTATTTGGCACTTTTTTTAATCCTCTAAGTGCCTTGCAAAAATAAATGAGAAAAAAATTCTTACAAATCAAAATGATAGACCCCAAGTAAATGAGAGACAACTTTTAACCAAAGTTACTGAACATGCTATTTTGGGCTTGGGCTCTGAAAGATGATTGCTAGAAGAAATTTCCAGCCATGAGATTCCACCACTGAGAAGGCCCACTAATGAAAGAATGCCGATAACTTTACCACCCATGTGGGATTGATGATCATGGTCCTGGGAGGGAATTGGTTCCTATAGAAAGCACCAGTTAAAGTCAGTTCACCAGTTCAGATTTTGAGCATCCAGCCATTAGTACTGGGACCAAAAAAACCCATCTCACATAGACTCCCAAGAACCAATAGGATGTGTTAACTGCTACTCTTCGGAATTGGTCTTGGGCAAGGGACATGGAAGCCAAAGTGCCATATGCTTTTGCTAGGTTGTGTCCACCCTAAGACAAAGGAGAAGGTTTGTTCTTGTGATTAAGGATGAGCGACAATCACTGAGATTGGAACAGGAGCCGGAGTGGGTGACCTTGTTAGAAGAGTAGTGGTCGGTGTTTCATGTCTGGCTAGGTTGGATGTCAGAATAATAAAATGACTGCTGCTTCACAGTTTTCCAGTAGGTACAGAAAGGATCTGAGTAGAGAAAACATTAGAATGAGAGTGGGACAGCACAAATAACGTTTGCAGAAGGAAAGCAGAAACAAACAACAAATGCAGCAACCAAGAAGAGTGTAGATGAGCCCATGGAAATGCTCTGGAGCTGCAAAGAGGAAAAAGAACTTGGAAAACTGAAAGAGCAAAGAGAGAAAGCGCAAAGACATGTTTTTGGAGTTGGACACTATGAACCTGAGACAGCTGATGATCTTTCTCTGGTGTCATTGAACCCAATGATGGTCAAGCCAACTGAGAAGATCTCTGCTAACTGTGTCCACATTGGGCCTAACCTCTATTCTGCCGAAGCAAGAGGCAAACAGGCATGGGCCAGCAAAGTGTGTGATAAATAAAGAGCTCTTCTAGACGAGCAGGTCGCCGTTGCGCGACATTTCAAAATCTTGCGACACAGGATTACACGAGATGGAAGTAGGGGATCACGCGCATGAAAGGCGGTCGCGCATTATTTGCCGACCGCAAATTAAGTACCTCACACATCGAGGTATTAAAAGCAGCCAAAGAAAAGTGGTGCAACCTGCATCCCCACCCCAGTCTTAACATCTGAGTCACAAGACAGAGCGACGTCCTTCATGGTGACCAAGCAGATGCCAAAACCAGCTTCGCCTGCAGTTGTGGGTAATCATCCAGAACAAAAGGCAACAAGCAAAGGAAAACAGCAAAAAGAAATCAAAGCTGAAAAGCTGGAGACACTTCCTCTTAAGTGTGAAGTAAAATCAAATACTGTGTTGGACTCATCGGGTGTTTTCAGATGTGCGCAGGACTGGTCACCCCCAGAGCTGCTCCAGGGGGACACCCCCTTCTGCCCGTGTCCAGCCCTGCTTGGGTTGGGTTTAAACGGACCTGGCATGTTCCCCAGCCTGGAATCTGCCTGCATGCCCCCTCTCCCTCACTCGCCCCCCGAGTTACAGACTAGAACATCTGTAATGCTGTGGTATTTCCTGGGCCACCGCAGAGCAGCAGCGTGGGTCCATGCCTCAGGCTGATGGCCTGGGTTTGTCTGACCCAGAACACCGCTGGTGGGGCTGCCCCAGAGGAGAGACAGCCTGCTCCGCTTCTGCTCTGCTCGCACATCTGGCAGGCCAAGTTTAGGTGAACAGGCTGCCTGGGGTTGCAGCGGAGCAGAGGCAGTGCTGCTGTCCAGCTGAAAGCACCCATTGAAAGAGGAGGTAACTCCCATCGCCGTCCGGATATTTACAGGTGGTTGCCTGTAGTGAAAGATTGCGGAAGACCTATGTACACCGGTGGAGCCAGTCATAGTGAACAGTTGTATATTTTATTCGGCCTGTGTATGCTGTAGAATCCATCTTGTTTGAAACATGAGCTGTAAACATGCCTCTTTGGCAATTGTCTGTACCCCATGAATTGTTGTGCAGAGAATGTCAAGACTGACTAGAACTGTGATGTTATGGGAAACCCTTATCAGCAGTGAGCTTGATAGTGAAAGAAGGTTCCTTAATTAGGAGCTGAGAGTGACTCAGGCTAAGGAAAGATACAGCTGCACCAGCTAGAATTGGTCACGCACGTGCAGGATTTGTAGAGTGAGTGTGTAACATCAGAATATTATAAAGACACAGAGACTGGACACCCACATTGAAAGAACGTCACTGCTGGCCACTCCGCAGACGTGTTGAGGGGGAGCGGCAGAATCTGGGGCCCACCTGAGGATCATCCCGCAGCTGTTGTTGGGGTTCTCTGGCTGGCAGAAAGGGATGTGAGATGCTTTGTATATATTTTCTATGCTGTGTACTTTTATCTTTTATGCTGTGTATATAATAAAATAGCTTTCTTGGCATCATACCATTTGAGTTGTCGCTGTACTGATCCAAACGAACAAACAATTTCAAGACACTGCCCAAGGTCGCTCAGCATTCAGCTGCTTTTGGGGACTGGGGCCAGAAAGGCAGAGATGCGTGTCGCATAGAAGATCTCTATCGGAATCCTCAGTTCCCTTTTCTTTACTGTTAATTTTGTAATTGTTTTGTTTTACTGTTTGTATGGGGTGGAGTGAGGTGGGAATGGCACAACCCCCCAGCAAGAGGGGGGTTCTGACTTTTATTGCCCCCTCTATCTCGCCATCTCTGCTGCACATTGTCAGACTCTTCCTCTCTTACTGGCTCCTTTCCCTCTGCTTTCAAACATGCTACTGTCACCCCTTGAATCCTCTGACCCTTCCAATTACTGCCCCACCTCTCTCCTTCCCTTTGCCTCCAAGCTCCTGGAGCGTGCTGTCTACACCCACTGTCTTGACTTCCTCTCCGCCAACTTTTCCCTTGACGCTCTCCACTCTGGTTTCTGTCCTCTCCACTCTGAGTCTGTGCTCGCTAAAATCACTAATGATCTTCTCTTAGCTAAAGAGAATGACTGGCTGTAGACCTTCTCTCTTTCTGTAGACAGTGTAAGACCTGGCTGTTCTGCCGGGCCTTTGCCGAGGGAGACGGGATGGGTGGGTTGGGATAGGGTGGGGGTTTTATTGTTGGATTATTTTAATGTGGGGTTATTTGTAAATGTTGAACTTTAACATTGTATATGTTTTAAAATGCTATTAGCCACCCCAAGATGCTTGTGCAGGAGGGGATGGCATATAAATGCTAAATAAATAAATAAATAAAAATCCAATCGACTCAACTCCATTCTTGTCCTGCTTTATCTCTCTACAACCTTTGGCACTGTTGACTATTCTCTTCTCAACATGCTCTGCACTCTTGGTTTCCAGTACTTGGACCTTGACTGGCTCTCTTTCTACCTCTCTAACTGTTCCTTCAGTATATTGCTTGCTGGTACCTCCTCCACATCACTTCCCCTCTTGGTTGGAGTCCCCCAAGATTCTGTCCTCTGCGATTTCTCTTCTTCCTCTACGCCTTGTCGTTGGGCAAACTCATTAAATCATACGGCTTCTAATATCACCTCTTTGTTAATGACATTCAACTTTATCTCTCTACACTGCTCTCTCCCTCTGTCCGATCTCATATCACAAACTGTCTCTCTGACATCTCTGCCTGGATGTCTTGCCGTCAACGCAAACTT
Organism: Sphenodon punctatus; assembly: GCA_003113815.1. Lineage (NCBI taxonomy): Eukaryota > Metazoa > Chordata > Lepidosauria > Sphenodontia > Sphenodontidae > Sphenodon > Sphenodon punctatus. The sequence goes on along the minus strand of QEPC01012679.1, from coordinate 8,520,501 downwards.
AATACGGCTAAAACTTGAACTCTTAGTCTTCTCACCAAAGCTGTCCTCCCCCTCTTCCGTCTCAATTTCTATCAACAGGGTCAAGCATGTAGCCTGGGCTTCATCTTTCACTCCTTCCTCTCCTTTAAACCCCAGATTGAATCTGTTGCTAAATCCTGTTGTCTCTCCTTGTGCAACATCGCTAAGATCCGACCTTTCCTCACTGTCTCCACTGCTGAAACCCTAGTCCATGCTCTGGTTCTCTCTCGCCTTCAGTATTGCGATCTTCTCATTGGCCTTCCCGGCTCTCACCTTGCCTCCCTCTCGTCTGTTCAAAACTCTGCTGCCAAGATCACCCACCTCGCCTGCCACTTTGATCACGTGCAGCCCCTCCTTTCCTCTCTCCACTGAATGCATTCAGCACAAGCTTCTCATCTTTACATACAAGGCTATCCATGGCCTTGCCTCCCGCACCCCATCTCTCTACACTAGAGAGATGCTCCACTCCCGCCTGAAAACTCTGCTCCTCCGCTACCACCCCCCATACTTGCTCACGGCTCCTCTGCTCCTCAATGCGTGTTCTCCTGTTCTCCCTTGCTTCCCCGCATGCCTGGAACTCCCTCCCCGAATGCATTCACTCGTCTCCCTCCCTCCCGCCATTCAATCCCTCCTGAAAATCTACCTCTTCCGTCAGGTCTTCCCTAGCTCCTCATCCCCTTAGTGCCTCTTCCTTCCCGGATGTAACTAAGACAAACGTGTACCTGCAACCTCCCTCCTTCATGAAAGTCTCCTCATCTCTCCCTCTGTTGCCTCCATCCCTCGTCTCCCCTCCTTTGTCTTTCTTGGATTGTAAGCCCCCTGGGGCAGGTACCCCTGTCTCTTTTCAACAGTTGTAAAGTGCCAGGTACGTTGCTGGCACCATATAAATACTTAATATTAATAACAGTATGGGCATGGGGGACAAGGGGGAGGGGACTCTCTTGGGTGAGAGGTTGAGGAGTTGGGGAGGGAATGGAGGTTTGTTTCGTTGTGTGATGGGGTGGGCATTTTATAAGATCGTGCTTGTATTTGGGGTTTATTTAATAGTACAGTGGATGGAGATGGATTTTGGGGACAACCATGGCCCCTCTGTGAGTGGGAGTGGTTGCGGGTTATGGGGGAACTTCCTGGTGAGAGATGGAGGGGTGTGTGTGTGTGTGTGCATATATTTCCTTTTAAACTAGTTTTAAGCTTTATTGTTGTGAGCCACCCTGAGCCTTCAGCGATAGGGTGACACAAAAACTATTATTCAAAATAATAATACAGGTTCAGTTCCTGTTTAGGCCTTTACCTGTGATCTTGTGACTCCTCTGAGCTACCATTACCCTTCTTTAGAACACCTCTTCTCCATTTAAATGGCAAGCTCTGTCCGGCTGAGACTAGTGCAGGATAAATATCTACGATGGGTGTCCTACCTATTGATTTTTGCCTGATTTTCACCATTAATAAGGGTCAAGGGGGAGCGATGATAACTGAGCTTGGAAGAGGAGCTGGAGTGAACAGCCCTGTTAGGAGAGAGGTGGCTCGTGTTTTGGGACTGGCTTGGCCGGGTGTTGAAATGTCTGGTACCTCCCAGTTCGCCATTAGGTACAGAAAGGTTCTGGGTAGAGAGAACCTTAAACTGGGAGTGCCTCCATGCAAGATCACTTTGGCAGAAGGGGTTTATTTAATTATATTGTGGGGGCACCCGGGGCAGTAACCAGAAATCTGCATGGGGTCCTCGTACGTTTCAGTCAGCGTCGGTCTTAATGGTTACGGACTCCTCCTGTTGCCCATGGTCAGTTGGCAGGAAAGCTTTGGGTGTAAGGTGAGGACTGTTCCCGACAGCCGTGTACGTTATTTATTGGTGTCATTAATTAGCGGTTTCGTTCTAATAGCTGAAATTAGATCTTTTTTATGCCATTTTCTCAGTGGCTTTGTTTAAGCTGCTTCAGCCATGACCTTTGCATGGGTTAATAGTTAGAGCCTCTGGAGTCATCTTGGCAGCAGCACAACATCTTCAAAGGGAGATGACAAAGCAACTTTTCATCCATTATTGATTTATATTAGTCCTTTCATTTGCAGCAGACCAAGTATGATTCTATTTGTGGGGCTGCCAAGGTTGTTCCAGTCCAAAAATAAAAAACAATTGCATTCCTTCCCTCCCTCTCTTACTTAGCCAAAAGTCACCTTTATCCCCTTCCCTTCGGCTGGAGGCCCTTGTGTTTATTTGCCTGATGAATGCGCCTTGCTAGAAACAGGAGGCAAAATCCTGCTAACAGCAGTGTCACACTCCAAGATGCCTGTTGTCATAAGAGTAACCCCTTGTGTATCGGATTTTGCCAAGAGACAAACAGAGCAATGTCATGCTCATATCCATAATAATACTCAACTGATCCTTGATTATCGCTTAATTAATCTAAGTGCCCAACGGATATTAGATTGAAGGCTGGGGATTCGGTATTTGATGGACCCAAACGTGACATCTTGAAGTGATCGTACTCCTTGCTGCCAAACGCAACGTGAGGCTTGACTTTATTTGTTTCTCCTTTCTTCTTCCCCACTGACAGGTATCCAACTGGTTTGGCAACAAGCGAATCAGGTACAAGAAGAATATAGGGAAATTTCAGGAAGAAGCCAACCTCTACGCTGCGAAGACGGCTGTGACTGCAGCCCATGCCGTGGCAGCGGCCGTCCAGAACAACCAGACAAACTCACCCACCACACCAAACTCTGGTACGTACCAGATCTTCTCCGTTCAACCAGTCTAGTTGATGTTAAATGTCCTGAAAAGTAATGAAGAAAGGGAAGCTTCTTTTGAAGGCAGTTGTGAAGTGGCAGTGAATTCTGTTTAGGATTCCTGAGCCACAGTTAAAGGATGTCAGCAGAGTTTTAGCTACATGACTGAAACATTTAGGATGCAGTCTTTCAAATTGGCCAGCATTGGCCCAAACATTCCTTTTGAAGCCTCTTAATTTTCTAGTCTATCAAGGCAGAGAGGATCATTTGTAATCCAACCTATGTTATCCCCTCAGCAAAGCTAACTTACCCCGCAATCCCTACCACAAACCAGAATTGGAATTTGACCAAGTTTGAATAGTCAAACCTGTGCTTTAGGGACTAGGATCTCAAGCGGGGCGGGGCGGGGCGGACAACACTCTGCATGTGCAAAATGGTCAGCCAGTCGTGTCGCTGACATTTTGGTTAAGGGCAGTGGCCATTTTAGGCATACAGAACATGGCCCGGTGCCCATTTAGCGTATGCACAATGAATTATTATTTTTTAAGAAAAATATTTCTCACTGAGAATGTGTACCAAGACCAAGATCTCGGTCCCGGTACTTGGCATAGCGAGAAATGCTCGCAAGCATCAATTTAGCTGCTAGTCTCACCTCTACAAGTTCCACGCTCTCAATGAGCTAGGGGAACTCTCCAAAATAATGGGCTGGCAAGGGGAAGTAATCGGAGGAGGGGAAGTGGGAGAGAAAGAAAGGGAGCAAGAGGTGTATGATGGGGGGGAGGGCCCTGAATTACCTCAGACAAGCAGAAGGGGATGTGGTTCAAAAAGGTTTGGGAACCACTGCTCTAGAGTCAGCCGTTCCATGCCTCCTGCTGTCCAAGAGCATCATCCAAATTTAAAAGATACAACAACAATGTTCCCCACAAGTTTTCCAAAGCTTGTCTGGAATTCTTACACCGCAGGTGAGAATTAGGGACCTAAACCAATAAACCACGCAAATCAGCGGTGAAATCAATCCCCCCTGATTTTAACAAGAGCAAGATTCTTCCAGCTATGAAGTCTTTCCAAAATCCCACTAATTACCCACATTCACAGCTTCTTTAGTGGGGAGTGTAGCTAAGCACAAGGACTCCCTACCAGGGGAGGCAGAAGTATCTGCATTACTTGGGGTCTTTAAATTGAGATTGAATCGCCTTCTTAAAAGCTCTGCTTTAATCCAGCTGGGATACATTTCGTGGAAGTTGGCTGCAGCAGTTTGGACTAGGTGATCACTATGGTCTTAAAGGCTGTGAAAAAGATTCCCAAACACATCAATGCAAAGTGAAAGCTTGAGTGCCGGGCTCAGTAGAGATACCTTGAACCTGTTCCTAGGCAGGAAGGACCAGGAGAGTGGGCCTTGGCTGCAGCACCGTGTTTGCACGGCGCCTCTCGCACGGCTGCTTTAAGAGAACACTGTGGAGCTTTGGGGGACTACTTCCTGTTTGGAAGATGTTTTTTCAATATTGTTCTCATACCCATTAAAACAATCAGGCACAGCTTGCATCCCTGTTTCCCCCAGTGTTGCTGAAAAACCCCACTGTTTTAGATTAGCTCTGTGGAGTCAGACTGACTGATAATCCTGTAGGCAGGAGGAATGCTTACATTTGTCTGTACACAAATTGAAAATTAAAATGATAGGCTACTTGAAAGTGAATTTATATTGTGTGTAAAACATATCCGAACACTGGAGAATCATATTGTTTCCTTTAGTTTTGAGTTTTAGAATTTTGTGTTGTCTGCATATTGTAGAAATAAGCACTGCCACTAAGTAGGAGGTGTTGGAAGGGAAAGTAGTTCTGCGGGGGTCCAGTAAGCAAGAGTTTCCACCAAAACAGTGTTGATCACAAGGCTATTTGCAGCACAAATTTTTGATGAAATTTAACTATCAAGAACGTCTTTAAAATGTAAAAAGAATAAATGACAAAGTGTGAGAGAGGCTACTTCTTTTGATAGGAACAAATCAAGTTAATTAGCAATTACCAGCCATTTCCCTTGTAAGGAGACATTAAACACATGCTCAGTAGGAGATGTTTCAACCGTATTTAGTGATGGCACCTAAGATAAAGTAAGCCACCAGGGGAAAGCGTTCTACAGATTAAGTTGCTGTTCTATGTGGAAATATGTCACCCCTGGGGAATTGCCTGCCATGACAGTGAATGTGGTGGAAGTCCCATCCACTGCCCTTGGTAGAAGCCATTGTTTCAAAGAGAATAGGAAGAGGTCCTCCATTGGGCTTGTTCATGGAGTCCTCCTGTGGGCAGGAGGGGCGGGATATAAACGTTAAATAAATAAATAAAATAAAGCAAACGTCCTGCCATCTGGGATGTCGGCTGCCACCCCTTAGCCACATGACCCACGGCCATTAGCCACGTGACCCATGGCCATTAGCCACGTGACCCACAGGCAGGCTCTCTTGGTGTCTGTGGGAGATTGTTGACCCACGCAGATTGTGAAACATTTTTCTCTGTTATGAACTATCTTTCCTCCTTGTTTCCTTTTCTTTCCTCCTTCCCCCGCCTTGAGGTCTTTAGGGGTTAATATATTTGTAGCTCTCTGTTATTCAGCTACTTAACTCTTTCCTTTCCAGGTTCTTCTGGTTCTTTTAACCTCCCAAATTCTGGGGACATGTTCATGAACATGCAGAGTCTGAATGGGGATTCTTACCAGGGGTCCCAAGTCGGAGCCAATGTGCAATCACAGGTAGGAGAAATGCCCCAAACTAGGGCCTTTCTAGCAGGGTAGGGTTTGGGCTAAAAAACAAACAAACAAAAGATCTCCACCTTACTCTGGCTCTAGTCAATGTGTTGTGCCTCAGCGCAGAACGGAGGCTGCCTATTGCTCAACATGACCTATTCCTGTCCTAGTCTCGAATCACACAAACCGAAAGGAAAGAATGGATTTTTTTCTGATTGACAATTTAAGCTCTGTGAATGCATTCGGCTCTGGCTTGAGCTCATGGCGTGGGATTTGGGTGTGTTTGGCTGCAAATTTCAGAGCTTTTACCTTGAACATCTTTGTTTCGTTTATGGGACAAAGGCCTTTTTTGAACCTCAGAACCCCTCTAGCTGAGCTATTAAAATCCATTTCACTCTCGACCATTATCCTATTTCTTTTGAGATGATTTTTATCTGTGAATCCATATACTTGCATACATGCAGACAGCTCCATGCATATGGGTCTAGGCACTGCTTTGCTGCAGACACTTAACATTGCTGTGGGGAAGTTATTGTTTGGTTGGTGCGAGAAACAAAGACGTATGAGTTTTAACATGCAAGGATTTGTTGAAATTCTGCCAGTCATTCCTGATTGATAAATTTGTCTTTCTTAGAAGATGCACAAACCCCTTTCAGCTCGCATAATTCAAAATGTTTCCTATTGTAAGTGATGATGTTTTAATAGATTTGAAATGATGAATATTTCTTTCTCTCCTGCCTTTCTTACAGGTGGATTCCCTGCGTCATGTTATCAATCAGACGGGAGGATACAGTGATGGCTTGGGAGGAAATTCGCTGTACAGTCCACATAATTTAAATGTGAGTACCATTGGGAACAATAGTTTGGAGAGCCATAAGCACGGTGTCAGGTAAATGGAGTCATCAATAAATCATTTATTGCAACATTAATTAATGTGATTTTTTTTCTAGATTGCATTTTTGGGATTAAAACAGAAAATAATCCATGATTATAACTTCTGATCCCAATATGATAAGGAAAATTTAGTCTTCAGGGGATGAAATGAGATTTAAGAGCAAATGGACCATTTGGCTAATTTTGTGCAACCCTTTTCCCTGAAGGATTGGGAAATTCGGAATAGCATTCCCTTGGAGTGGCTATCAGTCACATCTGATCTTGGGGTGTTTTTTTACTGTGATGCGATACATGCTTTAATCAGCAACAGAAAGCATCAAAAGTACCAGTGGTTGGGATGTCAAAGCCTGACGAAGTCTAATAAGAAATTAAGGACAAATCTTTTTAGCAACAAGGGTGGTAACAGTTGAAACAGAAATGTCCACAGAGGGTGTAGATTCAACTTTAGTCAAACAGTTTTCAAATCAAGACTAGATCCCCTTCTAAAAGATATGATTCAGTCAATTATTTGGATGATGGAATAGAGAGCGTTCTTGTGAAATTTGTAGATAACACAAAATGGGAGGAACTGCAGGCAATCTGTAGGATGGGATAACGTAAAACTTAATTTGGAGAACTGGGCTGTTGAGCAATTAAATGAAATACAATAAGGACAAATGTAAGGCAACACATGGGTCAGAAAAACCAAGGGCATGAATACAAAATGGGGGAAAACTGGATTGTTGGAGCACAGCAGAGCAAGATCTAGGAGTAGCTGTGAATCAGAGGCTGAAAATTAATCAGCAGGGTGATGCTGTTGCAAAGAAAGCTAATTCTGGTTTAGGCTGTCATGATTGAAGCATTATATGCAAGACTCAGGAAGTCATTGTGCCGCTCTGCTCTGGTTAGGCCCCCGATGCATTCAGTTTGGGGCACCCCCTTTTAAGCAAGACCTAGAGATGTTGGGGAGGGTGCAGAGGAGAGGACAGAGGCCGATAAAGGGTTTGGGGGACAAATCCCATTAGGAGAGGTTAAAGGAAATGGGTATGTTTAGGTGACAGGAAAAAAGACACAGTTGTGGTCTGTGAACAATCTACAACTCTCTGTTGTAAAGTCTGCCGTAAAGAAGATGGAGAACGATTGTTCTCTTGCTCTGGAGGCCACGGGGACAAGCTGCAGCCAGGGAGATTCAGACTGAACCTCAGGGTAAACTTGCTGCCTATAGGGGCAGCCAGGCAGTGGAGTGGGCTCCCTGGGGAAGCGGTGGAGTCTCCCTCAGTGGAGGCTTTTCAGAAGATCCTAGGTCTGAGATGGTTTAGGAATGGCAGATCCTGCTCCAAGCGGGGGGCCGGGTTCCTATGAAACCCACATTGGCTGTAGCTAGAGAAAACGCAGCTGGTCTGTGCTAGACAGGCAGCAAGACCCAAGATGATCCCACCTTAAAAACAGTGAGGCTACAAACATATTTCAGCCATTTCAAGGGAGCTTGTTATTTCCATGGTTTGTGGATCAAGGAGATTATTTAGTCTTCTTAAAGACAGAAAAAGTGACAACAGCGAATCATAAACCTAGGGACGGCAGGTGAAACTGTAGGCTCGTTGAAGTCCATTGACTTCAATGGTGTCAAAATGTTTACCCTCCAGACCAAATCCTGTGAGATGCTGAGTGCCCTCAAGTGAGTGGGAGCAAAGGGCTCCTGTGGTCTCCGAAGCCTGGGCGCTCTAACGCCAAGTGTGCAATGTGCTCACACACAGTGCTCCCTAGAGCAGCTGGGAGAACACATGACAAAAGATGCCCTCCCAAGCTCAAAGATCCCACCAGAAATCCTCTTTTTGTTTCCTTTCCGTTTAACGGCCGGCATTCAATTGGGGCTTTTTTTTAAAAAAAAAAAATGTCACCAACACAACCTGGCTACCTGTAAATAAATAAATAAAAGGCATCCACGAAGGGGAAACAATGAGGAAAGTCACTGATGAGGATCCAGCACTATCTTTCACCCACATAATGAGCTAATTGGCTTCTAAGCCTCTGTCCCCAGCCGGCCTCTGCGCACCTCCTTGATTATGCTTCTCATTGTTGAAACGAGCTGTGGATTACGGCATGGGCTGGTGAGCAGAATCTGAGAGCTCTCAGACAATAACAGACACAGAGGAAATTGAAAAATACCGTAGCTGGGAACAGAATTGGAGATCTCTCCTCCCCTTTTGTGGGGGTGGGGGTTTCCACTTGCCATGAGAGTAAATATTAATGATTTAAAATGTGATTGAAGACATTCAATTGTAAGTGGGGGGAAAAAAGTCCCATTAAATACTCAAATCTTTTCCATTTGAAATGTCAAATCTTTCTTTTTGGGTTTATAAATAACTCATAATAACCCATAATAAACCATATAAAAAGCCTTTTAGTTGCATTTCCCCTTTTTCATTTAAGTGTTTTGAAATGCTTCAGAGAATTTGCGATATCCTTATCAACATGATAAAATATGAAACTGTGATTGCCTGCAGCCTTTTGCAGACAAGAATTCCATCTTCGCTGATGAGGCCTGATAAGGCGCTGTTGTATAATACAGTGCATAATCTCAAACCACCAGAGTAAGGATTAATTTATTTGAAAAAAAGAATCCTTGCTGACAACCTCTCCTCCAGCTGCCAAGCTGAGTAAAAATATTGTACATTTGTTGTTTATAAATTTGGATAAAAGAGGAATGATGTTTACTTCAGATGGAATGTCTTTAGGCTCGGATCTGCACAAGAGTTTTTCTTTCTCTAAGTAGATTTTCATATCTTTAAATATACATATATATAATATTTATATATATAGATAAACACAAAAAGCATAAGGTGCTGCTGCCTCCTCGACAATATCCTGTACATTCACAATCTGTGGAGGTGTTTCAAACCATGCGTTAGAATTTGTGATTACAGGTTGATGTTTCCTTTTTTTTCTTTAAAAATAAAAAGCGCTTGAATTTGTTATGATAAGAGATTCTCTCTTTGCTGCCGCTCATTTACACAGGGGATAATTATTGGAGTGTCTCCCACTTCAACCAGAAAGCATTTTCCCTTGAAAGAGCAATCTGTGCAGAATCCAGCAGTTCTTAAGGACTGGGTGTAAGGATGGGTGGGGGTAGGGAGGAAAGTCAGCAGAAGGTGGGATTTAGCATCCTCCAGGCAGGCAGAGATGGATCTGGGCTGAGGCTGGCCATCGCCAGCGCTCTTTTTGGGAGCACGCATTATTGACAGGAGGAAGGGGTTCTAGCGAAGTGATTAAAGCCACACCAGCTGATTGTTTTGGTAACTAACCACGTCACAAATAAATTAGCATACGCTAACCTTTCATTATGTGGCCTGCACTTGGTTTGGAGAGGAATTTCTGCAAAGGCTACCGTGCGCCGGGAGCGCTGGGAGTCAGCGTGGCTTGCTCCATCAGCGCCGGAAAGGCCTGAGCCCGTCACTTCCACTCAGCGTTGCCCAACTCACGAGGCCCGTGCCTCCCTCTTCTTGACTGACATAAAAATATGTAGCGACAAGCTGTCTGCCACAGCAGAAATTTGATCAGACATTGATTTCAGCAATTGCCTCTATAGGCCAAGACATAAGGCAAATTTGTTTCTGAGGACTGTTATTGCTGATGCAGGTCTAATGCACTAAGGGCCAGCGGCATGTGGAGACATGGAGCAACATCCGAAAGAGGGGGCTCCATTTATAGATAATTGGAAAACGGATCTGAATCCTACATTTTCTCCTACTGTTTAGATAGGTTTACTCTGGGTAGATCATTTCAGGAAGAAACTCCAGGCTGAATTAACTGGCATAGTAACCAGCTTTGACATGTCCATGGACAGGAATCTGGGAGACTTGGGAAAGCAATTAAGATCAATTGGGTTAAAGTTGCTATATTCCAGTAGCACCTAGGCCCCCAACAGAGATCAGGGCCCTGCTGTGCTGGGTACAGCAGAGATAAGCAGTCCATGTGTAAAGAGCTTTCAGTTCAAGTAGAGAAGAGACGAAGGGTGGGAGGGGGAACTGGAGCCTAGCTGGAGGTCTGTGACAGAAGTTGGGGTGAAAGCCAGTCCTTCAGAGTCTTCAGAATGTTACCGTAACAACAAACAAAATCTTTATTTTTAGTTGTAGAGAAAATGCTTGTATTAAAGAGTGAAGAAAGCTCTTGGAATACGCTTCTATTCTGTAGCCTCCTAAAAGGCATCACATTCTCTTGGGGATTTACCTACTGACCTTAGCGGCTACTCTGTCAATGACTTGGTCACCTTGTGGAATGTCATCTTGACCATGCCCATCGACATGGTTGCACCCAGGTGTCTGCTACCCTGTTGATCGTGTTAAATCTTTCGGCGGCCTTTGATACAGTTGACCACGGGGTGGTGTTGACATGACTACGGGACTCGGTGGGGGTGCATGGGACTGCTCTTGAGTAGTTTGCTTCTTCCTGTCGGGGAGGTCCTGATGAGCAATTGCTTGTTGTCCTCTTGGGACCTCCCCTGTGGCGTCCCACAGAGTTCTATTCTGTCTCCCTTCTTGTTCGACATGTACATGAGGCCACTGAGCCACTCAATGACACTCAGCTCTGCCTCTCCTTTTCATCGACCCAGGTCCTGCAGTCTCAGTGCTTACCTGATGCCGGGCTGCTGCTTCTGGATTCCTTGCTGCGCCTGGATTGTCAGGTTGCAGCGGTGGCCAAGAGCCTTTTTCACCAACTCCATTTGGTGACAAGGCTGTGGCCTTTTCTTTCTAATTCCAATTTGGCCACTGTCATCCAGGATTTCATCACCTCAAGGCTGGATTACTGCAATGCGCTCTCCGGGGGGCTGCCCTTGATGACTGTTTGGGGGTAGAGGTCATAGGGGGGTTGGTGGGTAGGAGGTTCTGGGTGGGTTTTGTGGGGTAAGGTTTTATGGTTTTGTGTTTTCAATGTTTTTTACTGGATTGTAAACTTCCCTGAACCTTGGGGAAGGGCGGCATATAATTTGAAATTAAATAAATAAATGAATGAATGCCTAACCTGTTCTTTTCTTAAAGTGGAAGAATGCCTGTTGCTATCCCTCTGAGTGGGGGAGGACCTGTCTGGTTTCCCACGTGGGGATCTGTGCCTGAGAGACAGTGACTTGCCCAAAGCTGCCCATGGGGGGGCAGGGGGGTCGAGGTCCACACCGGGATTTTCCCCCAGTTCCCGTAGTTGCTGTGCTGCCCATTGGCCCATCCCAGCTTTCAATCATTGCCCTCACTTCCCAGGATGCAGCACTTGATCTTTTTTTTTTAACTGTGTTTTTCTTTTTAAACAAAATGAGTTTAGGAAACACGTTTATTGAAGGCAGTGCAGCCTTCGCCTGTTTACATTTTGTTATGGCAGGATGTCCTTAATATGCATAATTGTATCAATCGCATTGTTTTCACCCCTTTTCAGGCTAATGGAGGCTGGCAGGACGCAACTACTCCATCTTCTGTGACCTCCCCAACAGAAGGACCGGGAAGTGTGCACTCTGATACCTCTAACTAATCTCCTAGCAACACTTTTCCCCTGAGCTGAGATGCCTTGGTTTAATGCATTCAGAGTCACAGGAGAAAAAGGAAAGGAATTTTTTTTGTAGCCAACCCACCTATGGCTTTACTGTAAAACCTTGTCTTATTAGAAAAACTTGGTAAATCAGTTTTTTAAACGAAATCCTATCATTTGTATTTATACTTAAAAGAAAAAGAAAAAAAAACATACACGATGTTTAAAAAGCACTTTATCCAATTAGGCCAAGACTTAGCATTGTTTGTAGCCCTGTAACGATTTTAATCCTAATTTATTGTCAGCAGTTCTAACAAGGATGGTCTAACAGTTGCCAATTACTTGGCCTTAAGGGTAAACGTAGATTCTAAAGCTTAACCTCAGTTGCAAGCAGGGAAGCATACACCTCACCTAAATTTAACTTCCATTGAAAACCTAAATGACTTGCAGACTTTGATTGTGTTTAATCTTTTCATATCTCTTCCGAACGTGGAATAAAAAGAGCTTGTTCAGTTATTTCGTTCAAAGGACGGCTGTGTTTAAGAATCCTTATTCGTCACGTTTTTTTGTTGCGATCTATCGTTCTATCAATTCGATTGGAAAGCGGGAGAATCTTTTCTCCCTAAAATGTACCATGACCCAGAGTCTTACTCTCTGCATTTCAGTAATGGACTAAGATTGCTCTTAAGAGGAGAAGACACTTGCTGCTTCTCTTGGCAAAAGCCAAGGCCGCGTGGTTTTACAGTACGAGCTAGGTGCTGACACACGCTCACTGAGGACTGCTGCTTCCTCTTGGCAACAAAAAGGCACCATTATATGGAGTGTTGTATATAGTGTAGCAAAAGAGTATTTATACATCTCACCAATCAAAACACAGCTTTATTACCTCATGCGAACTCATATGAACCAATAGAATTTCAACATGTTCTGTAGCTTAGAGTGCTCACTTACTACCTCTGAACAATACTCACGGTGTAGTTTGTCTCTTTCTTATCTTTTTGCATCTTGTAATTAACTCTTTGTTTCCCTTCATGAAATGTAATGTACATTGTAATCTTTTAAATAATAAAAACAAAAACAAAAAAAAACAAAAAAAACCAGCAAAAAAAACCCCCAGAGTTGCATTTGCAACTTTTAAAAAAGCTTCAAGTGGAAACATTGGGTCTTTAGGTTCAACACAAATCAGTGAAACTGTTGTAAATACAGAGAAACATTTTGAATGTTCTTCATCTTGTTACTAATCCACAAAAAAAAAAAAAGAAAATAAAAAAAACTCCACCCAACAACTAATTGTAATGCGTACAGATTTCAGTATTCAGTCCTGTATATTTCACCCTGTATAACAAGGGGAGGGGGGCGGGTCTTTCTTTTTTCTCTTTTGTATTGTATGCGATTCTGAAACTGATTGAGTCATGAAAATAATTTGTGGCAGTGATTCTAATGTATTAAAACGTTTCGTGTTACTTTCTAACTGGATTACACCCTGAATTGAGAAGTCTTCCTCGTGGTAGTTATATGTAGTTTCAAACATGAATAAACTTTTTGCTTTCATGATCAAATGTTGATGCAATTTCTTCCTGCTCCGTTTGAGTCAGCCAAAGATGAAGCAAGCTACGAGATGTACAGAGGAGTTGTCACAAAGGCGCAGCTAAGCATTTCTTTAAATTCAAATAGCTAGTTGTGCACTCTTGCCTGAAGGATATTTGAAATTATAGTTAAAGTATGTCTTGATAGATATCCACAGCTTTTTAGTCAAGGATTTCATAACCATAGACTTATCATCTCATCTCTAGGCTTTATTTCTATAATGTTCTACTGAGGAGCAGGCAGTTCAGTTGGAGGATAATGCAAGAGTAATTCTTATAGAATTTTTAAAGAATAAACTTATTCATTCTTAATTATTGTCTTTATTTAACATTAACTTTTAAAATATAACTGCTACAAACATCCATGATTTGATTACGGACATTGCTTTCCTTTATTTAAAAAAAAAAACTTTTGGAAAAAGCTATTTATATCTCCATAAACTGCTAATTTTAAATCTTTATAATGAAGCAAAGGTCAATAACAGGTAATAGCTTATTTGCTATATCTCAAGGAAATTGGCTCACAGGAAATCAAATTAGTGTTAATCACTTGCAGCCATTGGTCTTTGATAAATATCAATCCTATACTGTTTTTCAGTTAGTGTATCTAGACAAAAGAAGGTATCGCTAGCTACCACTACCATTCACCCTGAGTTGTCATGGCACAGAAGCAAACTCTGAACAGACAGTCGGCTGCAGAAGCTCATAGGTGTTGACAATGGAGCTGAATGATTATTTGCATGATTCAATTAGCTTGTGGGTCAGCGTCTGTTTTCAACAACCCTTGTGCAAAGTTACTTTGTAGTCTCTCTCTCCCTCTCTCTCTCTCGCTCTTTCTCCCTCTTTTTTTTTTTTAAAGGAAAAAATTGAACACACACAATTCATGTTCCTCAGTGTCCAAAACACACGTGCATATTCATCAAGACTCCTTCCACTTTTATTTCTCACGTACATGGTCACCTGCATACTCTCCAGTCAACTTTAGAAATAGACACGCTCTTCCCTCCCTACCCTGCAAATGGGGCATAATAAATAAATACCATCCACTGCAAAACACTCGTTCCCAGTGAATAAGCGCTGAGCCGAAGGGGACCTTGGAAGAGTCCCTGCTTGCAGAAGAAATGCAACAAAACCAGTCTACGTTTAATCAGTGGAGCTCTCCAGCTCTGCCCACTCCCTGTTTATACTATAATTCCACAGAAACAGTGTTTTAAATGTAAAGTGTGTCAGCGGAAACCAAGGCAGCATAATGAACACAAAGACGTCCCTCATCTTGATCACATCTCCACTGGCCACAGGCAAAAACCTGTCATACGCTGATGAGGTTCATGCGAAGGCCATCAACAACCTTTGGGCCGCACTTGCATGCCCCCGTGCCCAGTGGGCATCATTAGTGTGCTTCTTTACAACATTAAGGATGTGGGTCCCTTTGAATCACAAGTGCAATTTGGCCTTTCCCTGATAGTCATGTGGTTGCACGGCAAATAATACAAATTTTTATCCTCGAGGCTCAATCACACATCAGAAAGGTTTACTTACAAGCACCAGTATTAAAATAAGTCCTTTTGATGGTATTGTGTGTGTGTTTTTTAAACCTGGTAGCTACATTCCAACGACGGCTGGCGCATCCTAATTAAGTAATAACAACTTGTGAATTGAGATCGTTTTTCCAATCAGCAGTGAGGGGCATCTCTGATTCTGTCGGGGATAGTTAGCTGTGTCATGTCTGGACACTTTGTCCCCATTATCTGTACTGTCGGGTAGCTGTGTCTTTATTGTTCCAACCATGCTAGGGCAGGGGTGGCCAAGAGATAGCTACTAGTAGAAGAGAAGCGAGTCTCCAGTGGATCATAGTTGGGGGAAGGGAGACTAGCCCCTCAGAGATCACCTCTGAGGAGGAGAGATCGGTGCCCCAGGGACTGTCTCTGAGAAAGAGAGGGTCTAGGAGAGCTCCTCCAATGCTATTTCTATAGGGGAGTGCTCCTTTCCACTCCTGAGCCTAGCTGAGATGCTCTCGAGCTGGGAACTATTGGTAAGGGTCCCGGCCTGGAGCACCGGAGCCGGCAGGAGGGGTTCTGGTAGATTGTCTGAGGCGGATGCCCGGATCAATTGGATTGCATGCTCTCGAACGCCGGCTGCCCTTGTGCTAGGAAGACCTTGATTCTTCTAAATCCAGACCAACGCTACTTTGAGGAGTGGGTGGGGGGAGCCGGATGAAAGGTTTGCGTATGAGAAGGGCTGTCTCTGTAGAGCATTCAGTCCAGAACAACACGCCCTACGTTTTGATGAATGTGGCCTTGCCCCTGGCTAAGGAGGGAAACTGCTGTGGAGCAGATCTTGGTGTTTGCGTTGCAGTCGTATTGAGAAGTCAGTCGTTTTGCAAAAGGACTAGAGCTGTCAGTCATTTTGTAAAACGTCTAAAAGTCCCAGGGTTTTCATGAAATGGCTGAAAATAGTAGGTACTTGCAATTCGTGGAATGCAGAATCCTCGCCATCTGGGACTCAGAGAGACAAAGTGGTTCGAATGATCTCTTTGATTGGACCGACTGTTGTTGGTGGAAATAAGGAAGCTGTTGGCCCACTCAGGGCCCTTCCTCAGGCATGTAGCCTAGCTAGTACAAATCTCTTATCTCTGGATTATTAACTCAAAAAAAACCCACGCAAACCTAATTTTTCCTTATATTCATTTCATTTCTTTTAGATAAAATGGTTCAACAAGCTCAACAGCCTCTCCTGTGATCGTTGCATATTTAGATGGTAAATGTTTGATGACCTGGGCCACGATTCACAAACCACTTACTCCTGAGTACGCCTGTCCACCCCTATGAGGCTACTCGAGTAAGTGCTTTGTGGATCATGGCCATAGTCACCATTGCCGTATCCTGTATGCTGTTTGATGTTACATATGTCCTTGATGCTTGCATAACACATGGGCGATTGCTCTTCCATTTGCTGCTGCTTGATCACTGTAGAATTGTCTGCATTTTCCGGCCCCTGCTTAAGAAGCCGTCTTTGGACGCTGATTCCCCTGCCAGCTATCGGCCTGTCTCTAACCCTCCCTTTTTAGAAAAGGGTATTGAACAAGTTGGTTGCCAGACAGCTCCAGGCTCATCTCAATATTATTGGATTCCTGGACCTGTTTCAGTCAGGTTTGTGGCCTTCGTTGATGACCCTGCGCCTGGAGATTGATAAGCGGAAATTCTAACGTATTGATCTTGTTAGATCTTTCAGTGGCCTTTGATACAGTTGATCACAAGGTGGTGTTGACACAACTGCGGGACCTGGAAGAGGTGTGCGGGACTACTCTTGAGTGGTTGTATGCTTTCCTGTCAGGGAAGTCCCAGAGAGTGGTGATGGCCGATTGCTTGTTGTCCTCTCAGGACCTCCCCTGTGGGGTTTTATTCTGTCTCCTCTCTTGTTCAACGTGTATGAATTTTGCGGGTTCTGTCACTGGCCCAGTATCATACGACTCGGGCCTGCAGAGAGGCATTCTTGGTAGCTACCCCATAGCTTTGGAACTCCCTTCCCTGAGTCCGAATGTCTTCCGGAGGCAGTGTAAGACCTTTATATTTGCATTTATTGTAAGCCACCCTGAGCCTCGGGATAGGGTGGAATGTAAATCAAAATAAATACATCTGAGGCCACTGGGCGAGGTCCTTTGGAGGTTTGGGGTGAAGTGCTATCAGTACGCTGACGACACTCAGATCTACCTCTTTTTCATCAGACCAGGCCCTGCAGTCTCACCTGATGCTGCTGTCGGGGACTGGATGAGTATGAGCCAACTGCAGCAGAATCCAGACCAGACCGAGGTGAATCCAGACAGGCCTTGTGACCTGGAGGGGATTGGGACTCCTGTTATTGATGAAGTTGGGTGCTCTCTGGTCAGTTAGGTTCACAGCCTCGGAGTGCCCCTGGACCCCTTGCGGCACCTGGATTGTCAGGTTGCGGCAGTGACCCGAAGCGCTTTTCTTTTTTAAAAAATAAATAAATGAGTTTTATTGCTTGGCCACAGGCCATTACAAAATAACCCCACAATGGGGGCTAAAACAGCCATAAACAATAAATAAAATACAATAAAATATTGAATACAATACTAATACTACAATTCCTTACAAAAATAATCCCCACACCATGCCCCACTGTGGCCCCTGCAATTGGCTGGGAGCGCCTCCCTGTGGGCACTATCCGTTAGTCTTGTTCATAAAACAAGGGCTCACAGGGAGGTGCTCTTGGTTGCTGCCCTGCCTACGGCGCTCCCTACACCCAGGGGTTTGCTTGAGCCAAAGCCTGGGCAGCTTCTGAACTGGTGTAAGACTTTTGTTTGAAAAGGCATTTGGCGGGTGGGGATAGGGGATTGGAGTGGTTTTGGGGTAGGAGTGTGAGGGGGGGTTGGGAATGGGGAGGTGGCATCTGGTGGGGTTTGGGGGGGGAGGTTTGTGGGGTTGGGTTTTTTGGTGCTAGTTTTATTGTTTTTTATGGTTTGTGAGTGGCCCTGAGCCTCTGGGAAGGGCAGCATATACATTTAAATAAATAAATATTTGCAATGAACGTAAAGTTGTTGAGTGATAATTTCGCTGCAATCTTGGGGACAGAATTGTTCATGGGGACAGAAGAGGAAGGAAGATAGCATGTTTGTTAATACTTATGTTGTAAAATGGACTCGTGTTTGTGTCTTGAATTTGATTTGGGATCTTAGCTTGCCTTAAGAGCTTAAGTGCCGTACTGGGTCAGCCCAGCCATGGTCATTCCAGCCCAGCATCCGGTTTCCAACAGCGGCCAATCTCAGTCCCTTGGGAGAAGTCCCCAACAGTTCACATTGAGGCGATCATTGCCTTTTTGATGCTAACAATAGTTTGCACAATATTCTCTTCCTTTGGCCCTAATATACTTTGGACAGGTCTCCTACGTTTTGGTAAAGTTTCTCTCTGAAACTTCTGAGCCCTCTCCAGAAGTGATTTCTTAACAAGTGAAGAGAGCTTATCCAGTAACCAAAAGCAAATCATGAGTTTGTATAACCTGAGCCCTCAAGCAGATCCAAGTGCTGACTTACAACTGACCTTCTCTGTCTTTGGCCAGTCCTGGATCCGCTTGGTCATTAGATCAGGGCTAGGAGGATTTGGAAACCTCTCTTTCTCAACTGACCCAGGTCCTGCCGCCTCAGTACTGTCCCAATGTTTGGAGGCCGTGGTGGATTGGTTACAGCAGAGCAGACTGAAGCTCAATCCTGATAAGACGGAGGTGATGGTGGTGGGTAGGGCGAAGGAGGTGTCAGCTCCCCTCGTAGAGGGGGTCCGTCCTCCCCTAGCCCGGCAGGTTCGGAGTCTGAGAATATTGTTGGACTCAGATCTCTGCCTGGATCGGCAGGTGGAGGCAGTGGCTTAAGCTGCCTTCAGCCAGCTGTATCTGGTGCGGCGGCTGCGTCCATATGTCTCCAGACCCAACCTGGCCACCATCGTCCATGCCTTCATCACCTTGAGGCTGGACTACTGCAACACGCTCTGCGTGGGGCTTGCCTTGACGCTGGTTCAGAGGCTGCAACTAGTGCAGAATGCGGCGGCTCGTCTCCTTACGGCGGCGAGCCGGTGGGAGCACATCATCCCCGTGCTCCGCACGCTGCACTGGCTGCCTATAGCGTACCAAGCCAGGTTCAAGGTGTTGGTTTTGGCCTATAAGACCCTACACGGTCTTGGCCCTTCATACCTCAGGGACCGCCTCACCCTCCACGCCCCAGAACGACCCCTGCTGTCCGCCGAGGGTGCCTTCTTGGCGGTCCTCCGTGTAAAACGGGGGGCCACGATGGAGAGGGCGTTCTCGGTGTCAGTACCGCGATTGTGGAACTCCCTCCTGGAGGAAGCGCATCTGGCCCCAAGTTTGTTGGCCTTCTGCTGAGCCTGCAAGACCTGGCTGTTCTCCCAGGCCTTTGGAGGAGGGGAGGTGGGTTGGGATAATTAAAATGTGTGTGTGGGGGGGGTTAGTGGGGTTTTTTAGATGGGTTTTAAAGTGTTTTAAAATTGTTCTATTGTTTTATTATTGTTTTTGTGTTGCACGCTGCCTCGAGATGCCATGGGCATGAGGGGGCGGCTAATAAATGTCAACAAATAAATAAATAATCCAGGCCCTGGCTTGCTGGTAACTGCTACAGAAAGAGAATGGAATTGGGACCTCTGTTTCCATAGCTGCACCCTCCATTCCGTGATGGGGGCAGGGCATAGAAGTTGAATTAGTATCCACTCCAGATACTAATCTGCTAAGCTCCACAATGCCAGATTTCACAATATGACTGTAGCAATAACACTGGACATATTGTGAAATACCTGGAATAACCAAATGGAATGGACCCAAATGATAAAGTGAAACAGGCACAATCATTGAAACGGTATAATAGAATACCCAAGTGGCCTGGGCCCCATATATCTGAAAGACTGGCTTCTCTCTCATGTCCCATCAAGGCTTGTAAAGTAAGACTTTTATTTAACCAGACATTTGGCAGGTGGGGATAGAGTTTGGGGAGGTTTGGGATAAAATATCTTCATTGCTTTTATTTGTGTGCTTATTATGTATGACTTTGTGTTGTAACCTGTCCCGAACCCTTGGCATAGGGCAGGAAAATAAATTTAATCAAATAGTGCCAGTCAGTTAATTAAAAAAATTACTGAAATCATTAGCTGTTCAGCGAAATGTCTGGGTTCCCCATATGATGGTAGCTCCAAATTTAAGTTGCTCTGGATCTAGTGGAAATTTGCTCATGGTGGGGTGGGGCTAGCAGATCCGCCCAGACCTTAAAACGGTTGCTTTGGAGCAAGGACAAATTTCTCTGGAAGGAAAACAGATGGTGAGATGTAAAGCAATTTGAGCCTAAGAGCTGCTGTATTGGTCGGACAATGATCCATGTAGCTCATCATCCATCCTGGAGACTGGCCAACTCTGGATGCTTCAAGAAAAGTTTAAAGGAAAGAGGGAGGAGTTGTTGCACAACAATTCTGTTGCTCACTCCCAGCTTTGGTCAATCAGAAGTTTGGAGACACCCTGTTCAGATCCTGAACATCTTAGCTAGTAACTACTGGTGCAGCTATCTTCCACGGATCTTATTTGTCTGAGAGCTACCCTCTCAGTAGCAAACATTTCATGTAGACAGACCCTAACCTCTTGGGTTTTATATATACCAGACTTGGTGATGCAGAGGGGAGTTCAAGTAGGTTTTGCTGCCAAGGTGGTGAAAGCTGGCATGAGCGTAATTGAGAACCAGACACCCGATTTCTCAAGATGGAAATTGATGTACTGGGACACAGATCTGCAGTCCTTTGTCCACCAATTTGCTTTGGGCTGGGACAGCTCATAATGACAGGAACCAAATTGGGGGAGGAGGAGGCGGCTGTTCCTCAGTACAGGAAGCCCCTGAAGGTTTTAGCTGATTGCTCAGGTGACATGCAGAACAAGGAAGGAAAGCTGGCACGTTGAAAGTGCTGAACAAAGTGCTTTGGGAGCCCTGAGTGTTTTATATGAGTGACTGTGAAGCAGCTATGGCAGCAAGTGAGAAATATTTGAAGAAAGGTGCCCTTTGAAGCAGCGTTGTGTTCTGTTTTGCGGCACTCCTTGAACACTGGTGGCAGACACTTCAACGTACAGAGCAGGAAGGAAGATAAACAAGAACTTCTGTGCCAGAATCAATGGGAGTCAGTAATCCTCTGTTTCTGGTACTCGTGTCCTATAGTCTCGGTTCTCTGTGTATCTGGCTTTGTATGTGACGGCGTGTTCAAGAAGAGAAGAGTTAACGGGAGCCAGCAGGGAAGCTTTCACACCACCTGGGGCAGGTGTAGCTGAACAGACTTTTGTAAACTGATACTGAAGAGGCGCCTCCCCAGTAGAAGTCCTGCAGCTCCAGTGACAGCCTAGTAGACATTGACACCAAATCACATTGCACCACATCCTAGCTGTGTGTGTGTGTGTGTGTTTCGCCGGCCAGGCATAAATGCATCCCAGGTAAGAGACCGATGGTAGCGTCCACTCGGGAGCCGGCCCAATTCGTCAAAAAGGGGGTTTGAGAAGGATGCTCAAATTTCACAATTTATGTTTTGTCTATCCGTTTTGAACCCTGGGGCCTGCTGACTGGTTTTAATGACATTTCAATATGATTTAAATGAATTTTTACGATAAGCCAAAATTGAAATTTTGATTCCAATATTGTTTGTGGTGATGTCAAGGAGAACTAGAAATTGCCACACCCCCCAAAAATTAAAAAGTCAAGATGCTGTTATTTGCTTACTGGCTTTTAGAAAGCTTATACCAAGTCCGCTTTTAGACGTGCGCGGCGAACACGCTGCATCAAATCAGGCTGCGTGTAAATATCCCGCGCGTGGGATTTAGATGTGACGTTTCGCGCGTTAAAGCAAGTTGCGTGTTCTTTTAAAGGTGCTAATTAAATACCGCGACATTGAGGTATTTAATTTGCAGCTTTAAAATAACCCACGACCAGCTTCAACGCACAAAATGTCACGTCTAAATCCCACACACGGGATATTTACATGCAGCATAATATTCGCCGCGCACGTTTAAAAGCAGCCTTAGCTAAAGCCAGTTGATAGTCTAAGTCCCTTGGTGTGTTTTTGGTTGACATTACCAACACGAGACAAAGTAATTCCGATGAACCCTTTTATTGGACCAACTTCTGTTGGTGAGAATATACACATTTTTGGGCCACACAGGACCCTTCAGGTAATTCTTTCAGAACTATATAGACTGAGCAAGTGCAGGATTGGTATCTCTCTCTCTAGATTACCAACGCTGAAAGTTGACATTTTTTCCCCATTATCGAGCACTTTGTGAGGCATAACAAAATTTTGGAAGAGTTTCTGCGCCACTTGAAAGTCGGGGTTTGAAATTTCCACCCCGGCTCCCGCATACATCTCACATCCTCAATGTGAGGAAAATAACGCCAAGAAACCAAAGAGGTTTCCAGCTTGTGCTAATAAAAATACATCTCTTTAAAGAGTGAAATTCTTCAAAGATTGGTCAATTTTATTTTATTTCATTAGCTTTAATGTCACTGCTATATGAACTGTGAAGAAAAGGAAGCCATTAGATCCAAAGGACTTGAGTTATCAGCACGACACAGGAAGCCCTGATACAATTGTTAAGGATAAGCCCTGGGAGTGATTTATGGCCTGCATTGTATTAGCCACAAAGGAGTTATGATATGCTCCCCATTCCTGTATCATATTAGTGTTTTATTAGTCTAATATGATACGGTAATATAATATATTATTAGAATTCCCATCCAGTTAGCCTTCGGTAGATGGAGGCTGAATGCGTCACGGCTCTTTCCCTCTTCAGCCTATCAGGAGAGGAGAATGGGTTTAGATGGCAGGCCTGAGGAATTGGGTCCTTTCGGGTCTGAGTGAATGGGGGCACAGCCCTGCTTTCCATCTGATGCTGCCCTCATTTTTAAGGTGGGTTTTCTTGTTCCCTTCTGTTTGGCTTGGCAGGACCCTGATTCTCTCCCATCCTGTAGCGTGCTGGGTTCTACTTCTGCTGGAATAGGTTAGCAATGGGAAGTGTGCAGGGGGTCACTGGCCCAGTCATTAACCAACTTTTACAGCCTCGGTGAATGCCAGAGTGTGTGTGTTTAGTCAACCCCGCTGCTGATAACCCCGCTGGGAAGAGACTCCTTCCTTTTAGATGTCTTGGAACTTAGGGTAAGCGAGCAGGAGTCCAGCACTGCCCTGGAACGGCTTCCGCTCTAGTTCCCAGCATGCTGCTCTCCTTGTACACACATTGGAGGGTGGGTGGGGGGGAATGACAGTATAGGGTGGGCTCTGGGCTCATGAAAACCTTTGATCATCTGAACGAAAGGACCCTAGGGGTCCACGGATACTTGCAGAAGCGGCCCCAGGAGAGGCACGGGGTCCCAGAGCAAAGGGCCAGGAACTCACAGCAGAGACAATGGTCAAGGCAAGAACATGGATCAGAGACCAGGGCCAAGGCAGCGCAACCAGCTTCAAACTGGAAGACGGGGGGCAGAGACAAGAAGTGTGACATTGGCTGTTTGCCAGCCGAAGGAAATTGTGTGGAGCTATGAGGACGCTGGGGGTGCGGCAAGGGCTGGTGCAGAGGAGAGTCCACAGGGGGCAACATTTGAGTTGAGCCACAGAGGAGCGATGGGCCCTGAGGAGCCAAGTGCCGACTCGGCCATGAGCTCAAGGCCTGGGTCGTTACACTGAGTCACGGGAAGGTGAAGCCTCCAGGCGAAGGCAGGTCGCTTGCAATAATAAACTGTGGCAATGTCCTAGGCTGGAGATTCCCAAGCAGGAACCCGCCAGTGAGGGGCGTGCCAGTGGCGCTGCAATTCCTCCCCTCTTTGATGAAGTCTATTTTTGCTGTCACGAATTGTGTATCTTTAAAATGCAACGTGGGGTCCCTCAGGCACAAAGTTTGGGAACCTCCTCCTTGGGGACCCTGGGACGTTTACCCCGGCACTGAGAAACGGTCCGTGGTGGTTACCAGTCTCGAGGTCAGTGCCTAGAAGTCTGTGCCTAGGGGGGCAGGGTAGGATCTGGAATGGAAGCAGGAAGGTTTCTGGGCATCAGGTGGGCTTGGAAGCAAGTACGTAAGCTGGAGCTGAACTGGGGCTCAGTACAGGAGGTGGGATCGGATGCGGAGCCTGCGAGACAGTGCACTCAGACAATGGGATGAAGCAGGAAGGGGAGAGAAGTACAGGAGGGGTGGGTGGGCAATGAGCAGCGGCCTCCTGCTCCCCTGACCCTCTCCCGGTGTAACAGGTTCATCCCATTGCACCTCATGGGATGCAGTTCCTTGGTGTGGCTTCAGCTTGTGGGGGGTGGTGTATTTAGTAAGCTGCTGGCTGATCCTGGCTCAGTTCCCCTGCGGACCCGAGTTCTAGGCCTCTGGTGCCTGACACCTTTGAGGTCCCCCTACAACTCTCCAATCGGAGGACAGGCTCAGCTATTTGTTTCCATTTTTAACCCAGCCCTTCTCTAAAGGTTCAGGGTTTAATCCTGTACAAAATATCAGAGATGTCTACCCAAGATCACCCAGAGGTCCCGGAACAGGGAATTGAACCTGTGATAACTGGAGAGGATCTGGTGAGCAGGGGGGACGCCTCCTGGACTTCTCTCCCCTTCCTGCTACACCCCCCCTCGTCTGAGCACTCTGTCTCACAGACTGCTGGTCAGGCCCCACCTCCGGAGCTGCAGCTCAGTTCCAGGGCGACTGGCCTATCCAGCTGGACCATCCTTCCAACAGAACAAGCTGTGACTCTCTCAGACAAATCTATCTCCTCCATAGACCTTTACTCTCAGCAACCCTGGACGCGGAATTCATCCAGCTTCCCCTTCTAGTCTCCACTCCTCATCACCTTTCTGCTGGGCACCTCAGGAAAAATACTCGTACCCAAGGGGGATTGTGAGCTACCACTGTTCCCCACTGCCTCTCCTAAGTAACGGCCTCTCATCTTGTGGATACCTCAGGCTGCCTGCCTCCCCCACCCCCCTCTTCATTGGGAGAAAATTTCGTTCCTGCAATAAATTCCAAAGTGAAACTTTTTCTTCAAAGTTCCTTGTACCGTTTGCTGTGAAATCCCCAGCTCCATTCGCCTGCAGGTTCTGAAGCAAACACCATTTGTAGCCGGTTTCTTGCCTCCAGCAGCAGCAGCAGGAGGAAAAAAAAAGTTCAAACTTATCAGAGAGCTCCTAGGTGCTAAATCCCCAAATCTATATCAAAGCCTATTTGATCATTGTCCTGTCAGTGACATAATAAAAAGGATTAATTTATTTGAGACTGCTGAAAACCCTCCGGTGGTAACAAATTTAAGAGTTTGCTTTACGTGGGCTAATTACAACCAATTAATTTCAGATAAGTCTATGGCTATCGGTCTGTATGCACATCGATACATGCGTGTGCGGGGTGAGGAACCAGCTGGCTCCCCAGGGGGGCGGTGTGCTGCGTTCTGATGTCCAAAGCCCTGTTCCCCTGCTCCGTTGCAGGCAGGGACAGGGCAGAACCCAGTCCCTTGGTCATGGTCCCCTCTCCCTACAACAGAAATAAATAGGTTATTTGCAAACATTATTTTGCACTTTCAGATAATGCTCCAAATATCCAAATCGTATTCTCAGCTGTGACAGCTATTGAAGTACCTGCTTATTCTGTTACTACTTCAGTGGTTTTAGTATCCGGTATTTCTATAGCTCCAGCAACGCACCTGGTACTGAACAATCGCTGGTTAGAGTCAGGTCCCTGCCCTGAGGGGCTTACAGTCGAGAAGTCTTTGTTTCAGTTATTGTGCAATGGAACCAAAATAGCTGAAGTAGCTGACCGGCAAAATGGGATGGAACATCTTTCAATGGTTCTGGATTGAAAAGGTGCCAGTTCTTGGGTGAGCTTATGGCAGGGATCGCTCACCATCTCCACCACATTTATTTATTTTATAAATACATTTATATGCAACCCCTTCTTGCTACAAGCATCTCTGGGTGGCTAACAACATGTTAAAATATCCAATAAAACAATTCAAATTAATTAAAACCAACAATTTCACATTGTGCCCATCTGCCTGCGGAGCGCACACTGCAGCCATGGCATTGCCTCCTTACGGCTGCTAGTGTCCAAATTCCCTTGAGTGGGGAAGGTCGATGGCCAAGCTGGAGGGGCCAGGCTCCCTCGCTCACCTCTTTAGGTGTTTTTAGGTGGACGGGGAGCCTGCCGCCGCCCCAAGGGTGGCTCCAGGGGCACCCATTCCCAGCTCCGCCTGGGGCCACTTCAGATGAACTGGTGGTGTTCCCTGGCCACAGTCGGCCTGCACGGCACACCTCGCCCTCCCACACCATAGAGTGGTGGGCATTCACCTGACATTCTAAGGCTGGTGCCCAAAATTCCTAGGTGCTAAATGGGGCGATAGACAGAGAAGTGTGGAGCTGCACCGTGGGTTCCCCAACAGACTGACCGCAGCGCCACATTCAGTCATTGTCCTGGGTTTGGCGGACCTGCTCCATGTGGTGTGCTCTGGGTTCTTCTGCAGCGCCACCAAGCAACTGCAACTTCCTCCACTTTGAACATCTTGCAGATGCCTTTTATACGGACCGGTCAACCTGGGGGATGATGGAGTGCCCCCGGAGCTGCCATCCATCTGTTTTTTAAACCCTTTCTGTGTGTGTGTGTGTGTGTTTTCTTTGTCTCTGAAACACACACACTTGACGTATGTATCCAGTGCAAATCCCTTCATTTAAATGCCTCAAAATCGACGTTCTGCGAAGTTCCAGTAAGTACGCTGCAGACATCAAGTTTGCAGAAAGAATACGGATGTGTGAACAGAACCGAGTTTGGAAATTCGGTTCGGTTCAAAAATCGAGTTCGGTTCAAAAGTTTGGTTCGGTCGACCGGACTATTCAGGTTCGGTCGAATTCCGAACTTCTGAACCAAGTTCGTACATTCAAAACCGGGGGTTTTTTGCCTCCCGAACTGGTTTCAATTCGACAGAACAGTTCGGTCGAATTCGAGTTCGGTTCGAAAGTTCAGTTCGGTTGACCGAACTATTCGAGTTCGGTCTGAACTCCCGAACCGCATTTGCATATCGCTACGAAAGAAATGGGCCTAGTTCCGTCCACATTGCTGCCACCGAAGAGAACAAGGGAACAGGCTTAAATTGCCACAAGGAAGAGTTCTGTTAGATATTAGGGGAAGTGTCCTTGGTATAAGAGCTGCCGTTACCATTAGGCAGTGGAATCAGTTACCCAGGGAGATTGTGCAATCTCTTAACTTGGACGTTTAAAAAAAAAATGGCTGATCAAGCATCTGTCTGTGATCCTGGAGGTATGAAAATTACACTGTTTAAAAGGCGTGAAAACAAGGCAGAACCGTCCAACAAAGAACAGTTTCTTTGCTTTTGAAATCTTGCTCAGATATTCAGAACATATTGTAAAGTTTGATAAAGAATTTGTCCCCTCCCCTTGAATACGACACATTTATTGGCATTTCTGTTTGATACAGCATTTTGATCCAGTGCTTCTTAAATAGACCTTGGCACCTGGCCTTTCCGGAGTTTTGTTAGTGCTGTGGAAGGTTAGAAGCTTTCATTCTTTGTTGGGTTCAAAGGCGGGCTTTTAAAACAAGATCCACCGGCTCCTCTGTGTGCACAGCCTGCTCCTCATGGTGTGCCGCCTCCACCGTGCAGCCTCTGTTATCTCTTGCAAGTCTTTTAAGGCCATCCAAGCCTGTCTTGCTGCTCCATTTAGCTTCAGGACAAAAGGTTTCAGGTGGGAATTTACAAAGCGATGCCAGCTCTGCTCAGTTGTGATAGAATCTACAATACAATTGTCAAGTGGCAAGGGGGGGGCTGGCAACAGAGCCAGGCTGGGAAGAGTGTTTGCGAGGCTGAGAACAGCTTGTGGTCCGTGTCCCCCTTCCCCTCCCCAGTCCTTTCTGCGTGTGTGGGAAAGAGCTCCTCACCCAGCAAAGTGGGTGCTTTCAGGATGCTGGATCCCAATCCGACATGGAGCTGGGATTCTGGTGTAACAAAGAGCAAGCAACAGCTCAGGGTGGGGCCCCTGCAGGAAAGGTGATGGGGCGTAAAAGGAGCAGAGGAGAACCCCAGAAATCCTTGTTGGATTCTAAGTCCTGGCTTCGCACTTCCCGGCAGCCCCTGCTGTCCCCGTATGCTCCTGGCGGCCTCTGGTAGACTAGCTGCTGCCCCCCAAACAGCATCCTGTTCCATGCGCACACTGCCCTGGGTCACTGGGGTGGGGTGGAAAGGTCTGTGTGCTCTGCTCACAGGGACTCAGAAAGCCTACAAGGTATTACAGCTTGAAGCAAGTAGGGGATTTACACCCTAGAGGGAATACCCACAATTTCAGACAGCTTATTGGTTGCTTGAAGAAGAACTGATTTACTGAGGCAGGCAACCAGCAATCTAAAATTCCAGGGAATATCAATATTGGGTTACCAACTTTCCGATTTCCAGGTTGCTGATTTACCATCTCCAGGTTTTCATCTGTTGTTGTTGTTGTTTATATAGTGCAAGCAACGCACTCGACACTGAACAATAATTAATTAGAGGCAGGTTCCAATCAAGGTCAACCATTGCTTGGTTACTCCATTTTAGGCGAGCCATTCTGGCCTCCATTTTAGGGGAGAGGGAGAGGAGAGAGGATGACCATTGGGGATCTTTCAGTCTAGAAACTCTTTGGAAGTCCCTCCTGCATAACTGACTGGTCTGGATTAGCTATATGGCCAACGTTTCCTTTCCACTCAGAACGCAGACTAACCACAGCAGCTGCCAAATCGCTTTTGAGCTTTTCCAGAAGAAGATTGCACATTGGAACATGACTCTTCCATTCCTTGGCTGAGGGCCACCCTGCATGCTGCACCCTGGTGTCTAAGAATCTGAAAATGAAAGAGGAAATGCTCTTCGGAAGGCAGAAGAATTGATGAATTTGGGGATGAAAACTCTTAATGGGGAGATGCCCCAGGGGTTTTCCATCCAACGTATGGGTCTTCTGCCCTGTCGTAGCAATTCTCGACAAGTGTCCGTGACGCTCGCCCCCTCCTCCGGTCCCTCATCCGAGAGCCCAAATGAGATTTCAGGAAACTGAAAGGGGCTCTTTTTCATGATTCAAGATCACCTATTAATGCTATCTATTAGGATAATAAAAGGGTGCCCTTTTTTTCCTGGTAAAATTCAGCATAAAGAGCACGCGTCATTAAATATGGAAATCCAGAATTTTATTAGCAATCGGCTAGATCTGGGCTGACGCCAATTAAACAAAAAAGATATCATTTATAAGAAGGCAGAGTTCAAGTTGTATTAAATATGAAATGCAATTTTCTGCTGCTTTTGATTTATTACTGGTGGTACATTGTTCAAAGAAGCATGTTATATTTCAATAGAGAAATATTGTTTATTCATTAATATTTTAAAACTTGCTTATTGCTGGCTACGGCTCTCCTTGCAGAATGAAACTTATGATTTAAAACATGAATTAATAAACACATTTGAAAGTGTTAGACAATATCATAACCACTCATTTTTCATTTTACCAGGAGCATATTAAACTTTTATAATTCCACGAGCGCTTTTTTTTTTTTCCTCTCCAAATAAAAGGTTCAGATTCTAAATTGCTAATTTCAGGTAAAGATGAGCCAAAAGCAATAACATATGTTGGGAATCAGTCACTGTGTCGGCCAAATACGAGTTTGGTACGTTTCTGCTTACATTATTCATAAATCTTCTGCTTAGCAACATAGCCTCATTGTTTCCAGGGCATATACTCTACTAACTCTTTGCAAACGGCGCCAATGACAAGTATGTTGTCCATACTGCACAGGGGGAGGGGGTGTGTCTGTGGGTATGTATAGATCTCCTTTAATGCAGGGAAGAATTTTATAAAAGCTGACATTCTAAATGAGGCTGAAAATATTGGATACAGAAAGTGATGAAGCAGTAATGATCCCAGGTTATCTCCGTTACACCCTGTACCTATGGCTTAAATCAACAGTGTTATGAAGGCCAGACCTAATACATGGGCCCCTCTGAACCCATTAGGTGTGAGGACTCCATACAGACGTTCCTACTGGTGGCTTGATTTAAAGTGAGCTGCTTCCCCCCCCCGGTACCTTAAGCATCTCTTCTTTCAGAGCTCTGCCGTATTACCATAACAATAAGCAGGATTTCAATTTTAAAATCTCATTTTTCCTCAAATAGAAAGTGCCAATCAATTTGAAAGAAAAGGGTATACATGATTCAAGGAGAAGCCACCGGGGGTGTTTTGGCCCTGGCACAGTGATCTCTGTCCGCATTGGCCATGGTGATGGTTCTTTCTCCGCCGTTGGGAATGGGGCGGGAGGGAAGTGTGCGTTTCCAGTGAGTTTATCTCACACAGACACTGGGTGGGAGTAACTGAACTGGATGGAGAGTCGACGTTTGGTAGGCCTTGGAAGGAAACTCTCCGGAGAGAAATGCCCAATAACCGGATAGGGCTCATTAGTAGTGGCGGTTACTGGAGGTAACACTACTCTCACATTTGGGTGACAATCGCACAGTAGCTTGTGTCTTAGGTAGCAAACGCATAGCAGATCACGAACCAAATAGCTTCTCCTTGTTTCCATGCGTCAAACGGACAGATTGAAATTTTCAAAAAGAACGGACTCCATGCAGCCAAATAAGTGGAATCCACTTTATGTGCTATAAGAGTCTTGGGATTCTGAAATAAGGAACCTTCATTGTGTTTTATGGAGCTCTGAAGTAAGAGATTTCCATTGTATTCTATGGGGCTGGAAATAAGGGATACAACCATTATGTTCTAAGAAATTGTGATGTTTTGAAAAAGGGATATTTTCTTAAAACATGGGCCCTCTGTCAGTCCTGTTGCTTAGCTGTTGGAAAGTCGGATGAAGAGAGCTGTAGGAACATTGGTTGGGGTCCTGGTTGGCTTCTGCCATTTCTTGCTTGGGTGTACTGATTGTAGAGTAATGGAAAGTGGCTATTTGTGCAAGGGGAAGAGAAACCTCCATTGACCTAGCCAAAGCTCTTCTGCCAGGATTCACTTATGTTCGTTAGGAATGGATGCGAAAGACTGATTCTGGTTTTCAAGACTAGGGTTATTAGTAAATAGGAAATAACCCTTTCTTGGGATCTCAGTGAAGATCTGAAGCAAATCAGCCTGTTCTTGCACCGTTGGCCTGGTGCAGAGTTCTCTTATAGAAGTGGCATTCCCACAGTTTCCTTCGTCTCCTCCAGGTGGTTGGGGAAAGCAAGAGATGTCCTCTTTCTAGGAGAATCTGAGTTATTCCCATCATTGAGAGAAGCCCTGCTTCACTGAGAACCATCAGGATTATACCCGCTGGGTTCCGTTTCAGTGGGACGTCGGGGCGAACAAATGTTTCAGTGTTAGCTCAGTTAAATAGGAAACGAGGAAGGATTCTTTAGAAATGCAGGCTACAAAGGTGTCTTCATCATGACCTCTCCCAAGCAAGAGGCGGGAGATGGAAAATGCTGCAAACTGGCCTCTCAGACAAAGGTGATAGCAGAATTAAGTTGACACACACAACTCTTTCACCAACTGGGTGATGAAGGCTGTTCTTGTTGGCTGTATGGATCCAGGAGTGGCCATTATAACTGTGTATGAGTGATGCCAGGCTCTCAAGTAGCAACCTATTGCTGATGCCAACACTGGATTTGGATCAGTGGCAAACCTTGATGGAAAAGGGAACTGTCCCAAAAAATGAGAAAATGCCCCCAGTGGTCAGGCCTGGCTTTGTGGGAGAGGGGAATGGGATAGAAAGCTGAGCAGAGGCAGTTACAGACGGTTGGAAGCGTAAGAAGAAAATGATACAAGGCCGACGTTATGGGTCCCCTAGCAGAAAATCATTTTTCCAATACATCTAACCACATGTTTTAGTAACTCTCTGAGAACATTCATAACTGGCGAGCAGATGCTACGCAGCGTACATGGGCAGCCTATTCAATTAGATTGCTCTCGGCTTTGGAGGATTTTTTTTTTTTTTAAAGCAATTTCTCTTTTTGGAAGAATCTAATATCACCGGGCATGGAAAATACATCAAAGGGAAAAATCAGAGAGCAAAATCCCTGCTTTAAATTTGGGGGGGGGAGGGAAAGGAGTCGTCAAGAAAAATAAGTTGTGTACTTGAATTTGTTTTTCATAAGGATTCCCAGTGCATTAATAAACTAACCTTTCATCTGTGCATCCCCACTCTTCTACCCCATCAATAATGCAGTGGGTGCTTTCGGTGTTAATACAAGGTTAGGGGGCAAGTGGAAAATTGCATGGATTGAAAGCAAGAGTTCCTCGAGGATCTCCACAATTCTCACTCTTGGGATTCACTTCCTGCTCTGCAGGCACCGGAGACCTTGTCAGCAGTTTCCAGGCAGAAAACCTGGAAAGATGTAGAACATGGTGAGGGCTCCGCCCCTCCATTCCCCCTTCCGTNGTGGGTGCTTTCGGTGTTAATACAAGGTTAGGGGGCAAGTGGAAAATTGCATGGATTGAAAGCAAGAGTTCCTCGAGGATCTCCACAATTCTCACCCTTGGGATTCACTTCCTGAGACCTTGTCAGCAGTTTCCAGGCAGAAAACCTGGAAAGATGTAGAACATGGTGAGGGCTCCGCCCCTCCATTCCCCCTTCCGTCCTGTCAGAAGAGCAGGCTCAAGATCTCACGAGAACGAGACTGCATAAATAGGGGGAGGAGCCCTCACCGCCTCAGTTCCTTCCAACCCCGTTCCGGAAGACGAATTTAAAGGTATATCCGAGACAGACGGGAAGGAGGGTGGGTCGTGAGAATACGCAGAGCTCTCTCAAAGAACAGTTACTGGTAAGTAACCTCTATTTCCGCGATTCTCACTCTTGGGAGAGTAAATAGCAGTTCATAACACCCAGGTGGTGGGAGTCGAGGAAGTTAAGCAAATAGAGATTAGAGAACTGCTCTTCCCACTAGGGTATCCGATCTAGCCGCTAGGTCCAGAGAGTAATATATTTAGAGAACGTGTGAATGGAGGACCACGCAGCAGCTATACAAATATCTACGATCAGGACACCGCGGAGATTGGCCTTGGTTGTGGCCACTGCTCTAGTAGTGTGTGCTTGGAGATGGGAAGTGGTGTCCTCTGAGCTTGATGGTAGCATCTCTGGATGCAGAGGAGAATCCACTTCGACAGTGTCTGGGAGGTAATCTTGACCCCAATTCTCTGTCCCTCATAGGAGATGAATAGCGAATCAGAAGCTCTGATCAGTCTAGTGCAGTAGATATAGAACAACAAAACTCTCTTTACATCTAGAGAATGTAAAGTTTGTTCCGAACATGAGGCATGTGACTTTGGGAAAGAGAGAGTCTGATTCAGATGTAAAGTGGAAGACTACCTTTCGTAAAAATGATGGGTCAGTCCTGAGGTCTACCTAGTCCTTTGAGAAGCGAATATGAGGAAGAGAGGCTCTGAGGGCTGTTAACTCACTAACCCTTCAGGCTGAAGGGATAGCCACTAAAATGGCAGTTTTGATGGATAAGTTTTCCATTGAACAAGAGGCCATAGGTTCAAATGGAGGTCCCATTAATTTTGCAAGTATGAGATTAAGGTCCCACTAGGGGGCCGGTTGAGTAGTGGGAGGAAAGGTATTGATAAGGCCGTTCCCGAAGGTATTAATTAGGGGATGGGGAAATAGGGTATCTATGTCCTCCGGTTCTAAGGGGGACAAAAGGGCAGCCAAGGGTACCTTACCGGCGGAGAGGGAAAGATCCGATTCCTGGAGATGTAATAGATATTTGGAAATAGGGTTCATGTTGAGGGAGGTCATTGGAATCGTGATGGAAGAACACCCTCTAGAGAAATGAGTCCATTCGGCCATGTAACACGCTCGGGTGGACAGGTGCTGAGAGTTTAGCAGAATAGCTGAAATCTCTGGGAATACCTCCCCCATCATGGATGAATAGCCAAGCGCAGAGATGGAGCACGCGTAGGTCGTGACGGAGAATGGTGCCCCGTTGGAGTGACAGGAGGTCAGGTTGGAGAGGAAGGTCTGCGACCTTGGAGGCCAGTTCCAGGAGCGTCTGGAGCCACATTTGCCCGGGCCAGAACGGGGCTATGAGAATGATGTGGGCGTGATCTGATTGAAATCTGTAAAGCACCTTGCGCAGGAGAGGTGTTGGGAGAAAGGCACAAAGGAAGTCCCCAGTCGAGGAGATCGCGAATGCGTCTGAAATCGATCCTGGTGCTTAACCCTGCATGGCTGCAGAACATGGGGAGCTTTGCATTCTCTGTAGCGGCAGATAGATATAGCCAGTGGAACAGATGTGTCTGCGGCTGCGTGTTCGCAGCTACCCAATAGTCTCTTCCCATCCGCTGTTTTCCAGATGCCATGCACTCGGTTGTGGGAGAGAGAAGCCAGCACCAGACTAGAGGCTTCTGGGTGAAGCTTCGTCCCAAAGAGAATCCAACTGTGAAAGCATCCTGCCTAGGGCTAGAACAAGAATCAGTTTGATCCTCATGAGAATCTCACAGGAATCGAGAGACATTCGCGAGATCTCACCAGAATCTTGCAAATGTTTCAAGATTCTCACAAGATTCTTGCTAAAAACAACCACAAGCACCCCCGCACCTGTGTAAAATGGCAGCCGGGCTGTTCTACGCCATGCCCAGCTTTTCCCGAAAGGGGTAGCCGTTCTGCGCATGCAGAGAAGGGCTGCCCTTTTCCGAAATGATAGTGACGGTGCCCGCGCCATTTTGGAAAAGGGCTGGGCATGTGCAGAACGGCCCTGGCGACCATTTTGCACATGGACAAATGTTTCTTTTTTTTCCTTTTCATTTTAAATCGAGAAATCAGGGATTTCTCCATTCTCTTCTCCACCCCCTCCCCCGATTCTCATCAAGAAACTCGGTTCTTGATAAGAATCAAGAAAAAAATGAGATCAAGTTTCAGCCCTAATCCTGGCAACTCCTTCCTTTTTGAAAGCATCCCTCTCTTCACTCTTTCTTTTCATCCTGAATCTCTTCCTCGCACTCCTCTCCTATCCCTTTAGTCCCATTTCCACACTCCCCTCTGTCCCTTCCCTGCACTCCCTGTGAAAGCCAGCTCCCCCATTCTCTTTCTGTTCCTGCACCGACTCTTCACAAAAATCCCTATCTCTGTGGTCCCTGGATAACTGCAAAATGGTCGCAGGCCAGCATGCATCTCTAGATGCAAGAGTGGCTACTTGTCGATGCACCCTGGAAGAAGACGAGGACACAGCTTATGGGATTGGACGGCCACACTCTTTATGGTTTAATTATCAGCCATAAAAGAGGGCAGGGGTAGCCTTCCCCCTTTGAACTGGGGTTCTCCCTTCTCTAACTGTTTCCCACAACAGAAGGTTCCCGTCCCCACCAGTCTATTGACCTGGCCGCCTGTCAGTCTTCTACTGACGTTCTCAGGTTAAGCCCGAGGGGAATCCTCCTGTGCCCTAACTTACCCAACTTTAACTTATGCCCTGCCCCGATCGCCGGGTTTCCCCGGGCCGGAGTGGGTTATTTGTACCTACACCTCCCCCCCCTTTGGGGAGTTAAACACAAGGGTGAGAGCACCGTTACCCCCCTGCTTGGCACATAGTCCGCCCAGCGGGTCCGGCTGTTCATCTCTCGTCCTTGGGCTGACTATACAGTGCGCCGCACTGTGTGGCTATGCATGACCTTGCCCAACTCTTAAGGAGATATTTCATCCTATGCTATCTATTTTAACCTTTTAACAATTACCCCTAACTCTGACCACTGCCACTAGAACCGCCAGCTTTGCTTGGCTGGTTCGCCGCCATTCCTCCAACATTATCCATGATCTCAATTAGCTGGCGTTTTAGGACCCCAAGGTATAGATTACAACCCTCGTTGGACAAATGGACACCATCACCCCTGAACAACTCATCTTTATCGTGACGAATGTCATAGCGTACGATGACATTGCCCCCTCTTTTCTGTAGCCAGTTCTTGATTTCAGAGTTAACCCACCTCCTAGCCCAGTCTACTCTCCCCGGGTGGTTGGTGTTGGTCCAGACCTGTCTCTGTAACATTTCAGACCATACTGGTTTGCACCCAGGGAATCGAACTTGTACCATTTGTAAGTCGGCCTTTACCCTCTTCGTCAACCACAGCCCCGTCGCCTTAGGCAGGTTATTCTCTCCCAAATGTATCACCATGACCCCTGGAGGTGGATATGTTGCTTGAGCTGCGATTAGTGTTGGGAGCAGTTGCTCCCACAGCAATTTGCGTCCCGTCTGCCTATCCAAATTATCTCTGCACGGTCACTAAGGCCCAGCTGGGTGCCCCACCCGCTGCGTGAAGCCATCTTTTCTGCCGAGTGCACGATGCTGTGACTGACAATCCATACCACCATCCGTGCCTACCAGCGGTGCTGCCATGTCTGAAAAAGAAATAAAGATTAAGCAGCCGGGATTCATTCATCCTCCCTGCAGCTTGGGCAACCCCGCTCTGCCCTATCACCCTTGCCTCGGTGTCTCTGCTATATGTGCAGAATGCCCCCAACCGCCATCTGCCTATTTGTTGAATCTGCTGGGAGGGAAACACCATACATGCTGCGGTGGATGCGGCACCAATCCTGAACAAAGGTGCGCTGTAGCGGCACGGGTTGAGTCCCGCCTCCCTCACACACATGTTGAGGACCGCCCCAAATTGATAGCATATCAGTGGTGCCCCACCCTCGTGCACGAATAATGGACCCACCTCTTGCAGGCACGTCGCTAGGTATTCCTTCATAGCCCACACGGGGCAAATTTGGGTATCCACTGAGGTGTACAGCCTAATCAATCGCCCCCTTCCCCTCTGGTCGGTCTTGGATCTACGGAGGTGCAGCGTAAGAATGCCACCCTGCCATCCCACATCCCGCAGTTGGAGGGCCCTTCCTGACCTATCAGCTCCAGATTCAGGGACCAGCTTGCTTATCTGGAAAGCCCCGAACAGGGCCACCCGGAAAACTGTTGCAAAGAGCAATGTCTCTCGGCTGGAGTGACAGACACCGTGCAAAGTCCGCATTAATTGGGGCAACAGCTGGGGGGGGGTAATGGGGGCTCTGGTATCCTGTACGGGGGGCATGTCTCTGTACCAGCTCTCCTTCAAACGGCTCATAAAGAAGCCATTGTCTGGGAGGGTGGGGGTGGCCCGCCAGCCATCTTGCAAAGGATATAGCTGCAATTACCCCTGGTGCCAAGCCTTCACTATGTAGACATATTGCAAACTGCAGGATATGGCTTTCGGGAATGGGGAAACCTAAAGACCAATGTTTTTGGAACTGGAATTCTTGGAACTCGCTGATGGCCGTGTCATATGCCCGTCTGGTTCTGGGTGCAAGGGAATCCTATACTGCCTGATATAGCTCTAGTAGCCAAGGCTCCACATTTCCCTCAGGAATGAGTCGGGGTCTTCCCTGGCTTCTGGGGCCAGCAGGTGGAATCTTTCTGTCTGGAACCGAGAAAGGGCATTGGCTATGCCATTGTTAACACCAGGCACGTGCTTGACCGTGAACAATATGCTTGATTTCAGACACCTAAGTACAAAAACCCAGACCAGCCTCATGACCCTTTCTGATTTGGATGACATTTTATTCATAACATGAACAACCGCCATGTTATCGCACCAGAACAACACCTCCTGTTGGCAAATTCTGCTACCCACAAGTCTACGGCCGCCAGTATGGGAAAGACTTCCAAGAATGTCACATCACGGGTTATACCCGACTCCTCCCAGTCGGCTGGCCACTGGGTCGAACACCACCTGCCCCTAAAATAAACACCGAAGCCATACCCGCCTACTGCATCGGAGTGTATCTGCAGCTCGGCTTCCAAGAAGAGCCGCTGCCACCAGAAACTGACTCCATTATAGCCTTGTAGAAAGGCCTCCCAGGTAGCCACATCCTCCTGCATTTCCCTCGTCGCCCTGATGTGGTGATGCGGGGGACAGTCGCTACCTATGTGTGCATACAAGTGGGACATGAATACCCTCCCCAGGGCTATGACTCAACAGGCAAAGTTCAAACTACCTGTAAAGGACTGGAGTTGCCTAACCGTAACTTTGGGGGCTGTTTGAAAGGCTGCTATTGAGAACCTGATTGCTTGGAGCTTGTCCTCCGGGAGCCATGAGAGTGAAAGCACCGTGTCCAGCTCTGTGCCCAGGTATGTCAGTCTAGTCATTGGGCCTTTGTTTTTTTCCGGTGCTAAGGCATGCCCAACTCCTCAGCGACCTCCTGGAATGCGCGCATTCCATGGTCCCCATCCCTCCTGCGAAGAGGAAATCGTCCAGGTAATGCGTGATCCAGCTCTGCCCTGAGCAGTGTCGCATTATCCACTCAAGCACCGTACTAAACTTCTCAAAGGCCATGCAGGAGATGGAGCATCCCATGGGCATAGCCTTGTCGAAGTAGAACTTGCCCTGGAACTCCATTCCCAAGAGCTCAAAATCTTCAGGGTGGAGTCGGAAAGCGAACTTAATATCGCACTTCCCGAGGAGGGCGCCCTTCCCTCAGGCACGCACCATTTTGACCGTTGAGTCGAATGATGCGTACCTTACTGAGCCCAGCTCCTGTGGAATGGCATCATTCACCGACTCCCCTTTTAGGTGGGACAAGTGCACCGTCTCACTGGTGGGGGGGAGGGGAGGGTGCCTTTGTTTCACCCGGGTGGCGGCTGCACCCACATGGGGGGGTTCCTCTCCTCGACCTCCTGTGACCAAACTCAAGTTCCCCCCCCTTCAACTACCTCCTCAGCCCTGCTGCCCCAACCCGCAAGCCCTGCTGGGCTGCTAATCCCTGTGTGTTGTGGGGGCCCCAGAAGAGGGCTGAGCAGAGACCTCGCATGGCCTGTGCCTTGCTCATGCCCCCCTTTCTACCTCTTGTCTCCTTCCTCCCTTACCATTCAAAGCAGCCCTACTGGGCTGCAGTTTCCTGTGGAGGGGGTGGGAACTAGAGAGGGGGTGGTTGTAAAAACCCTCCTGCAGCCGGCTGTGTAGGCGCTGCGGCGCTGCAGGGACACCGAGAAACATCTCGCATGGGAAAGCAACGGGGGTGTGTGTGGATCCAGAGTCCGCTCTTCCCTTCTGCTGGCCCCACCACTGCAAACGCGGTCCCAGCTCATCAAGGAGGGCTCAGTCGGCTCCCTCGCTACCCCACACGTCCTTCCCTGCTCGCCGCCGCGGCGGAACAGCAGGGAACCTAAAATGGCGTCCGGGAGTGCCAGCTCTCGCAAGAGTCCCGGGCGCCCCTCCGTTGCCAGGTAACGTGCTGGTCCCCCCTTCTCGTCTCCAGCACCGCGTGAAAGTGGCTGCTCTCCCCATCCTCGCCTCCTCCTCCCACGGGGGAGCGGGGCCCGCCAACAAACCCCCACCGCTGCAAGCATGGCGGGCAGGTGTTAGCGGCAGTTATTTGCTGTCTGCGCCCATGATTTTTCAGATCCCTAATGTCTTAAACAAGTAGCAGGAGGTCTGTTTGCGCAAATGGACGTAACAGCTGAAGAAGACATGTTTAATGCCAAAAGGATTAGCTGGCATTACGTCTAGTAACCTGCACGGTTGTACTGTATTGGGTGCCAGAGTGTTCTCCTTCCTCCTGTACCTAGAAGATGGTTCTCACTTGGTTGTTGAAAAGCCGTGTATCTCCCAGAAACCTCTGACCACCACAGCAATGATTTGGTTCCCACCCCTCTTTTTAAAACAATAAAATAGTAGACTCTCTCTACATGAGCTTGTTCCCTCTAGGGCCTTGTGCTTCTCAATTGATTGCTAGTCCAGGGTTGTCAGTGCTTAAAGAAAGAATTTGATTTATGAAATCCTATTAAGCAATGAATAATAATAATAATAATAATAATAATTAATAATATTTTATTGTGGAACTATTTCCTGTGTTGGGCAATCTGTCACTGGGATGAGGGGGGATTATCCCAGGGAAGGGGCACACTCGGCCAAGGGTTCTCACGCTGCCGTGCACGCACACGGTCCAGGTCTGCAAGGAACTGGTGTCTGAGGGAAGAAGTCTGTCAGGATAGTGGTTGGGTTGTAGTGGTCTCAATGAGGCCGGAACCCCTATCATCCTAGGGCGTGGAGACGGTAGAAAAGCAAGGCCTCACTCCTCGCACACTCGCACCTATCACCACACCAGGGAAGAGAGGAAGGGTAAGGCAAGGGGTGTCCAGGGTGTGAGGGAGGGTGTATGGGACCCCCAGGAGCAAGGTTACAAGGGAAGGGGGCTGGCACGCCACTAGATCCAAGGGAAGGGAATCCCACAAGGCGGAGGGGTTCCTTGGCCACACACGCTCCACACAGGGAAGGGTACTTGCACCACACACTCACCCAGGGAACAAGGGAGGGGAAGAACAACACCCAACAGTCCTACAAGCACAACTAAACACTCCTACAAAGCACAATCAAGGCACACGTTACACTTAGCTTGCTAGGGGGCGGTTTCCTCCTCTGCAATCACCAGCGACGGGTGCCTCCCACCGCTGGGCTTTTATGCTGCTGGCCGTGCCCCCGGGCATGCCCACAAGTGTGTGGAGCAACGCATCGGGGGCGGGGCTGTTTCTGCTGTGCGTGACCCTGCAGACCCCACCCCCTTCGCATCCCCTGGTGTTGGCAGGACAACCGGGACATGCTCTGGAACTGGCGGCACTGTTTCTACAGGAGGCGGTTATGCGGGGCCCCCGCCAACGGGATGAGCTTGCCGGAACCCCAGCCTCTGGGCACCCCGCTGCCCTCGCGGTTCCCTCCGACCCAGGAGCGTGACACAATCCCCTTCCGATCCCCCTCACTTGGAAATCGACTTCCTGTTTATGAAGAGTCAGCAACGGAGGCCGTATCTCCGGGGATCCAAGTCTCGCTCCTCCGTGGAAGTGGCAGACCAGGAAAGGCTGCTGCGATCGCTGGGTAGGCAGAGTCTCACGCGGGAGGGACAGGAGAGCAGCTTTCTAATATTTAAAAAGCTGCCCTGAAGAAGATGTGTGTGTGTGTGTATGTACCTGTTGCCCATTGTCATGGTGACAGGCTGAAGGTGCATTAAAGCAAAATTTGGTTAAATATTGGGTAGAACCTGCCCCCTGTACGGACAGCAACAAGCTGCCATGGAGTGGGTGGGATTTTTTTCACTGGAGACTTTTAAAAAGAGACTAGGCAAGCAAGTTGTTTCCGGTCGCGGTGGGGAAGCTCAGGCCTGGGGGCCGAAGGCCGGCTACAAGGCTAGCTTTTATGCGGCCCCTGGATCCAGTTCTGACCCCCAAGCACGGAAAGACTGAGCGCAGGGGAAGGGAGCAGAAATGAGGGCCTGCCCTGCACCCGAGGGGACAGATCCCTGGCCCAGATCCATGATCTGGACCCTAATTTTCCAAAGTGCACCCCCCACCCCCAACTTCTCTGCAGCTCTTGGAGCTTGGACTCATTTTCAAAGTGGATCCACCCTTTTGTTTAGGCTTGGTCAATCTTAGCACGGTACAGGGGGTCGGGCATGCAAAAATGGGGATAGAAGTCGAATTTCCAAAAACCAAATTGAACCCAATATTTCGGGTGCTTTTCAGTACCCGGACCGGTTTTTGAAGGGGTACTTGAAATACCAACAATTGGTATACCAAAATACTGATTTTTCATCCTGATTTCATCCTGGATTTTGGGATTATTTGGGGGGTATTATTGTGGGTTCTTGGGTAATTTGGGGTACTTGAAAAATTAGTAACCAAATTTTGATATTTTTTTTTTTTTTAGTATTTGATCGGTATTTGGGTACCAATTCGGATATCTGGAACGCTCCCTAAAACTGTGGGTGTTACCTGCGGTCACCAAATCAGGTAATCTGTTTCTGACTTTGAAATCTATGAACCTGAGACGTCCCACCACCTGGCCCCAAACTAACTGTAATGCCCCTTGCTGAGATGCTAAAGGAGTAGCCTCCATCTCTCCCCGGCCTGGCAACACACGGGAACTCTGAAATCTCGTTCTCTGCCATGTGGCAGCAAAAGTTTCTTTTCTACTTAGAGTGCATGCAGTTTGTTCTGCCGTGCCACCCGCACACGGATGCAAACTCCCCTTCCCCCATTTAATTGTTTCCATAGAAATCCTTGGCTGTAAATCCTCAAATAACTTTTTTTATATTAAAAAAGTGTATTTATAGAGTGCTATTAATGTCCTTCCAATTGGCTGACTCCAGAAAATCAAATAATGGGGAAACGCCCCCAGGCTTTGATTGCTCAAAGAGCGGAAAAATGACATGAGTCTTTAAATGAAATAGTCTGTGGGTGGGAATCGGTATCTGGATTAGCCCCATGGCCCATTTCATCCTGTCCTCAGTGGGAACAGCACCTGAGAGTACAGGCTCAGCAGCAACCACATGCTGAAGTGCTGAACTGAACAGTAGGTTCTGTCTGGATGCAGTCTACGACTTATTTAGTTGGCCGGGCATTCGGCAGGTGGGGATATAGGGTCTGAGATGCTTTGTTTCAATGGACATTTTTATA
Source organism: Sphenodon punctatus (assembly GCA_003113815.1). Lineage (NCBI taxonomy): Eukaryota > Metazoa > Chordata > Lepidosauria > Sphenodontia > Sphenodontidae > Sphenodon > Sphenodon punctatus. The sequence continues at coordinate 8,478,075 of QEPC01012679.1, read as the reverse complement.
TACAGTCTAGGTTTTAGATCAGTTTTATTTTAGCCATGTTTTTAATATGCGATTTGTTACCTGCTCTGAGCTTTAGGGAAAGCCTGTGTCTTTGTTGCTGTTTGGGGCCAGGGGATTCTTTTTAGATCTCAACATGGGGTCATGCTATCAAAAAACATGGGAACTGCTGATCTAAACCATTCGGTGACAGCAGAGGCAATGTTGCAAATGTGGTGAATCTCTAACTACTGAGTATGGGATAACCTTCCAACCTGGATCCTGTTTCTATCCCATAAAGGTCCCACTGCTGTCCAGTCCCCAAATGTGTCCAGCTTAGGGAGATGATATTGTACCAAATCCCCAAACACCCATGTGAGTCCGAGAGACTGAAGAACCAATTGCAAAACCATCTGCAAACTTCACCACCGTGCATGGAAATTCAAATGCCAATTCACAATTTGGAATACATTGAATTTAAACTTCACACCGTCCCTTGGTCTTATATTTTATATATTTCTTGGTTGGTTTGGATTTCCAGCCTTGCCCTGGGTTCCTGGGTGAATTACAGTAACGTCAAATACACATAGTCATGAACACCAGTCAAACCAATCAAAAGTAATCCCTGCCCCCACTAATCCTTAACACATCCCTAGTCATGTCAATCTCAAGTACGAGAAACAAGAGATGGGGTTAGTTAAGATGGTCCCTTTTACTGAAGCAAGTTTTGCTGGCGAGTGCGTACGAGCTTTCAAGGTTCCCAGTTCTTTTCTTTGTGCTAACTGAAATGTTTGTGCTCATACCAATAAATGGTGCCATCTTAACCAGTTTGGAGAGCCTCACTTGTTGAAGTCAATAGAGCTGAGTCATTGACTTCTATAAGGATAGGACAGTAGCCTTTGTTGTGGCTGTCTGTTTATAGACGCTTAATCCCGTTGGTTTGACATGTTTATTAAATGCTTTCCGAATTGGGAGCTACTTTTAAAAAAAAATGTTACTGGATATAATTAGTTTTCAACACAATTGACTGTTTAATTGTTTAAGTGAATGTTTCCTCTTTCTTTACATTCGACCTTCAACAAAAAGGGGAATTTCCCCTCTGTGTCCATCCAATAAACTTCATAGACAACTGGTCGCTTAAAAAGCTAAGTCAGATGTCACCATCTTTAAATACAACACGCTGATCATTCCCCCCCGCCTCTTTTCAGAGCCTTGTTTTAAATATTTCTGAGCTCTGTAAATATGAAGCAGTGTATATAGGCATTATCCTCATCATCATAACAATTAGCATTATTCTAATTAACAGGCAGGGATGATTGCAATGCGGCCACGTGGAAAATCGGAGCTTTCTGCAGATTTGAATTCTTCCTTGGGTTTTTGCTGAGATGCACAGAATTCAAGCCTCCTCAAATGTTCCCGTTCCTTACGGTGACAAAGATGGGGCCTTGTGCAGGCTTGGTGAGCCAGCAGACTGAGCTTGTCCGGCCACGCTGCCGAGGCAAGAGAAGCGGCAGCTTTGCCATTCGTTAGGACAGCGAGTGCCAAAACCCACAGCTTGGAATGAGAATAAATGTCCAGGGGGCTAGAATCCCAGGGGTTCAAATCCTAATTCACTTCTCCTCCCACCAGCATGATGGAACGTCTCCATTAGAGGCCTCCTTATGCGAAGGGGCTTAGAAAGTTCAGGGCGTTTGATCTTAGCAAGGAGACCACCCAGAGAAAGCCGGAGGGATGCACTGGAGGTGGATAACGGATTGTGCAGAGCAGCAATTCTCAAACTGCTTGTGGATGAGACCCGCTGCAACATTTTAAAAAAATCTGGGACCCATTTAAAAAAAAACAAAAAAACCCTGCAGGAGGAAGTGTGGCTTGATGGCAGCGGGGGCAGGGGTTGGGGGGCATCATGGCAGCAGGGATGACGTGCCCGCCGCAAAGAAGCTGCAGGAAGGCGCATCCATCCTCCTCTCTGTATCCTGCCCCTTGGCCTCAGCAGCGCGGCAGAACACGGGAGGGGATGTGACAGGGGACACGGCCAAGGTGCACTAGAGCTTTTGGGCTCCCAACGCCCCCTGGCCTCGGACCCTCCACAGGGCACCCCATCATGCCTCCTCCCCACCTTGGCGTCCTGGGCACAATTCAAGGGACTGGCTTTGACCTATAAAGCCTTAACCGGCCTGGAACCCTGCAGATCTAAAGGATCGCTTTCCTCCTTGTATCCCTCCGTGGCCGCTAAGATCAGCTGAGAGGGCCCTCTTGCAAATTCCAACATCGGCTCCGGTTTGTGTCCTCCCGGCACGCAGAGAGGCTGCTCCACGGCTCTGGGACTCCTTTTCCTTGGAGCTTTGTCTATGCCGTAGTCTGAGCATCTTCCGGAGGCAGCGTAAAACCTATTCGTTTGTCCAGGCATTTAATGAGCAGGGGTAGATTCCGGGGTCAGGGGTGTTATTAGTTTTTTGTGGGGTTTTATGGGTTTGATCTTGGATTTTTATAGGGTGTTTTTTTTTAATGTTAGATAACTTTTAAAATAAATCAATGTTAACCTTCGGGGATAGGGTGGGATAGAAATCGAAATACACATTTTGAGTGGCTGAAAATGGACCGTACCCATCCCTTCCACCAGTAAGACTCTCCCCTCTGCAAACAAGCTCCATCCGCTCATGCCCACGCGCGCACACCCTCCCAACATTCCCAGGGCATAAAGAGAGAGATACTTTCCTTCTTCTCATTCTGCTTAATTTCCTGCCATCCCATCATCTCCCCATTCTCCTCTCAAGGGTCTTTCTTGGGAGCCAGCCAGGAAAGAGGGGCTTGAGGCTTGAATAGTGGCCTGTCTCTGTCTCTGTCTGTTTGTTTCTCTCCCTCAAGAGAAACTTTGACTCCTGAAGAGGGACAGTGGGATTCAGCACCCAAAGAAGGACTGTCCCCCCTAAATAGGGGCAACTGGCAGCTATGAATGAAGGTTTTTATATTTTCAATATGTTTAAAGATGTTGTAAACTGCCCCGAGCTGCTGTAACAGGAGGGGGTGGCAAATAAATTGAAATAAATAAATAAATAAATAAATAAATAAGGTCCTCCTGGGGCCCACCAGTGGGCCTGCCTCGGTGACTGAGCACTACTGCTGCAGAGAGCATGAGGAGGGAGCAGTTGTTTGACCCGTGTTCTGGAGCTGCGCTCATCATACAGAAGTAGGGGGCACCAAGGAACTTAACAGGCTTTAAACAAGTGTACACACAATGCGCCATTGGCCTGTGGAACTCCATGTCGAGGGATGCTGTGAAGGTCAGTAAGCAAGTGTTTGATGCAATGGATGCCTCAGGCTTTGGCAGCTACCTGCTCTAGCTTCTCAGTAGATAAATCTGTGAAAAGGATGCTGATCCAAGAGACTTGGAGACCAATCTGCATGGCTCAGGAGAAGAGTGAGTGGTGGCCATATGACCCTCTCCAAATCCTTTCAGACCTCTTCTAAATACGTTGGTTTCCTTGAAAGGAGATTCTCTCCAGCTCAGAGGTCATTGTCTTTATAGGGATGTGCGAATGTGGTTCCGACATTTGGACCGAACTCAAATAGTTTGGTCGACCGAACTGAACTTTCAAACTGAACTCGAATTTGACCAAACTGTTTGGTTCAATCTGAACCAGTTCGGAAGGCCAAAAACCCTGGTTTTGAATGTACGAACTCAGTTCGGAAGTTCGGAATTCAACCGAACTCTAATAGTTCGGTTGACCAAACCGAACTTTTGAACCGAACTCGATTTTCGAACCGAACCGAATTTCTGAACTCGGTTCTGTTCGTACATCCCTATGTCTTTAATATGCTCATTTCCCTGGAATGACCAGAACATTTTGCAAGTTCCTTCCTACCTGAATGTTTCCTTTTGGCAGGGCCTTTGTTTTGCCTTCTCATTTGGCCACCAGACCGTGCTTTCTCTTGGGTGAGTCCTCGTGCTGCTTGAGCCCCTTATGAACGAGCAGCGCAGACAAAGGAGGTGGTTTCCTTAGCAACGAGCCCATGCACACAAGTTTTTTAAGAACAGCTCCCCCCACCTCCTCCGCTGTGGAGGTTCCCCTCAGGTTAATGGTTTGGGCATAAACTGAGATGGAAAATTGGATTCTTCTATCACATTTTTCAGCTGAACTGAAGTGGGATGCACTGGATAAATAATCCATTTCCTCCTCACTTGCAACTGACTACAGGCTGAACTAGTCCAGAGATTCTCTGACTACTTCTCCTCGTCCTTAATATCGGACACAGGCTCCATTTTGCTAGGAATGCCATAAACTTTCTCCTTCCACGTAGGACACTTTGCAATCCGACAACCCTGGTGCATACGTGCGAGAGATAGGGATGTGCGACCAGAACCGAGTTTGGAAATTCGGTTTGGTTCGAAAATCAAGTTCGGTTCGAAAGTTTGGTTGGAATTATTTGAGTTCGGTCGAATTCCGAACTTCCGAACCGAGTTCGTACATTCAAAAACGGTTTTTTTGGCCTTCCGAACTGGTTCGGATTCGACTGAATAGTTCGGTCAAATTTGAGTTCGGTTCGAAAGTTTGGTTCGGTCAACCGAACTATTCGAGTTCAGTCCGAACTTCCGAACCGCGTTCGCACATCCCTAGCGAGAGAAGAGAGCTTCATTGAAACAAGGGCAGTGGGAGCTTCATTCTTGCCAATCTTGTCCTGCTGGTGACCTTGAGAGAGCCCACTAAGGTCACAAGGAAATACCAAGCTTCCGTTGCCAGCCTTGCTGTGCCCTCTCTCTGCTGAGGCTGCAACAGCTAAAGGGGCAGTTTAGTATAGCTTGCACATATTCTCTGATTTCTCCGTGGAGCCCACTGCCAGGGTAGTTGACTAACTGTTTCTCTGGAGTTTCCCATGGCATGAGCAAGATCTCATCTTCTTGGTTTGAGCCTCCTTGGCCAAGAAGAAGTGGATCCCCCACTGGAGGTGTGGACTGGGTGTCTCTAGCAGGGAGCAGGTTTAAAACAAATAAAAGGAAGTGCTTTTTTCACCCAACATACAATAAGATTGTGGAACTCCTTACCCGAAGATGTTGTCTAGGCCAGTAGCACAAAAAGGGACTGGATGAATTTTTGGAAGCCAGGTCTCCTTAAGGGCTACAAGTTGGGTTGGTCAGGGATATGAGATCTTTTGGTGTCGGAAGCCGGGAGAAGATGGCAGGTAACAAGTTACTCCATTGTAACCTACCGTGTACTCCCCTTAGGCAACCGAGGCTGGGCACTGTCCTAGACAGGATGCTGGGTTGGATGAACTATTGGTCTGACCCAGTAAATGACACTATTTATGTTCTTATGCTTGTTCTTCAGAGATGGTGCCTGCCTCTCCCATTCCAACGTCTGGGCTTCTCTTTCCAGCTCAGGCAGTGGACCCGGCTCTCACTCCATTAGCTCCGAGAGCCCTAGGTTCTGCTCCCCTTAGGTGTTGGCCAAGGTGGCAGCAGGGACACGAATAGGGTTTGTTTGTTTGTTTGGTAGAGGGTTGTCTAGATGCTGAAGAAGTGTAAGCAGCCAAATTTATGTCTTGCCGGCAACCTGATGGCCTCCAGATGGATGTGGGAGAGGTGAAAGTCTCTGCGTCCCATTAGAGCTCCCCTGGGTCCCCCTGAAATATGTCGTGCGCACTTCAAGCCTTTTCCTTTTTATAGCCGGATTTAACGGCAACACATAGTGGCTTGGAACAACGATGGGGTCGTAAGCCGAGCAGCCCCTCCAAACAGTAAGTGTTTAACAAGTGGGGAGCAGGGAGAGCCACCCCCCTTCCTTCCTGCTCCCCTCTCTGCCTGGTATTAAAATAAATGAGTTAACAAAGGCAACTTTGTTTCCCCCAGGTGCGGCTGAGCTGGAGCTCGTTCTCTCTGCTTCCTTGGGGAGGCAGACCTTCCCCCCCCCCCCAAATCAGGAGTTCAGATGCTGGGTCCAGGTAAGGTGACCCCCCTAGGCCCAGGCTGTGCTGCAAGGGGAGGCATGCGGTCTCTGGGCCCTCGCTGGCTTGGGGGAGGGGTTTTACTTTGTGGGTCGCACGGGAGGAGTCCAGCAGAGGCATCGCTTTTGCTGTAGGGTTACTGCCCTGCATGAAGCATAAGCCAGCTGCCTTTTCGTTCAAGCCCCCCCTCCCTCGTTGCTCCAAGAGCAAATCTTGGGTTCACATGGCTGCTCCAAGGAGTGGTTGCAGCATTATTTTATTTATGTAAGGTGTGGGTCGTGGCTCAGGCGGTAGAGCGCATGCATTGCATGGACAAGGTCCCAAGTTCAATCCCTGGCATTTCCGATTCAGGATTTCTGGTAGTGCCTGGGTGAGGCTTCTGCCGGGGATCCTGGAGGGTCTCAGGTTCACATAGCTGCTCCAAGGAGTGGTTGCAGCATGCCTGGGTGAGGCCTCTGTTGGGGATCCTGGAGGGTCTCTGGTAGTGTGTTTGGGCAAGGCCTCTGCCGGGGATCCTGGAGGGTCTCAGGTAGTGTGTTTGGGCAAGGCCTCTGCTGGGGATCCTGGAGGGTCTCAGGTAGCACGCCTGGGTGAGGCCTCTGCCGGGGATTCTGGAGGGTCTCAGGTAGCACGCCTGGGTGAGGCCTCTGCCGGGGATCCTGGAGGGTCTCTGGTAGTGTGTTTGGGCAAGGCCTCTGCTGGGGATCCTGGAGGGTCTCAGGTAGCACGCCTGGGTGAGGCCTCTGCTGGGGATCCTGGAGAGCCAGATTTGAAACCCTGCTGCCGTGTCAGGTTGTGACAATACTGGGCTAAGATGGACCGTGTCAGGTTGTGACCATCAGTTAGGCAGCTCCTTATATAGCACCAGCAGTGTACTCAGCACTGACCAATCATTAATTAGAAACAATTCTCTGCCCCAAGGGGCTTACAATCTAGGATAAACAAGGGAGAGGGGAATGTAGGGGGAGACAATCGGGAAGCCGAGAAGTCACATGCTTGGCTTAGTGACCGGGGAGAAGGAAACCCTGAATGATAGGAGCATTGGTGAGCAGTCGGGGGGGGGGGATGAGAATCTGTGGGAAACCTGATAGAATGAATTTATTTTTGATTAATTTATTTATTATTTTAGATTTTTATTCCACCCTACCCCAAAGGCTCAGGTTGGCTAATAACATGATAAAAGAACACACACAAAATACACAAGATAACCCTCTCCAAACTACATAAAATACCCATACCCCCCCGCCCCCCTTGCCATCCTCGCCCTGCCTGTTAAATGCCAGGTCTCACACGCTCCGGAATATGCTCAGACTAGGGCTTAGCTGACCCTCCAAGGGGAAGGAGCTCCAGAGCGGTGCAGTAGGTCTGCCAGCGGTGTAAGGGGCTGGCCCAGCACTGTGACTCTGTGAACACCTCCCTGAATTGTTCCGGTCAAAGAGACCTGGGCCAGTGACGAGTGCTATTGGCCGACCTTAGGGGCTGCCGAGGGGCATAAGGGGAGAGGTGATCCTTGAGATATATCGGGCCCAGGCTGTTTTAGGAGAGATTTGAAAGGAGGGAGGGAGCAGAGTGTGTGGGAGTTCCAGAATTGGGAGGTGGGGAGGCAGCCTGGAAGAGGGGGCAGAGACAGTCTAAAGAGGCCGTCGCTCTGGGGCAGCTGAGGGTGGTGGCAGAGGGGTGTGTGAACGTCGCTGTCAGGCATAACGTACATAAGCACCTCTTCCTGCCCTTTTCATCCTTGTGCTCTTACCTGACAGACGATGGTGCAGTCCCTTTAAGAACTCTGCAGAGAGCAGACAAAATCCGGGGACAGAGCCAGAGCCAGTTGCAGGAGGAGCAGTTTATGTAAACCTGAGGAAGCCTATAGTTCACTGCTGGTAACTGCGCTCTTGCTCAGAGTGTAGACTGGATGCTCTCTCAGATCGTCTAGTCCTGTGATCCTGCAGTTCTCTGGTTGTCAGTTAAGTGTCTTGTGCTTCTGTGTGGTTATTGTTTATTGTGTTTACAGTTTCCTATTAAGTCTACTGTCTCTGCTCTCCCTGTGCCTCCCTTCCCTCCTATTCCCTGGGGTTTCCTTTCCAGCGTGCCTTGCCCTTCTCGCCCCATGCCTTGTGTGTATTAGATCAATAGCGCTAGCAAATCCTTCTGCCCTCTCCCGTCTTCACCCCCTGGGATGTCCTAGTGTTCCCTTATTCCCCTGGAGCTCTTTCCCCCACAGAACCGGCTCGCCTATTTCCTGGGCTTAGAAGGACATGTTAGTGTGTGTGTGTTAGGAGTGTTCCACCCCTCATCCCCCCATCTCCACTTGACTGGAGTTCTGCACTTTCCCCAATGATGAGGATGGGCTTTGCCTCAATCAGGAGTCCATCCTGAGGGGAATCTTTTGCCATAGGGAAATAGTGCAGTCCTTTAGGACTGTGGCCTCCAGTTACCCCTCCATACCCTGACAGTAGCAGGAAGATGGGGAGCAGCAAGGCCATGAAGAGGACTTTGTGCTGGAGGTGAAGTGGGAGAAGGGGAGGGCTGAACATGATCATCATTTTGGTTGCTGCTGGTTTGGTTAAGGGTGGCGGCCATTTTGCATATGCTCAGTTTACTTACTGGAGCCACATGTATGCTGCGTCCCCATGTCAAGTCTTGCATCCGGCATCTGTCTCTCTCTCTCTTCTGCAGCCACCAACTCCACGCCAGGGAAAAAACCAAGGAAAAGGACTGTGCGTGTGCAAAATGGCTGCTAGGCTGTTCGCTGCACACGCAGCCCTTTTCCAAAATGGTGCCAGCAGCATTGCCGCTATTTTGGGAAAGGGTGACTGCATGTACGCAGAATGGCCTGGGGGCCATTTTGGGCAGGTGCAGGTTTCCCCCCTCCTTTTTAAGCGAGAGTCTCGCACTGTTAGCAAGATCTGCTAAGGGCTGATTCTCGTGAGACTCAAAACAGATTATCGTTTTGGCTGTAGTCAGGATGGTGGCGGGAGAGTCTTCACTCTGCCCCCTTTCAAATGTGGCTTTGACCCCCCACCTCCTTGGAAAAAATTCTAGTGGTGCCCTGGATAATCTACAGAAACAGAAACGTCATTGGCCGCGATTCCAACCTCCCCATATGCACGTTGTGTGCGCGTATCCCATGTGGTTCTTCACGGCTTGCGTGCGCCACAATTTCCCCTTAATGGGGTGTGTGTGCGGTTTGCACGTGTGTGCGTGTTGCACACGGGACTTGGGATCAGCCCCATTGAGAGATGATGGGTCAAACCTGGAGGAGCGCTCACCCTAGATAGGGACGGGAAGACGGGTGCTTCAGTCACTACCATCCGCCAAGAGCCCCAAATAGCTCCAGGAAGTCCCACCTAGGATTCTGCTCTTTGGAGGAGAGCAGTGCCAGTCAGTTTGTCTGAGGGGAGAGATTGTACTTGGGGCTATTTTAAGGCATTGAGAGACTTGGCCCGAGCACATTTCCCTGAGGAACCAAGTCCTTCACCTGCTGCACTTTCAAGGAGGTGTCCCACCCCCACCCCCAGGCATCAGGCTGCGTCTCTCTGTCCCCACAGCTTCTTTCCTTCAGAAGTGCCTTTTAGAACCCGTATCAGAATCATGGAAACACTCACCATGCACTGAACACAAGAACTAAAAGGGTGGCTACTTTGTCCCCCCTGCAGGGCTGGCTTTACAGCGGGGCGGCTAGAGGCAGCTGCCCCGGGCCCCGCACTTGGGGGGCCCCGTGGGTTTGTGAGTTAAGGTTCGATTTTAAAAAATAAATAAATAATTGGGTCAGGTTGGGCAGGGGGGGCAGCAGGAGGGAGGGAGAGGCAGAGGCCCCACCTTTCCCACACTCCATGCCCCCACCCCTGCTGCGGCTGTCACAGTCTCGGCCAGGGGAAATGAGGGGGAGAGAGGCAGAAGTCCTGCCTTTCCCTCATTTCCCCTGTCCGAGACTGTGACAGCCACAGTGGGGGGAGGCGCAGCGGAACCTCCGGTGGTGGCGGGCAGCGCAGCCGCAGATTTAATCTGCTGCCGTGGTGCCCGCCTCGCCTCGCCTGAAGCTCCGAGCCTGGCGCAGAGCCCAGGCCCCGAGGTGGCGGCGGTAATGAAGGCGGTGGCAGCGGATCAGGTAAGTGATCCGATTCAGAATCTGAGTGTCTGCTCAGGCTTGGGGATGGGTGGAGGGGAGTACCCCTTCATCCATCCCCGAACTCAGGCCCAGGTAGTGCGCTGCCCCCGAACCGGGGAGCAACCCCTGAGCCGGGGAGCACCCCTAGGCCCGCCAGAAGATATGGGGCCCCACATTTCTTCCCTGCCCTGGGCCCCACTCAGGCTAAGGCTGGCCCTGCCCCCCTGCCTTCCCTGGCAGCTCTATGACATTCAAGATGGCGGCCGTGGGAAGGAGGGGTTTGCAGCTGAGGGGGCTACTCTGTCATGTGAACATGGTGAGGTGAAGTCCTCCACAACACCAACTTTGCAGGGCAGAGTGTCCCCTCGTTTGCAGGCTGTGGTCAGGGAAGGCTGAGGACTGAAGGAAAAGGGGAGGAGACGGGGAAGCATGAGGGGAGTTGGGAGTGATGTTGGAGACCCCAGGGAGGAAAGTAAAAGGGAACATGGGGTAGGCTCTAGGGGGAGTAGCAGGGCTTGTGAGGGAAGCAGGAGGGCATGATGGGAGGAGGGGTAGCGTGCTTATGCTGGCGGCAGAGCTTCCGGGGGAGGAACCAGGATTTCCCTCCACTATATGGACGATAGCACCTCAGCCTTGGACTCCCATGCCTAGTTCAAACATGCATTGCAGGACGTACTCTGTACCTTCCCCTCGGCTGGCCCTGCAGAGGAAAAAACAAACCCCGTAAACTCCCTGTGGGTAATTTATGGCTTTTGGGTTTATTTCTGTTTAAATCCAAGGGGAAATCCTGTTCCTCTCTCCTCAGCCTGGGAGCTTCCTGGAGTGTCGCTCATCCAGGAGTCCGGTCTCGGGGGCCGCTATGGTTTGAATCCACCGAGCCCTGGATGGTGTCACCTCGAAGGAAACTTCCCATCATGGCAGGGGCCGTTTAAAGGCTTATCAGCCTGGGCAAGTGGATTTGTCCGCCTGTTCTCTCAGGGGACATGAAGTGCTTGGGTGGATGAGAAGGGTTTCCTGGGCTCTTTGCCACACATCAGGGATGTAACGTGACCTCGAGAGTAAAGTGCTACGGGTAACTGTGGGCAAGACTGGCATTTTCAGGTATCCGAATCAGTACCCGGATACCAATTGAGTACTTGAAAAACAGAAATTTCGCTTACTATTTTTTCAGCTACTTGAAATTATCCGAAACCACAAAATAATACTAAAAAAAAATACACCCAGGATGAAAATCGGTATTTTCATATACCGCTTGTCAGTATGTCAGTATTTCAGGTGTCCGGATCGAAAACCAGTTTGGGTACCGAAAAATACCCGAAATATTTGGTTTGATTCGGATCCTGGAAATTCCACCAGCACACCTGTTTTGGTGGGTACATTTTTCAGCTGTGCTAAAGAGCCACGTTTTTACAGCTTAAAGTAAACAGACAGGTTCCCTAGCTGGGCTGGACCAGACGTACATACTCTAGGGCCAGAGACCAAACACAGCCTTCACCTTTCACTTTTTAATTTTTATATTTTTTAAAAAGCCAATAAGTATAGTCGACACTTGTGATTTTTAACAATGAAAGTGGCTAGGGTAGATAATCGTGTTTATTCCCCATGATAATTATGCCTCTGGGGGCTCATATGCCCATACTTTCCCACAGTCCCTTAGTCCCTCTTTGGGTGTTGAATCTCATTGTCCCTCTTTCAGGAGAGAGAGAGACAAGACCAGTGTTCAAGCCCCAATTAAAGCCCTTGATAGGACGACAATGGGGACATGAAGGAACGATCAGCAGGAGAGCATCTGTCCCTCTTTCTGCACTTGGCATATTGGGAAGGGATTGTGTGGGGGCGGAACTTCTTTGCAGAGAGGCGGAGCTTATTGACCAAGGGGTCGGGGCTTGTCTCTCTGGCTCCTGGACATTTTAGCAGGTATGCATTGCATCCCTTCTCTGGCGCAGGTACAATCCTCACCTTTCGTGGCCGCCACTTGCCGCTAGCAGAGATTGACAAAGCAGGAAGACAAATGGGATCCACAAGATATAGAGATCCATTGCACTTTGACCGGGGTGCCCTTAGGCATGTGGGATTGGAGCAGCTGCACAAGGCCCCGTGCCAGAAAGGGCTACCCCAGTGAGTGCGCCACATTGACATTTTGCACCGTCTCCACCTAACGCCAAAGATTCTGTTAAACATGTTGATGAACGCTGGACGGAATTGTGCCTCTCATGGGGAAAACCTCTCCTCTAGGGCTGCTTCCTGCTTTTGTCCAGCAGGCTGACGCACCACGAGACTCCAAGAGACGCCTCCCTCCCCAGCCATTGTCAAAGGAATGCCCTTCCTCTCATTTGTCTTATTAGTCTGAGACAGCCCATTGGTCAAGCAGGTGGAAAACCAGAATAACAGTGGACTGAAAATAGACCAATCTGTAATGCCCGAGCTGTTCATCTCCTCTTTGAAATTAACCCCCAAACAGTGTCTGGCTTTCTTTTCGGAAGGCTTTCTACAGGCTGCCGTGTGAGTAGAGTATTTCAGAAGAGACTGATGTCTGCCTGATTGGGCAATGAGACCATCCAAAACTAGACTGGAAGGTGCCACCAATTCTGGAGGGCGAAAGCCTTTGAAACAAATGTCGTCTTCCGGGGCTAAAGCCAATTCTTCACTAACAGGCGTTGGGTTGAGGCCTTCAGAGGGGCAGATTATCCCACCTCTGCCTTGGGCAAGAGTCCGGCATCTTCAGTAGAGATGGGGCGCTGGGCCATCACAGGCGAGCAGTCTCTGGTCATTCCCAAGTCTTGTTTGGGATGGGGAGAAGCAAAGCTAGGGTACTGTTTGTATGAGTTGGTGGTAGGGTGGCCACCTTAGGTCTGTTTTTCCAGGCCGCCCATGAAGAATGCTCATGGCCCAGGCGCTGAAGGGAATGGGCACCTATGGCACCAATGCAGGCCCTGCAACATGTATTTTTCATAATTGGCCTGGAAAAACATACGTCAGGTGGCCAGCCAAGTCGGTGGTGCCTGATACTACGTTGATTTAATTTGCCAGATGCAAGGCAGCTCAATTAAAACCTAAAAATACTAGAGTCTGAAAACTGGAGTATCACAGGGTCAGTCGGGCCTGGGGTAAGTATTGTCAGGATCCTGGCCAGACATCACACTCATCTGGGGAATCTCAGTTCTTTTGTGCCTTTACTTACACAATCCAGTGTTCCATTTCCTATGTACAAATGTCTTTACCTTCGAGGCCTGGACTCCTCAGTCTCAGTCCCTTCCTGGTAAGGCACAGTCCCTCCTTAGGCCGGTGGTGTGAGCTCCGTACAGTCCTCAGTCTCCCTCAAGTCCTCTGGGCCAGGCACCAAGCCCACCTGCAGCCGCCAAGCCCCATAGCTTAGGCAGCGCCCTCTCTGAGTTTGTCAGGAGTCAGAGCCCAGCTCAAGCTCCTGCCTCCTCCAGCTTTTCTCTCGGATTGAGCTCTTTGGCTCTTATGCCTTGTGGCTCTCCCAGCCAACCCTGTAGCTCAGGTGTGAGGCACTCAGGGGTGACCCCCATTCCCTTCAGCACCTGGGCCGCGAGTAGCACTGGCTTCTCTATTGCTGGTGCTACCCCTTCGAAAGGCCAACTTCCCAATTTGACTATGTCCTGCTCCGCTGAGGCCACATTCATGCCTGATGCGGTGGCGGTGGTGACAAAGACCTACGAGGCAAAGACGCAGCAGTGGGGAGGAACCCGATGCCGGATGTAGCGCCGGTGACGGTGAGAACAGGGTTCTGTTGTGGCTTTGTTCGCGGATAACCGGGTGCAAAATCCAGCCGTGTCATCCGCTAGCAAAGTCGTGGCAGAACCCTGCTCACGCCGGTGCTGCTTGCGGCACTGGGCTCCTCCCCGTTGCTGCGTCTTTGCCTTGCGGGTCTTTGCTGCTGCCGCCGCGTCAGCTGCGAATGGGGTCTGAGAATGAGAGACATTTTTCCCACCGTGACCTTTTTAAATTTTGTTAATTTTTTTATTTTGGAGAACTGAAACAATAAGTCTTTAAATTCATTAGATCCATTTAGGCATTCCTTTGCAAAACAAATGCCTGGATTTGAATTTGCTGCCCTCAGCAATGAATTAATTTGCTGAATTCATTATTTCACATAATTGTCACCTTGGCCATTCATTATTATATTGGGATTTTATGCCATGTGATATGGGCTAACCAATCAGCAAATTTCAAGGAGAAATATTTTAAGTGGGTAAACGGGGAAGTGCTTAAATAATGGACTACAACACGTGGAACATCTAGATGTGCAAACATTTCAAATCTGGGTCACAAATTGACTTTAAATCTGAACATCCAAGTAAGGCAAATTGGACAAATATGAAATTTGCTTTGAATATTGTTTCAGGCCTAATTTTTAATTATTTCTGATAGATCGTAAGAGATGGAGACAAAGGAGTTCGGATCATTATTTTATTTATACCCTTTAATTAAGTTGGTCCAATAAAAGAGATTACCTTTGCTTCCCTCTCTTGCATTTTGGACCAACACATCAACCACACTCTCTAGAAAAGACTATAGGAGAGCTTTCTCCAGACAGACGTGGTCATGAACAGGAAAATGGTAAAATCACTGTTTGAGCACACACAGAGGAAGAGCAAGGGGGTAACAAACACTGTGTGTAAATAATAGGAGAGAGCTAAAAGGTATGACTAACTTTGTACCTGACATTTCAGGTATCCTTTTTGGTACCCAATTGGTACCCTACTGAAATGAGTATCCAAAACACCGGGTATCACCATAGCTGGATTACTGATTTTCTGACCTATTCTGACTTGCCATGTAACTGTTCTAGTGTCTTTCTGAATGTACCTAACCATTTTCCTGTCTCAGTAAACAGCACAAAATGGAAAATCGGTAACGGAAAACTGGAAATTTGGTAACGGTAACAGCATTTCCGTAATCCGTTGGGCACTAAACAGTTTAATGCCCGATCCACCTGAGACAGATCCGGTACCGCAATTTGGACTGCTATATTTATATTTGTATGTACCTTGGTTTGGGTGCCCCTGGCCTCCCCAACACTTCATCGCGGGAGCAGTGTAGACCAGGTAAACGGGGAGTCTTCCCTGAAATGGCCCTGATTTTGTTTGCTTCCGATTGTTACCAATGAAACCGGCTCTTGCGTCTGCCGTCTGCCTCCCCGTCCTGTATGCAAACCCCCAGAAATGCCACCTGAGTAATAGGTTTCCTTTCTCCTCTGCAATGCCAACATTTTGAGGAGGATCTATATCTTTCCATCGGCAGTTTGTTTCTTCACAGGAGCATTATAATGTGCTGCGAAGAGCTCCTAGTTGTGAATTAATGTTTAAAAGCTCTCACTTTGGGGTTGTTGAAATGAATGTTAATTTGACAAATGGCCATCGTTGGAATCGAGACGGCATTAACCTGGGAATAAGAGTTGACCTCCAGCGGGGCAGGCACAAGGTGAGAGGAAGAGGGGGCTGCCTGCCACGCGGTGGTTTTTTCACCTGATGTGCGTACTGTAAATACTGCCGGTGCCCTGTCTATTTATAGAATAGTAATTTAAAGGGCAGTCCAAGAAAATCTGAATGACATCTCCTTAAGAGAAGCAATCGTAGGGTATCTCAGAATGTGTCACGCAGCGCTCCTACCTGCTCTCTCAAAAATACTCATATGTCCACTAAATCAATTTGCCTTTCTTGTGTAACTGCATTGGCCGGGCTATTCTTTTCCATTTTCCATCACTGTCACACGTTAATTCCTGTCACTAGACAGCAACAGGAAGGGCTTGTCACCAGCTCCAGGGTCTTGTATTTAAAGGGCAAAGCTCACAATTCCTGGCTGAGCTTCAAGGGGCGACAGCTGCTCCATCCAGGCAGTTAGAGGCAGTGTAGCCCTAGTGAATAAGGTGTTGGATTTGGCTCTGGAAGACCAGGGTTCAAATCCCATTTCTGGAGCTCAACAGCGGAGGCGTCGTCGTCCACAAGTGTCGCGGAAGCAGCGGTTGGCTCCCTAGGTCCCAGTGCAGTCGAACACCTTCCTTTTACATCTATGCCCCTGAAAGGGTAACTGGCAAACAGAGGCAGAAAGAGACAGATTGCAGCAAGGTCACGCGACCGCTCAGAGACGAGACTGGTACCCAGGCCTTGCAGGACTCCACACTATCTCGCACCATTGACACTAGCTAGACAGCTCACTCCTATAATAGACTCTGTCCCAATGGGTCTCGGAACCAAAGCTAGCCAAAAAAATCAGTAAACCAATCTCTCTCTCATACACAAAAATTCAAAATTGTTGGTGAAATTTCAATAGCATCAACAAAAAAATACATTTCTTTACAAGAAGAAATTTTGTGAAATGTCAAAAGTGTCGAACACATTAACCCCATTCAAGGAAATAGCTAAATTCAATTTCAAATTTTAAAATATATTTCAAATTTGTATGTGGAAATCTGAGATTCTTGGCTAAAAAAAGTTTTAAAAAAAAATTTAACAAATTTTTGCAAATAATTTTGTTTTGTTACAAAACCGTATTTTGTCGTCAAGATTTTTTTTCGTTTCAAAATATTGAAACCAGCTCTATGCAATAGTATGGTAGATGCTCAACGTTAACAAACCCTGGCTTCCCATAACTGACTGGAAATAGCTAGTAGGTTTTTCTGGTAAACCTTTTCAATGGTCTGTCAAACACTCCTATGTTTTGAAGGCGGCCCCAACTTTCCTGGACTTGGCATAATTCCTGCAAGGATGTACAACCCTTGTCTTCATCCTGCAGATACTCATCTCTCAACTGAGGTCTGCTACCCCTCCCCCCCTTTAAACTCCTTCGGTTAGACTGTCTGTCCTAAAGAGACACTCTCACAAACACCAGATCCCAAGGGAGTGCCTTATCTTCCTGCAGAATCCAGTGTTTGTTTGAATGCATCCCAAGAAACTGAGTAAGAAAAATTGGCAGGAGGAGTCTTGTGCTGGCAGTCTGAGCCGATGTATGGCTTTTAACCAGCCCTAATATCTGAAAGATTGCCTCTCCCACAGTGGTCCATTATGATCCCTGCGGTTAACTGGGAGTATGCTCTTGTAAGCAGGATTATACGGCGAGGGAGCCCTGGGAGGCATTCTCAGTTGCTGTCCCAGTGCTGCAGAACTCCTTTCCTCTGGAGGTCCATCAGAGGCCAAGCCTGAACACTTTCTGGAGGCAATGTAAGACCTTTCTTTCTGCTCAGTCATTTGGCAGGTGGGGATATGCGTTGGGACTCAAGTGGGAGGTTCTAGAGGGCTGGGGTGGGTAAGGAGATTTTTATATGTTTTTATCTGCTGTAAGCTGCCCCGAGCATTAGGGGAAGGGCGGAGTATAAATTTGAACAAATAAATAGGAACAGAACATAACTTTTTAAGTTTTACAACTAGCTCCTGCTTTCTGCTGTGCAATGCTAACGTCACGTGGAAAGAAACTGTTCATAAAGAAAACAACCCAACTTTTTTTCCTGATTTAAAGAGTGGGATTTTTGTTGTTGTTTGCAAACAAAGCATAAAATAAGGTCAACTGGGAGGGGAAATGGATGCACTGCTTTGGAACCAGTACAGTGCCTTGTGGGATATGTAGTTTATTAAGGCATTCTTAGGGGAGCTTATCCCATGAGACACGGTGTGTGTGAAAGCACCATGCTTCTGGAATGAACATTTTCAGCCAATGGACACTCTTGGAATTTCTAGTAGAAGAAAAAATTCTAGAAAGTGTTGACTTTTTGTCTCAATTGGATCAGGAAACAGGCAGCTAATTTGGTAATAGCTGCATTTCTGAGTACTGTGGTGGGTATTTGACAGGCTACCTGATCCCTGACAGAGCAGCAATTTCTGATTGTCTAGTTACCGATTGAAAACTCAGGATGGAAAACCAGAATATCAAGTCTGGCCATTGGGGACATTCTGGGACATCGGCTACCCAAATCAGGTTGTAATTGGGTACGGTTTCCTGTCTGATTTCTTTGAGTTGATTCGAGTATTGGAAATCTGCCAGGGATGTCTGTTTTGTGGTTCTCATTTCAACTCATTTTGGAACCAAAAGCTCCTTTTTCCTGGCGCTGTCCTCCCCGTGACACCCTTTCCTTGCTCACCGTTTGACACGGCATTTGGTCAAGGTTGGACTGAGTTTGCAAAAGCAAAGTAGAGCGAGAGACACAAAAGCTAGACTCATCACCTCTCCCTGTGTGGAAGCGCTCTCTCTCTCTCTCTTTGCAGTTTGACTGTGCTGAACAGTTTGACTCTGAGACATAAATAGTCAGACTTTCAGCAGGAAAAAAAACAACCCCTTCCTTCCAAATCATTTTGTTTGTCAGAATCAAGTGCAAATTTTCAGTCTCGATCCCTTCACTCTCGGACTCTTAATAGTTACCGGCCAACAAAGGAGAGAGAAAGAGAGGGAAAGAATGACATGACCTGTCTCTTTTTGTTTATTAAGAACTTCTTTCCAGTCTCTGAATCTTACGGAAATATGGTTTCAATTTTCTCTTTGAATTGTGGATCAAGAAATGTTGCCAATACATATTTTTCTCTGTCAAAAATTCATTTTGTCTGGAGTCTGTAGATGTCTTGAGAGCCATGTCTCCTCACGGGGTTATTATGGTCATGTTAGCTTTAAATTGGAATCCCGTTTGTTCCGGGGTGGGTGGGGGAGGCGTTGTTACGACGCTTTAGCAAAAGCAGACCTCAAGAGATGGAAGGTTTCCGCAGCAGACTCTGGAGTGAGCATGAGGAGGTGGGGAGGGAGAGGCCGTTAAAGCTTTGCAGGGTTTGATTGCATGCAGAGTGAACACTTTCCCTGCTCGGACACGAAGCAGGCGTCCACCAGGAGCAGGTTTTCAGGTGGAAAACATTTTCTGGTGCTAGTGTGGCATGCTGAAAAAAGTCATGGGAGGGAGGGATTTCATGTGCCCCCACAACCACCTGCAGCTCGGCAGAGGGGAGCAAAATGGGGAGAGGCCGGGTAGCATCTAGCTCCCCCCACTTCTGCCTGAGGTGCTTGTGGGCCCCTGGAAGATGCCTCTCCTCTCCTCCAGCGATTGGCCCAGCAAGGGGGGGAATCGATGCGGTGCTGCTGGGCTGAGGGTCAGTGTGGCATTCCCTCCTCCCTTTAAGGAAATTCTGGTTGTGCCCTGGGATGAAGACCTCGCTTGCCAGCAGCAGGGAGGTGCCCTGTCCTGCTTCCAGTTGGGGTGAAAGTTTCCCCCCTGGCAGGGATGGACAGAGTTCCCAATCCCAAGAGCTGTGTTCCAAAATCATCGCATGGCCAAGAGCCACAAGAAAACACACACACGCAGGCACGCGCGCATACCCCCCCCCCCCCCCCATTCTTTGTGATTGGCTGGTGCGCTGTAGGGGTGGGACTCCAGAGGGATTATCAGATATCGGATTTATTAGTATCGGAATATCGGATTTTTAACATTGCCGATTTTCTTGGCTCTTCAACATTGTGACCATTGACTTCAATAGGCAATGTTAAAAATCCGATAAAACCGGCAATGTTAGAAAACGGATATTCCGACACCGACAATTATCAGTATTATCAGGTTAATCTGATACGGATAGTCTCTCGCCCCTAGTGCTCTGTACTTCTGACGGTCCTCTGGGCCAGTGATAATCCTGTGGTCCTCTGCACTCCTCTGGCCTTCAGCTGCTGAGACTCAGGTGCAATGAACTAAGGCAGAGGTTTGTTAAGGCAGCATAGGGTCCAGGACCCGCCTGATCAAGAGCCACACATGAGCTGCCCACCAACTGATCTTTGGGACTGGGCACCTCCTGAGCAGAAGAGGTTCCTGCATTGCCTACTGGTCCAGGACTGCTGGCTTGTTAATTTCACCTACCAGAGGCCAGATCCCTCCTCCGAGCTCCCAGCATGATGTGCCGGCCAGCAGGTGAAATTAACAAGCCAGCTGTTCAGAGTGAGCAGCAGTTCTGGGACTCAGTGCTGTACAGCTAATCTTTGGATTGACTGCTCCCCCCCCCCCCCCAAGAAGTGAAGGTTCCCCCGTTACTGGGTCTGAGGCCGGGATGACCCCCTGGAAATCACAGCAAGTTTTAAAACTTTGTTTGTTTGTTTATTTTATTAAACAATAGATTGTTAGTTTATCGAGAGTTCGTACCATGATCGACATCTCAGTCCTGTTACTCGAATTAATGAAAATGTTCACAAGAAGTAAAATGGCTTTTTATTTCAGCCCTAGCTAAAATCTCATGTAACCTGTCACTATTGACCCCCTATTTACATACGAGTGTTTGCCAGACACACCTTGGGTATTTTCAGACGTTACGATCCCTTGCTCAACCACGGTGAATACCCACATGGTGAGCAAGGGATCGTAACCTCTGTTGGGACAAAACGTGGTTCCCGCCAGATGTTCACCCCCATGAATCACAGGTAGGAATCTCTTTGACCACAAAAACGGCCCTCCTGCCCGGACCAAGGCCGTCTGCATGGTCAATGAGATTCCCGCCCGTGATCCGTGGGGTCATCATGTCTCTCCCCTGACCACGGCCTGGAATCAGCGGCCATGCCCACCGCTGATTCCTGGCTGTGATCAATGCCGTGGCACCTACCCATCTCCCAGAGGACGGGCGGCTTAGGGAGCATGGGGTGTGTGGGGCTGTGCGGCCGCACATTGAGCCCCGCAGCCCCGCCCCCTTCCCTGATTCCCTGCCAGGATCAACCGGCACGTCTGTTGGCTGTGCCAATTTGATCCCGGCGGGGGATCAATAGGTGATTCCGTGACGGGGCCAAAACTGGCCCCATCACGTCTGAAAATACCCCTTGACTACCATTAGAAAAAGGAAAAAGCTACCGTAATTAATTTTTGATGTTCAAATAAACAACAATTCCAGGGTAAAATTAACTTGTGGAATGGGTGGAACTCATTGCCAGAGGATGATGTTATGACCAAGAGTGTGACTGGGATAAAAAAAGAAAAGAAAAAGAAAGATTGGATAAGTTCTTGGAAGACAGGTCCATCCATGGCTATTTGCCAAGTTGGTTGGAGGATGTGCCAAATGACTATTTGCCAAGTTGGTTGGAGGATGTGCCAAACGGCTATTTGCCAAGTTGGTTGATTGTTGGGAACTGGGAGGGAATGGACGACTCCAATGGTCACTGTTGGGGACAGGATGCTGGGCTGGGTGGACTGTTGGTCTGACCCAATTTGGCACATTGTCTTACGTTCTTATAACATTACATTACCAGCCCATATGTTATGCATAGGTTGTTAATGCTAGTTTTCTCAATAGTTCTCTCTGTTACCCCACCCGTCCTCTCTTCTGAATTGCTATGGTCCCTCGACAGGCTGGGCCTCCCTGCATTTGAGGTTCTGTCAGTACTTATTTTATGGTAGTGTTTCTCATACTCACAAGTTTATTCATTGTATTAGGGATGGGAGGGGGGCCGTCTCTGGACTGTCCCAATACACGATGGGCGTCTGTGAAATTGAAGTCTGCAATTACTGGGCTCCGGCTCCAGCCTCGGGGGTTACCAGGTGGTGGCGATTCCCAGTGTTGGAATGGATCTACCACATGTTGACCCCAGTACAGCCCCCTGGCTGATCTATTCAGATTCATTGCAATTAGTGTCCCCTGTTCTCTCTCTGCGAAGGTGCTTTTGCACCCCCATCCAGTCATGTCTTTATGGATAAATTCCTGAATTTCCTCCGCGGAACTGCATCGGACCATGGTTTTATATTTCCATCGTGATCTCGGGCTGTTGACTGTTGGCTGGTCATGCATGACTCTTGAACAATTCCCCCCATCAAGCCACTGAATGGATCTACAGAGACTCACATCTGACTCAAGACACTGTCATTCTCAGCCCCGTGATTAATGAAATTTGGTGGAAGCGACAGTGTTAGAAAAAAGCAACTATTATCTCTTCTCCCCACTCCTATCCCCAGCAATGCTCTTTCATGCCACGGGCAGATTTGATAATGCTTGAACGAAAGGGAAAAATTAGGAGGGGAAATTTAATGGGGGAAACAGCAATTTTCCCCTTCTGAGACTTCACCAATAGGAGCCTCTCCTCCTGACCATCCAAACCCACAGCCCTGCTCTGTGCCCCCAGGGGCAGGGGGAAATGGCTTATAAATCTTAATATGTTCCCAAGAGACCTGTACTCACTGCGTTTTCCCTACTACAGTGACCTCGGCCTCCCTCTCCGCTTCGTGCTGATGATGAGGGCTCTTAACGAAGCATTCTGCAGTGAGGTAGCCGCTTCCAGAGAAGAAGTGGACTCGGGGGCAGGGCATAGCCAGCAGGGTTGGACTGGACTCCGGTCAGGATTTGTGGGGCCCAGGCCATTGTGTTTGAGGCCCTGCCGGGAGAGACTTGCCGTAGTGAAAACAGGGGCCACTGCAGGGTCCCTGGGGCAGTCGCTGTGGTAAGGCCGGCCCTGTTTAGGAGTGCTGGACTTGAGGCTACCAGTACTCACCCCTCTGTGGGGCCCCTTCTAACCTTGGGCCCCGGACCATTATTTAGTGATTTTATTTTATTTATTTTTACAAACTTTTGTCCTACCCCTCCTGCCAAGACAGCTCAGGTTGTCACCTAGGCACATTTTAAAGGAACACTGTTGAAAAATACATGTTTCCGACCCTGCATTGGTGCCTAAGGCTGGGTGCAGGCGCCTAGGGCACCGATGGAGGGCCTGCACCATGTAATTTCCGAAAGCGTTCCTCGGCGGCACTGGCATCTCTACTTCAGGTCGACCCTGTGTCTTGCGTAGAAGAAGGAATGTGTCCGTCCCCCCCCTCCCCCCCCCGCAAACCTGTTCCCAACAGCCAGAGTTGGAGCTGTACCGCCTGTCCCTCTCACAGCTACTCCCTTGAGTACTGGGGCTAGCAGTGGGACCACCTGCTTGGATCAGACTTAGACATTGGCACTATTATCCCATGGGACGGAGAAGCCCCTAAGAGAGGTAGGGATGGGCGAACAGAACAGAGTTCGGAAATTCGGTTCGGTTCGCTTTGGTTTGAAATTCGAGTTTGGTTCAGAATTTCGGTTTGGTCGACCGAACAGACCAAGTTCGGTCTAATTCCGAACTTCCGAACCAGGTTCGGCCATTCAAACAGGTTTTTTGATGTGTGTTGCCACTAGGGACGGGCGAACAGAACGGAGTTCGGAAATTCGGTTTGGTTCGGTTTGAAATTCGAGTTTGGTTCAGAAGTTCGGTTCGGTCGACCAAACAGACCGAGTTCGGTCCAAACTCCAAACTTCCGAACTGCATTCGCCCATCCCTGGAGAGAGGAGAATCCTACACGCCCAAGGTCCTCCCCGTGTTAAATAGTGCCAACCCATTTACTGTGCATGGAAACGCACTTTGAAATGCGTTCCCTCACTCGACAGCCCTGGCGGGGTTTGTATTTATGGGTATGGCTGCTTTCAGGTGCTAATCAGTTCTCTTAGCTTGATGTTGCCCATGGCATCATTGCACATAGAAATTTGAACAACTCATGACTTACTGGGCCAATGGCTCAGAGCCCATTATTGAAGGTATTTTCTGCAGCCCAGTCACCTGTCTTTGCAGTGAAGGATGGCCCATGTATGCAAAAGCGATTCCCTTCCTCTTGCTTGTTCGTTAGTCTGTGGTTTCCCCCCACCCCCATTGCATTTTCTCCTGTTGCTCGCCCAGCGTTCCCTTCATAAAGCCACCTCTCTTGCCAGCCACGTCGCCGCTAAGTACCTGACACTCAGATTTTTAAAAGAGCCGTCAACAAAGGCAGCATTAAATGAAATGTATAATGTAGAGCAATTTGCAGAGTGCAGCTTGGGAAATAGACCCTTCGGTCTGCGGAGAGTGAAAGCTTCAAAGGGGGAGCAGCGGCAAGGAGACACACAGGCAGCAAAATGACACCGGCGCCTTCGATGGCGATGGGATAGACCTACCAACCCCATGTGGAAGAGCAATGCATCTGGGGGTGTTGTATGCAATGGGGAGCTTTGGCAATCAATTTCACCAGTGTGGAGCGTTGCCGTCTCAATTTTACCAGCAGGGAGCATTGGCTTGCAATGGAGATATTTGCTGTGTCAGTTTCACCAGTGGGGAGCTTTGCTATGTCAGTTTCACCAGTGGGGAGCTTTGCCTTGCAGTGGGGACCTTTGCTATGTCAGTTTCACCAGTGGGGAGCTTTGCATTGTCAATTTCATCAGTGGGGAGCTTTGCCTTGCAGTGGGGAGCTTTGCTATGTCAGTTTCACCAGTGTGGAGGTTTGTCTTACAGTAGGGAGCTTTGCCATATCAGTTTCACCAGTGGGAAGCTTGTGTAGAGCCACCCACTGTAAGTGTCCCTCCTTATCCTGGATGTTTGAAAATCCTAAGGAAATCATCACACAACCAGAGAGAGGGCAAATTTCCTCTTGCTGTTAAGCTGTTTTTAGAGATGAGAACATCATGTCTTCTGCGAAGGGAACCAGATGTAAACCGCCCCAGGATCTCTGGGCCTTTGCCTGTTTGTACAAGCTACAGAGCATGTCCCTCCCTTGCCTGGTCCAGTGCCTTGTCTCTGGAGATCGACTGTATATGAAACAAGGTATCTTTATCTCCCGGAAATTCATTTCCTGGTGTCGAGGATGTTAACCGATAAATGAGGAGGCTTCTCCTTAAAGAGTTCCTGACAGTGTCTGGGCCAGTATAGACATGTCAGTCACTGTCAAGAATGGGGTAAAAACTCTCTCCTGGCATCCACAGGAGGCATTTCCTGAGAGACAGTAGCTGCTTAGCAGGAGTTCTCTTTAGACGTTGCACAACTCAGGCCTTGACACGGCTACAGACTCTGGGGCCTCAGACCTTTCAACATGGCATAGGGCAGGGCGATCGCAGGAAGCTCTCGGCAGCTGTGGAGAAAGAGCTCTCCTTTGTTTCTCTGAGGAGAGAAATGTTGCCGCACATGGCTATTTACTGGGGAAACTATTGGGAAACGGGTGAAAACAGCAGGGAATAGGCATTTCTCACCTGCGAGAGTGCAGTTTTATTGGGGCCGAGAAGGGTGCGCAAAAGGCTGGCGATAGAACTGAAAGCAAGTACCCACAAAACCGGGTATTGTCATGGGATTGGGGGTTCGCTACCCCACTCGGTTTCCCTGGCCTGCAGCTCTCGCTGGATCAGCTCTCTCTCTAGAACTGATTCAGCCTGCAACAGAGGAACCTTCTTGTCACCTTTTCAGCCACAGAGTTTCCCAGCCCAGACTCCTTCTCTCTAGGTTCGTCTGTGTTTGTAAACACAGAAGCAACCCCAAACTGTGTCCTGCCAATGTTAGGATTAAAAATTCCACTGGACCATAGGAAGTTCAGTTAAAGATGTTTAATGAATAAATCATGAATAATCATGCAAGTACAAGACTATACTCGAGAGTGCAGAAATCAAAATAACATAACCAATAATGCATTCCTATCTGTACTTGGAGTCTCCTGATTTAGGCTTACCCTAATCCAGGTCCAAGGGTATTTCAGTTCATGTCACAGCCAGCGATGGAAAGCTTGGCCTGGTACCAGTCTTAGTTTCCAAGAGTTCTTATTTCATAGTTCCTTTGGAGCAGCCCTTCTCTGACTGGTCAGATATGATGATGCAGATGAAGTTCAACAAGCTGATTTCAACCAACTGAGAGAGAGAGAGAGATCCCTTCTTTGTCTTGTCTCCCCCTTAAGTACCTTTCCAGGGTCCTTTGTTTGATTTTCCTGCCAGGTGACACTGTGCTTTCAGTCACGTCCACAGCAAGAAATCCATTTGCAACTCAATGGTCTATGTGTCTGCAGAGGTGTTTAGGCTTCTCTGAATACATACTCAGCATGAGTTTGCATTTCTCCATTGCATGAAGTGAGTTTCCAGTTCTCAGCTTTCACATTTACATACCTGTTTAACCTTTGCCTTTGCATATTTGTTAGACCTGTAGTCTACATGTAGCCCAGTATCTCCTTATGACAGGTATACCAGATGGGTTTCTGGTACCTGAATTGACCTGACAACATCGGGTACTGATTTGTACCCGATTGTGACCTGATTTGGGTACCCAATGTCCCAAAATGTCGACTTCTGGTACCGATTTTTTGACCTTTTTTTTTTTAAATCGATCTACCAACTTCTGACACCTTATTATTGATTTTCCATCACGGAAAGTCAACTTCCAGTCCCAGGAAAAAAATCTACTTCCGGTCCCAATTTTTTCCCTCTTCCATCTTGATTTTTTGTTTTTCGGTAATTGGAAAATCGAACAATCGGTACTGGAAATTACCGATTTTTGGGGGGTATCTTGGTATCGTATCAGTACCCAGGTACCCCACCTAATATTCAATGTGGTACTTGAAAATGTGGGTATTATCTATGGATGCTAAATTCCCTGTATCAGCCCTAACTGTAAACTGTCGTGAGCCTTAGGGAAAGGGGTGGGTTGGGTGGGGATTTAAATAAATACATTTTTGATGTTGAGTTAAACGTAACATCCTCTTCAGGTTCTGGAGCTCCCCGCATTGCAGGCTTGTACGTTATGCGTATACTATTACTTCTCATTTAGGCAAGGGCCCCAGGTGTCAGTGGCCCCTCTCCTGAATTGCTAGGGGCCCCCACAGGCCATGGCTCTCTCTGATTGAGGTTCTATGGGCCCCTATTTTACCTCAGTGCGTCTCACGCTCCTGTTGTCAATTCACGTGTATTCATGGACTCACGTGTTTTGGATTCCTGTGCAGTCGCACTTTCCACACTAGCCTGGATTCAGCCCTGGAAGGTTCATTGTTGGCAGAGTCCCACAAGTGTTGAGCACCCAGAGGAGGAGGAGAGAAGTGGCACTACTAGGTCGATCTGTTGCTCACGGCCTGATTCTTGCTGTCACAGACGCAAAGCCATTTTTCATCCACTGCTGTAGCGCTTCCAAGCCCGCTCTTGGCCTACAGCCTAAAAACAAGACGTTCCCCAAACTCCCCTGGCGGTGGGCAAGCGACAGGTGCATTGAACGTCAAGTATTTGCAGGCAAGGAAACCATTTGGAACATTTTCCCTCCTGGGTGCACAGACATGCCATAAATTAAAGGGGAGCATCTTGAAGGTGGTCTTAATCACAAGTTAAGAGAGGTAGCCAGTATGTCATAGTTCCTCATTAGATTGCCATTATAATGCTCTGTAATTGGAAAGACGTTAATATTGACAGTGTTTTGAAGGATGTCCGGGTTCTCCTTGTCTGCTACGGTTTGATAGAGCTGAATAATGGAACAGATATGATGGATTAGAAAAATCCCTCAACTAAGGTCCCTAATTATATGGTTTTACTTGCCCAATTAAAGGGCAGTATTTGGAGAGGCAGGGAAGAGAGTTTTGCTGACTTTCTGCAAATTTGTAAGTGCTCTAGAATGTGGGAGGCGGGGACAGCAAAGGATTATGGGGGATTCTATTCAACTCGAAATGCCATCGGCTTGTTTCCCCCCAAGTATCAAGTTACAAACTGCTCAGTGGCTGAGTTTAAACTACTATCGGGAGGGGCTCTTCTTTAACACGACAGAGAAGTTCGTTTGACACGCTAGGGCAGGGGTGGGAAAGCTTTTCCTTCTCTGGGGCCACTTTGAAAATTAGTACAAGCTTCAAGGGCCACAAAGAGGTTGGGGGTGGAGTTGCTTCAGGGTGCACTCAAGAAAAGAAGGGTCAAGACCATGGCTCCATTGCTCTGTCCTTGCGTGCAGGGCAGGGCCTCAGCTCTGCTACCTTACCCTGAGCTCAGTTTTTCAGTGGTTGGAGGCAGGAACTTTACTAGATCTAAGGGGCAGGCCCAGGAACTAGAAGGGGACCAAATATAAACTTACCGTCGGCTGCATTTGGCCTCCTGGGCCTGAGGTTCATCACTCCTGTGCTAGGGGTTAAATGCCCCTTGAGTAGGATAACACAGGGGGTGCCTTTAGACATAACGAAGACCAGATGTCAAACCCCCTAAGCACATGTTTGGCTGTTGTGTGTAAGCACCATAACAATCCCAACACCAATTTGGCCACCCGTTGAACACGCGATGTTAACACCATTGCATCACAAGGACAATTTGCGTGTTCCAGCTAAACACGTGGCCAACGTGTCTAATGATATCACGTGGCGTTTTAGCAGGTACAACATGGGGAACAAGGCGGCAGTGCCTGTGTGCTGAGATTAGGTGGCAAGCAAAAGAACGATTTGCCCCAAGATGGGCGCTGTGTCTAAGCAGCGTCACATGGTGAACACGGAGCCAAACCGGTGTTCATGTCAAGGTCAAAACACACATTCAGACCCCCGTTGACGTTATGGCTAAAGACACCCAATGTCTCCAACCCCTAGCCCGCAAATGCTCACATGTGACAGAATTCTCTAACTGAACACGAGCCAAACGTGTAACACTCTTGTCAAACAGGTGAATGCCATTTTTGGGTTGGATTAACAGAAATATCCTACCCAAGAGGGGCCCCTTTACTCGACTCTGGTCAGGCCTTTCTTGGAGATCTGTGTGTTCAGACCATTTGGGGCTTTGCAATAGAAGAAGGATGTTGAGAAACCAGAAGGGCTTTAGAGAAGAAGAGTGACAAAGGTGTTTAAAGGTTTAGAATTCAAGTCCAGTGAGGAAAGGCTGACACAACTGGCCAGGTTTAGCTGAAAGAAAACAGATCGCAGCGATGGGCAGGGTTGAAACCCTGGACTTGGACCCCTTGACAGGACTCCAGTGCTAGTCCACTCCTGCTGGTGCCCCCAAATGGCGCTTTTGATAGTCAGTTATTTCCTCCTTGCAAGCACACTGGTTACAATTCCAAACAAATGTTTGAGGAGGGAACCGTGTCCCCGTGCCCCTTTGAGAACGAAGGTGGCCCGGGGTCTCTAAGGCTTGTAATGGGCCAGCTTGCAGAAGGTGCATGTGGCTGGGCTTGAAGGGCGTCGGTTTCGCGTTGATTTGGCTTTCTGCCGGAAGGGAGAGGGAGCGCTCTTGGGAGTGGCTTTGAGGGATTAGGACTGGCCGGACCCGGCATTTTGGGGGAGCCTGAACACCCATCCACCCACACTCTTGGGCTGGTACTACGGGCTTAGGTGGTTCCTGTTATTGGGGCTGGGAAGGAATTTTTCCGATTGGCCGGGCAGTGAACAAGGTCTTTTTTGCGTGTCTTCTCCGTAGTTCTGTCCCCCTCCAGATTATGTAATTGGTAATAAAAGGGTGTGTTCAAGGAGAGGATCTTTCGCTTGTCACAACTCTAAGGCTGAGAGCAGGGGAGGCCCAAGGTTCGACGTAACCTTTGAAGGGGGTCAAAACTTTGGAAATGGAATAAATTTGAGGCATCTCCTAAGAGGTGGGGGTTGGAGGCTGCTGATCAGGTGACGACCAACACGCACAGCTTCAACTCTGGTCCTGGGGGTGTCCAGGCACCAACACCAGCTAAAGCAGGATAGCACCAATCCCTAGCTGGCTGCACTGGTCACCCCTTCCTCTGGACTGACCCCCAGTTAGATTTGGGTTGGGGGCTGGTTTATGGTTGGGCAGTGGTGTCTGCCCAAGGAACTGAGGAGTTAATGGACCTGCCAAGTTCATGGGGATTTTCGCTGGGTTTGTCCCCTCTCCCCACCCTTTCCAGACTGATTTTTAGTTAATGAAGAGTTGCAGCCTTTTTGATCCCAACAGTTGTCTGTTGCCTTCTTTCATGCTATGGGAACAAAGGATGACTGAAGACCCAAGACAGTATTACCAAGAGTGAATTTGGACCAGCTCTGTGCAGTAGACATTACTGATTCTGGTCTCAGTAGTAACACTGGGCATTTTTACACACACTTTAAAGTACTGGTCTTTCAATTTTCTGGGTTTACAAGTCCACAAGTAAATTCCGGATGCATTCTTCACACACACACACACACACACTGCCCTGAGGCAGCCTAAAGTAGCCGCAGCTGTAGACGCGAGGGGTTGCCATGGAAACCAAGTGACCACAGCTGCCTGGAGCAAAGCCGTTTACCAGGAGAACTTTTTACACACGAAAGTTCTGGGAGAAGTTCTACACAGAAGTTCAAAGAGCTGGATGTTTAAGATCTGGCTGAGTGATTTAGACACACAGAAAGTTCAGGATGCAACAGCAAACGTCCAGGAGAAATGTGTGTGTAAAAACACCCCTTGTCTGTCCCAAGTAACCCTCCCCCCCAACTCTATAGGTTCCCCTGTGCAATGTCCCAGCCCAATACACTTCCTCTGCTGAGCGCCCCACCTGTCCGTGCTCAGGGACCAGATGTGGTTGGTGGTTTCACCCGCTCACCTTGTAGAGGTGATGGCAGTGAGGCACTTACAATTTACCGTTCAGATTGTGGCTTTCTGATCCCCACCTGTCTGACAGTAAATTTTAATGTAAATGCCATTAGATGGGCCTTCTCAGGTGGCAATGGCAGTTATTTAAATCTGCCTTGTTTGGGGAGCGACACGCTTGCATTCATCGTGTAGCATGGGGCATTCGGACACCGTGGAGTCATTTGTTTTAGGTAAAAAGAAAGAGACAGCCACAGCTGGGTAAGAGCAATTAGAGACAGCTGAATTTAACAAGTAATTTGGGGTCAGAAAATAGCTTTTTGGCTGCAATGAAAAATGTGCTTGCTTTTTCAAAACATTTTTCTTTTCTTTTCTTCCTTCCTTCCTTCTCCTCCTGGTTTGCTTGTTCCCAGCAGCCAAATAGCCTCCAAAACACACAATGTGTTGAAAAGAGAAAAAGTTCATTTTTAAAACCGTACAATTGTGGGAAATAACTATTTCCACACACACCCCTTCCATAATCTGGAATTTTTTTGGTCTTCAAGAATCATCAACCCCTAAGACTGAGAAGGACCTCAAGTGTCATCAAGTTCAACCCCCTAATCTAAGTCAGAATTAACTAGATGAGCCAAACTGGGGTGGGGGGTGGGGCGTTCCCTGCTATGGGAGCTACAAGCTCCGTGTGGAAGAAAGGATTTGGGATGGGGGCTGAGGGGGCTTTAAATCTGTCCGCTTTCCCTGAGTACGTGTCCTCATCTCTGCTCCTTTCCCCAAAGTGCACTCCTTCAGGACTTGGAGTTAGGAACTGAACCCAGGGACAGATTCATGAATTAGATAGCTATCTAATAAAAAAAAAACAGTCATGACCCATATTTTGCCAATGGGCTGGGGGTTTCCTGTGCCAACCCCAATAGCAGGGGTGTGCAATTTTGTCTTGTTTAATTGATTATGAAAGCAAATGGAGCCCCATTTGTTTTTGTAACCAATGTAAAGAAAATGAATGAACAAGCAAACAGCATTTGTTTGATTTCATTCAGTTTGGTTTTTATTTTTTCATTTTATTTTGTTAAAAATAATAAAAAATTTAAAATCACTGCACGTGAGCAGTGGCCGCCAGGACCGTTCTGCGCATGTTCACTCATTTCCAAAATGGCCGCCGGGACCGTTCTGCGCATGTTCACTCATTTCCAAAATGGCCACCGGGACTGTTCTGCGCATGTTCACTCTTTTCCAAAATGGCATTGGCAGCTTTGGCGCCATTTTGGAGAAAGGGTGCGCATGCGCAGAATGGGTCTGGCGACCATTTTTTGCGTGCATAATGAATAAAAAATTTTTTAAAAGAAAAATTAAAAATGATTTTTAATAAAATTAAATTTCCTACTCTTTGTTTTCAACCCCACTTCCTTTTCCTGGTTTCCCATTTCAAAATACGTTGAAACAAAAAACCGATGAGCTATACCTGGTACTATACAAACATTCATTAGAGAGGAGTCCTTGCTATCAGTGCCCTAACCTGCAAAAACAGGGATCCCCTTTGAATTTCTGGTATTTGAAATGACTCGAAAATACTGAGTACCAATCAGAACCCGATTTCAACCTGATTCGAGGACCCCAGGTCCCAGAACGTCAACTTCCATTCCTCATTTTTTGTTTTTTCCATCCTGATTTTTTTTTTCCGTTTTCCATCTGGATTTACTGATCGTTGAACCAGAAAACTGGGGGGGGGTGTCGGTATCAGAAATTACAGATTTTTCAGTTATCTGGGTACCCGACCATTTCTATTCTCCTCTGGTCTTTGTTCCCTCCCAGGTACAAGTTCTCAGAAGAAAAGCTCCCAGTGTACACACAACTCTTACATAGGTTTCGTCCATTTTCAGCATCACACTGATTGCTTTTTTGAGGAAGACATTCCTCCTCATAGAAATTAATCTCTGAATGGGATGTCAGAAGGGAGGACGGGGCAGGGGAGGATCTGTGGGTCTCTGTCCTTATTTTTAAGCACAAAAGGTGCGAAGTGACCGAGTGTCACAGGACACCTCCCGTTCATGTGAAGACAAGAACGTTCTGAACATGAGTCATGCCAGACTGGGTCAGAATAATGGTCCATCCAGCTCGGCATTCTGGCAACTTAGGGTGCTTCAGGGAGGTACAAAACAGGTCACGATGGAGCGATTCATTTTCTGTATCCATACTCCCAGCCCCTGAATGTCAAAGATCTTGCTCCCCTGACTTACTTGACTCATAGCCATTGAGGGACTGATCCTCTAAGATCGTATCCAATATTTTTTTTAATCTAGTTATGCTGTTGACCTTCACAGAATCCTCTGGCAGTGAGTCCCACAGGCTAATTGTGTCCTAAGCAAAGGGGGGGGGTGTGTGCTTCCTTTTCTTTGTTTTGAACCTACTGCCAGTGCCAGTTAATTTTATAGGGTGCCCCCTTGTTCTAATAAGACGTCTTCTGAATTCAACATTACAATTACAATTTCCCAGGGGAGTTAAAAAGGAAGTTGTAGTCTAGCAACTCCTAGGGCGGCTGAATTAATACTCGCTGCCAAAAAGATGACATCTGTAATGTAACAAGACTAGGTTGAGCATGTTAGCTCCCCAGTAGGAGGGAGACAAACTAGTTCAGAGGATGTCGTTCACTGGGCCAATTTAGGGTGGTGGCTGTGGTTTGGCCAACACAAAATTGTTCTTTGTACCAAAAGGAATGGCTTTCACTCCCACCGACAAAATGTCAGGAAGCTTGTTGAGACACCAAGATTTCCTTCTTGCCCAGCAAAAGGGCTGGAGCTGCCTTCTAGAACGAGCGGTACATAGGTACATTGCTATCGTAATAATTGTAAGGGTAAGCTTGTAACGTGCCTGGGCTTTCTCCTCTGCCTTCCTGGTGTCCCTTTACCTGTTTCCCTGATGTATTGCCTCCGGAGGAAGCATTTCCAACTCCGCTTCGTTTGGCTGAGATCAGCATTTCTCTTTATTCTAATTTAATGTCTTTAAGGGTTTTCGGGAAGAACGTGTAAAACTTGCATCATTCATTCCACTGGACGCCGTTTGTTTCTTGGCCATTCTGCTCGTGATTCATACCGCGGGAAGGACCTCCTGTGTGTCTACAACAGAACAATGCTCCTTTTGTGTGAGCACTGGGATGGGTTGTATTTGCACCACGCTACAGCGAGAAAGGGTTAAAGAGGAAAGAAATCTCGCAACAGACAGGGTGGGAAAAAAAAGAGGAAAAAAAACCCTATAAACGGAACGAAAATCTCCCCGTCAGCTACCTCTGTGATTTCGCTGAGAGCTCTCGGACATGCCGGCATCGGATTTACAAATTGAAAATCATTAATAATTCTAACCAGGCTGTGATAAATCTGAGATCATTCTCGATGAACCTGGACACCATTTCATAAATCAAAAAGATTACTTAGGAATTTTTTAAAATCTGACGTCAAAATGTCATGGTTACTAATGGTTTTTGTAGATCTCTTACAGTGATATATCATTTATCTACGCTACATCTAAAATGTGACACCGGGGCAGATATGTGATGTCTTTAATATCATGAATACATTTCATCCCATAATAAAGGTATTAACAACTTCTTGCTGTGACTTGTGCTTCAAGTTCGGCACCTGATTTAATGCTATTGTTGCCGGATTAACCATTTCCCACCAGCTATGAATGGCCAACCCACGGTGCGTCCAATGTTGTTGCTGAATGAGCAGGCTCCAAACTTGCCTTAACTAGACTTGAATAGATATGGCTTGCATCTGGCTACTCATCTTTCAGGGCAGCCAGCTTCCAACCACCCGGTAAATCTCCACCTCTGTTCTTAAACTCAAACAGATTTTAAGGTAAAGAAAACCCCCAGACCCACTGATGAGATAATATATTACAGAATATTGGGCCATAGAATAGGACAAGAAATCTCATTCCAGATGGGCAGGCAAATCCAGAGGGATGCAAGAATTATCTAAGGGCATGGAGAGATGGTGTGGGGCATCCATGATTATGGTAGCACCTTCATAACACCAAAACGGAACAATCTGTCATGCAATGGGATGCAGTTGGACTCCCTTGGCTCCCACTTGGTCCTGCCCCTTCCAAGCGCCATGATACAATGCCGTTTGATAAAGGGACGTGGTCACATGAAGCAGGGTGTGGTGTAGTGTCTCTCCTACCCCCTCCTTGACATAATTCTGCTGAAAGAGCCTTCCAGTTGTTCAGGTTTTAAGGATCAGACTTTGGAGTTCACTCCAAGATCTTGAAAAATCCAGGGGAATCGTATCCGGACAAGCTATAGGCAGCCTACGATTCCTCTGTTCATGGGTTTCATCTAGGGCTGTCAGCCCAGTGACATTCCTAGTTGATCAACTCTGTTGCCTTTAACTAATTCATTTGCCAATCCGTTATATGTACAAGAATATAAAAGAACATCAATATGGTTTTATATGCAAACACAATTGGTTGATTTTTGTCTTTGTTGCTAAGTTATATATTTTTTAAAAATTATGGTTTTGAATTTGTTTTTGATTCTGAAAAACCTTTCATCTATTTATTTTTTTTAATTGCAGAATTTAATTTTTGAATTGTTTTTATCAGACTTTGTTTTAATATCTGATTAAAACATCAATCATGGATTATAACAAAGCTTTCTAACAGATTCATCAATAGATGTGACTGCTCCAGTAAAAGGGGGAATCCAGCCCCCCACAATGAGTTCTGAATGTGGAGACCCTATAACGCTGGCATCACCATGAGAATGACTTCAGGCATTTCTCGGGCAGGCCCCTGTATTACATTCAAGGGGGGGCGGGAGCACCTTCACCCCTGACTATTTCTAATGTCTAGAAGGGGCTGGCCAAACCACAGCCAGTGTGGTGTAGTGAATGGGTGCTGGGCTTGGATCTGGGAGACCAGGGTTCGAATCTCACCCCAGCCAATGAACTTACTGGGTGGCCTTGGGCAAAGTCACAGCCTCGGTTCCCCAGCTGCAAAATGGGGATAAGTGTGCGGCGTCTGTCTCTCTCTGTGTGCTCCCCTCATTCTTATCCATCTTAGGGACCTGTTTCCAAAATCGGTGACTGAGGCGCTGCGTCTAGTAGCGCTATAGAAGGATTCGTAATAAGTAGTAGGAGGCGCTAATTCATCCTCCCTCCTACATGCTGCTCTTCTTACCACCTGCCTTTTCATTTCCCGCAAACTGGATAATTGGACAGACCTGCTGCCATTTTAGGGTGGGTGTGAGGCCCAGGGACTTAGAGAGGTGAAGGGAGGGAGCTGTCATCTCACTGCTCCCAGTATTGCCAGTGAGCGAGCAGTGAGCGATCTCTCCGTTTCTCAGGGGGCAAAGGGATTTAAAAGCAAAGTTTTATGGGAAGAGATTAAATTCCGGAGGCGAAGAAAGCGTCGCTCCCGGGGCCTATGCAAAGCAAGGAGAGAACATGTAAAAAAACCTCCCCGCGTTTTGAAGGAAAAATATATCTTGCTTTCTGCGAGGCTTCTATGAAAAATAGACTTTTTTTATTTCCCCTTCTTCATGCCGGGAAATTAATATTTGCCTTTAAAAAAGATTTGGTGGAGGTTTAGAGTGAAGGTTGTTAGAGATCTAAGCTGAGTGTACAGAGAAGTGGGGGTGGAATGAAATCCAGGTGGGTTTGAGGCTTGCTTGTCTTTTGCTTTAATGGGCAACATTTCTATTAAAAATACATTCTTTGGGGTTGGTAATTACATGTTGGGTTTTTGGGGGCGGGGGTTCAAAGCCAAAGAAAGAAGACAAAGCACTGAAGCCAACTATTTCTGTGCTTGCTAGGTACCGTTCCGGGAAGGTTTGGATGCTAAATCTATGTGAGTTCTCCCCAACGTCACACCGCAATTCTCTGAGCAAAGCAAATTCAACCAGTGCAGCCCAGAGAGGCTACCATTGACCCGACTCGGACAGACACGGTTTGTTTTTACAGACTCACCATATGGTTGGGTGGCAGAGGTGTAGACTAGGTTGGAATGGGCCCTGTGGCATAAGATGGAATAGGACCCTCGCAAGATGGATTCGTTATTATGGCGGAACATGTTCTCGTTTCCTATGCGTGGGCTCAAGATGAAACGGGTACCCAATTTATTATCCACAGGGAATACCTGCTATTTTGAGTACTGTGCTGGCTCGGGTACCGTTCCTCCCCCCCCCCCCCCCCGTTTACCAAAGCACCCACTTACTGTTGACTGATTGGTAAAGCGGTCTGGGAAAATAGCAAAAAATTGGACGGTAGCTTGAAAAATTGATTCCAGAATTTGGTATTCCGGGACAGGAAGTAATTAAATTGGAACTTTGGGTAACCCATCAGGCACTGACCAGGTACAAATTAATACCTGACGCTGGTGGCTGGAGTTGAGTACCGTAAATTGAACAGGTCTCGCTAGCGTAGCTCCACAAAGCTTATGGGGCACTGCCTTCCCCTACCACCTGGGTGGGTGGCCAACCTCCCTCTCCACCCCATATAGGTTCTCTGTACTGAAGTGGGTCAAAATTGATCTATTTCCATTCCAAATTTTGAAAACTGTTGCAATTGTTTGCCTTTTCAGTGTGCAAAGTGCTTGGCAGAACTTACATAGTTTGATCTCACAACAACCCTGCGAGGTAGGTGGTGGTGGTTCCCATTTTACAGATGGGGGAACTGAGGTTGAGTGGGAGTGACTTGCCCAAGGCTGCCAAGTGAGTTCATGGCTAAGATGGGATTGAAGCCTTCTCTCCTAGATTTAGGCACCATAACTGCAACCAGTAGGGGCCTTTTCAGACAAGACCCTCTCCACCCACTTCCCACTCGCTATACATGGGTAATTTCAGATGTTACAAAAACGCCTTTCACAACAGTGGATTCCCTGTGGTGGTGGCGTTTCCGTGAATGTCTGTTTGGTCCCGGCTAGATGTTGACCACGGTGAATCCTCATCTGGGATCAAGCTTGATCACGGTTATCGACCTCTGGCCGCCCGGAGGTCCAGAATCGTGGTGGGATTGGGCCCCAACTGTGATCGCATTGGCCACGATCCGGGATGGACGTCTGTTACCTTCAGCCCAGCTGGATCGTGGTCTGAACCACAGGACGGGATCGGGTGCCTGCCCGTCTCCTGGAGGACAGCTGGCCGGAGGAGCAGGGGGGGCGGGGCTGTGTAGCCGCATGTCGCACAGCACAGCCCCGCCCCCTCCCCGCACCTGTCTCTTATACACATCTAGATGTGTATAAGAGACAGGTTTGGGAGTGTACTTAGAGCAGTATTTCTCAGCCTTTTTATGAATGAGACAGACCAAAACATTTTAAAAAAAAATAAATATTCATCCTAATTCAGGCTGAATTCCGCCCCCCCCCCCCCAAACCATTTTTGTATGGTGGAAATCCCATTTCTCAATCAACTCCAGAAGTATTCCAACACAGATTGCAAATACATTCATCAAGAGTGGAGAATATTTTCCCTCCTAGGGGCCACTTTGAAAATTAGTATAAGTGCCGCGGACTGATTAGAAGCTGGAGACAGAAGTGCTTAATGGGGTGTTAAGGAAGAGGAGAGTCCAGACTTGATGAACTCTGAGGTACCTTCCAACTCTGTGATTCTTTCTCGCCTAGGGCAAAAATCTCATCAAGAATGGGCTTCTCGATGAGAATTTGTAGGTTGAGAATCTCACGAGACTTGGTGTTCTCGCCACCATTCTTGCAAGATTCTTGAAAATGACTCCCGGGTGGTTATGAATGGCCGCTGCAGTCATTTGCGCATGTGCAGAGCATTTTGAGGTTTTTGAGAATCCCACAAGATCCTTGCGAAACCGCAAAAAATGCTACGCGCGTGTGTAAATGCCATGGCCGCCAGGGGTGGGCGTGGGTGGGAACGCATGCACGGAACGGCTGCAGCCGCCATTCCGCGCATGGGTGAGAAACAGGAGAAAGCGACCTCCGATGGATATTTGGAGCAAGCAAGTTCGAAACTGAAGGACCCACCATAACAAAGGCACAATGGCGGAATCCCCAAGCAGCGAGTTGTTTCTGAGCGCAGATAGCCATCAGGGTGAGGTGCCAGGAGTAGGTCTCGAATACAGCCAGATGGTCTCTTTTATTGGACTGACTTAGGTTGGTGAGATTATGCTAGCTCTTGGGCCCGCAGGGCCCTCCCCCACGCATACTCTCACCAACAGAAGTAGGTTCAATAAAAAAAACCACTTTTGTCTCCATCTATATTGAGACGAACACGGCGTCCGTCCATTCCCCTCTCTCTTAGTGCTTGGTGTCACGCATGCATTTCATTTACACAAGAAATAGATTGATCTTGTTTTTCTTTATTTCAGGTGCCCGCCGGCGGCTGCTACCTACTCAAGCATTTCCTGGTCCGCATTGCCACGAAATCTACCTTTTCCTCATTCTATTCTGGTATCTCTCTGATACAGAGGATTCGTTAAAAAATCTGCCAAAGTGGATCAATTGTTTATTTTATTTTTTAAAAGAGACCCCCCCACCCCCCTTGCCCCTAATCAAGAACAGTTCCTTTTGTGCCAAAAGCCCAGTCTTTACTAAGTGCAATTACTACTTGGGAAAAAGTGGAAAATGAGCAAAATACGACTCCTGCTAAACAGAGCTGGAAGAAATATTAATTTTTTTGGCTTACATTTTTGTCTGTCGCTGCTGTAATCTAATAAAGGCAGCATAGATTTACCATCAGCCGGAAAATAAATAAATAGATTTACTGGGCCATAGAATACCATTCTAATGGAATTGTTGGTTTAACGTTAGGTTGGCAATGTTCAAAAAGGCAAAGAGAAGTCATCCCCTCCAAGCCATTTGCTCCTTTTTGTTCCTCTGTTGTTTTTGACACTGTTACCTGCAGGAGAGCATCTGAATACGTCCAGGCGCATCGCTCCGTGATGCTACTCCCTGTGCTTGACTTGTAATTTACCACCATCCCCCTCCTGCGAAATGACATCTATATAAATATTGTTAATAGCACTAACATAATGTTAAGTCAGGTTTTACTGGACTCCCTCATACACCCTTTGGATTTATTAGCTATAGGATTTGAAGTAAATTTTTATTAGCCCAAGTTAAACCCAGTCACCACGGACTGGGGCTATCTTTTTAAGTGCAGCCCTTTCCCTTTTGCGACGGCGCACCCTCCGTCAAACCAAAAACCTCCTCGGATAAATCTTTGCCGAATGAAATATTTATTAATTTTGCTAACCAATGTTGATCTCATAAATTACCGAGACTTTTTCATGAAACGGTTATTAACATCCGTGGCTGTATGTTAATGGCTTATTGACCAAATATGGGATAATTAGACCCTAGAAGCACCGGCCACTGTGATGTATGGGAGGCAAATTTGGCCCTTATTACATCAATGACCTATTTAATATCTTCTGATGCTGTGAAAGTAGAAGCACTGGCAAAATCTGTCTCAAAGACCTGCTCTGGAAAAAAAAAAATCTCTTTGGTAAAAACTATTGATCCTGAAATAATATAATTTAAAAAGAAAATCATTTTTTTGGTCACAGAGGATGGATAGGCTCAATAAATATTAGACCAGTAATCAGTTATTAATGAAATGAATGCCCTTTTCCCCCCCTCATCAAAGAAAGTTGACTTTTATCCTCTTAAGGATTTACATATTTATCAGGAATTTAAGCAGTTGTTTTGGGGAAAGCGGTGTTTGGGCACGACTGCAAACGTCCAGGCTGCGTTTGCTCTAAGTTCAAAAACACGCGGTTGACCTGGGAAAGGAGACAGGAAAGATTCTATGGCGGCTTCCTCAGAAAGGATTTTCTCCATCGTCTGACAATATTTCGTATCTATTTCTAGTGAAAATAAAGAGAGACAAAACTGAGATGTGCAGAGAGAAGAAATTCCATCGATTGAAAGTGCCCCGGCTAGGAGGGGAGGCTTACCCTGTGTGGGGTAGCACAAGCCTCGGTGCCGTTTTGAAATCAGACTGGCCAAGGTGTTTGCAAATAACACAACCACGTGGCTAGACCCTAATTTTCACCCCCTTTTTTCTCCTACAGGGAAGACTTGGGGGGAGCGGCACGTTTGGCTCTTGTTTGAAAGAATGGCATATTCCAAGAAAAGTTGGCCCAGACTGCGCA
The DNA here is from genome assembly GCA_003113815.1 of Sphenodon punctatus. Lineage (NCBI taxonomy): Eukaryota > Metazoa > Chordata > Lepidosauria > Sphenodontia > Sphenodontidae > Sphenodon > Sphenodon punctatus. Next base: position 8,437,711 of record QEPC01012679.1, on the reverse strand, counting down.
ATTTTTTTTTTTTTAATCATAGCGCTGAAAGGGCTCTCTGGGGTAATCTAGTCCATCCCCTGCTGTTATGCAGAATTCACTGTCTCTACAACCTTCCTGAGAGATGTCTGTCTAACCTATGTTTAAAGACCTCCTGCGATGCGGTCTTCATAATCTCCCTTGGTAAAGTACTCCACTGCCCCACTCTCCTTGCAGTTAGAAAATTCATCCTAATATTTAGCATAACGCCTTTCTCTAATTTAAGGCCGTTCCGTATAATCCTACCCTCAGGGACCAGAGAAAGGGGGTTGTGGAGGAGCTGAGGAACCAACCTGGGGCCCCTTCCATCTTTTGCATCAGGGACCATTCCAGCCTCATCTCCTTTGAATGATTGTTGAATAACCTGCCTTGACTCTGTCTCATGGATACGCCCTCTACTGTCTTTAATTATTTTAAATTAAAGCTGTTATTTTTATAGAGGGATGGCCAGTTAGGAGATATCCAGTCTGGGAGATTCCAGGTATTGAAGCCCTCCATGTGGTGTTTGATTTGACCGGGGGCAAGCTTGGGGTGTTGCTGGTATACCGGGCCCTTTCCTGTCCGGCAGCGTCCCTTGCCGCTCTAGCAGAGCTGGCCTCGGAGGTGGCGCTGAGCTCCTTCAGGACTTTGGTCCTGGGGGACTTCAACACCCATGCTCATCTTCTCATCCTTGTTAATGTATTCCTGTCTCTCCCTACGTCTCTCCTAGATATCGGAATCGCTGCCTCTTCCATTGTGTCCCATCGCGATCCCTGCGTCAGTCAGGAATGCCCTCTCGATGGTACCACCTACCAGTCCGGTTCAGAGGATAAGGGGGTGCCGAGGGGCATTCTTGGTTCACGCCCCGGCGCTGTGCAACTCCCTCCTCCCGGAGGGCTTGTCTAAACCTGAGCACAAGTCTCTTCCAGAGGCAGCGTCAGACGGTTCTTTTTGGCAACGTGTTTCGCAGGTAGGAATAGGGATTGGGTGAGGTTTATATTTTTAGGGGGTGAGGTTTTTAGGGGACTTTTATGTTTTTGTGTGTTTTTATCAATTCTTATTTTGTAAGCTGTCTCGAGTTGCAGGGCAGGGTATACGTGTAAATAAATAAAAATATGAATCATAATGGATGCCAGAATCCAGCACGTTACCACAGCAAGGGTCTCCTAAAAGAGCAAAAGTGGTTGGCTTGACTTATGGGGATGCAGCTCAGCCCTTGCCCAAATAACTGTTCTGCAGGGGGCGGCCTGCCTTTTCTTTTGCAATCCATAACCTGTCAGGAATGATGAAAGAATTGCTGTGCAGATCGCTGCCAAAAGATCCAGTGGCAAATTCAACCAGGCGGAGAAAGCCGATTCCTGCCCTGGAATAAATTATAAGGATCTATATAATCACAACAGCGCCGTATTCATCCTGCGCGTCAGGACTTCAGGGTCTCAGTCAATTATTAATGGCTTTTTAAAAACTCGACTTCTGCAGGATTCAACTTTTCTTCTCCCAGGTGGTGCGAGGCAGACGGCTGCGCGCCCAGGAAGGAGCGATTGTTCTCGTGAATGGGAAACGCGTCTGCTTTCATAAAGCGAAAAGACTGGAAAGAATAGGAGACCCCAAATAATCGCGGCTTGTCGCTGTGTGGGTTCAGAGAGTTAATAACCCTTCCAGGAGGGAGGCTTGTACTGCAGTTCTTCGACTCTGTGAACATCCACGCACGCCTCAGTGTTAAATATAAGGGTGTGTTTCTCTGACCTGTGGAAACCATCCCTCTGGGAGAAGCCAGCAGTCGAGCTGGGTTGGGGTCTAAAAAGAATCGGAGAAAGCTATGGAGGGGCTCTGAGTCAATTTGATCAGGGGACACAATGTCCTGTTACATGTATCTTTGAACCTCTGGGGATGCTAGATGTTGGGGAGTAACTGGCCACGGGGAAGTTGGAGGTGCCCAGACTATAGATTACGACCTCACCTGTCCATCGCATTGTGGCGCGATGATATCCGATAGACTTTGGGTGTTGATACACATGCCACCGGGGTATTGGCCACACGTCCCAGGGAGGAAGGCCACCCCCGGCCAGGGCAGGTCGGGGAAGTGAAAAAATATTGTGATCTGTCCGGGGCCAGAGGTCTGGAGGAGATGTGAGGCCAGATGGCCGTACCCCTTGTGCTGCAGCAGGCACCCTGTTCTCCACCATGACGAGCAATAAGAGAGAGTCACTGGGATGGCGGCGGAAACAAATTTACTTTCCTGCAATGGCCAGCGTGAGTGGCCCTTGGCCCGAACTGTGGGCCTGGTTGTCAGGATTCTGGGCCATCAGGGGCGGAGAGGTCATGCACGGGGAGAGAGGAGGCAAGGGGGAAAGCAGGGGCTCCCTTCAAGCCAGCCCTCAGACTGCGAGATGCCCCCACCTACCTTTGCCCCTACGGGGGAAACCAGCGGGGCTGGGGAGACACAGGTGGGAGAAACGGGGGAAGCATCCCCCCTCGTCACAGAGGCTAGGGCAGGGGCGGGACCGCCAAACAGCGCCGCAGAGAACTCCACCTTGCCGGTAGCGACAGGGGCGGGGCTAGGACCAATGCCCTGGCACTCCGCACGCTTGCGGGCGCAGCGGGGGAGGAGCTAGGCCTATTTAGACAGAAACCTTCAGTGCCCCTGTGCCGGCGATCAGCGTGGTGTGAAGCTGGCCCCTTGCGATTGTTTGGAGGTTGCCAGTATCGAGCGTTGTGCATGTGTGGTCTGGAGTGAAGGGCAGAGTGAGCGGCGAGTGCGAGGTGAGTGTTTGTGGGGCGTGTGCGAGTAGAGTGGGTGGAGGGAGTCGAGTGCGGGTGAGTATCCTTGTGGTCCACTATCCTACCTGCTTCTTCTAGGTTCCTCCCGGTGTCCCTTCCCTACAGTGTGGTGTCGGCTGTTCCCCTCCCCCTTCCCTGTCGTGGTTCTCCTCCCTTCCCTCCACCTTCCGTTCCACTGCTGTTTCCCCCCGTACACTGGGTGAGTGAGGGAGTGCATTGTTGGGCAGGGACCTGGTCCCCCTGCAGAGTGGGTAGGGGCCCGCTCACACTCTTGGTTGATCTCCTCCCCTGTGATGATATGGCCCCATTTCTTAGGAAACATATTGGGCCACCCACTATCCTGAGGGGACTCTTTTCCCAACCGAAGTGTGAGCTCCTCTCCTTCCGCTGGGAGTCCCTTGAGTGTGGTACGAGCTAGGTGCTGGGTCCATGGGTTCCCTTGCCCCCTTCTCCTGAACCCTCACCCTGGTTCCTTCCGGGCCCACGATTCCTGGGTAGCCATCTACCCAAATGGGGACTGTAGCGGGCCCACATCTGGCGGCTTGCTAACAGACACATGGCTATTGCTTTGGCCAAGGTGGAGTACCATTTATTAAATCCATTGTCTGTCTTGGTTTGTGTCTGGGGTTGTGGGTAAGGCTGAAACAAGGACCAGCAGAAATGGACATACCCATTGAATTTCCGGCGCTTGGATCAAACTGAACAGTTTGGGTGCTTTTTGGAACCCGAACTAGTTTTCAACTGAGTATCTGAAATATCCAAATACTGACAAACCAGGATACCAAAATACCAATTGTGTATCCATTTTTTGACTTTTGGGGAATTTAAAAAAAGGTATTATCTTAGGTTTGGGGGGAAATTTCGGGTAGTTGAAAAAACTGCTAACTGAAACTTCACTCGAATGGTATTCTGGTACCAACCAGGAATACCTGAAATCGTACCCAGAATGGTCGGTATTACCCGCGTGGGTACCAAATCAGGGACCCCGTTTCACTCTCTGTGCTTTCCGACGTTACCTGGGAGGGGCGGGAACCTTCGCAGTCGCCACCGCGGCTCTCTAATTGCTGGATTAGTGCCCGTCAGAATGCACGACTCCCCTTCTAGCAGGTGAGAACTCTCACGCATGACCGGGTCCCCAAATGTAACCTTTACAAAGATGGGCGTTCTCACCCACTACAAGGGGATTAGTGCTAATCCTGGCAATGAGAGAGCCGGGGTGGGGATTGTGAACATCCCCGTCCCTCCCAGGTAGCGTCGGAAAGCAGCCAAGTTGTGGTGTTATAGTTAAATTCCAAAATTAGGTCATGCAAGCAAAAAGTTGGGCAGCCATCTATAAGTAGTGATACTCATCCCTCTGGGTTCGACCTGAAGTGTTTGGGTTTTGCTGTCTCATTGCTGGGCTTCGAGAAGAGTTCACATTTCCTTGGGTTACCTGGGATATTTCTAGAATTTTGTTGTGTGTGTGAGATGTCAGAAAGGGAGTGGGGCAGTGAGGCTCTTCTGCCCCTGCTGATTACCATGACAGTGGGCATTTTTACACACGCGCTAAGGTTCCGATTTTTCAAACGTCTGGGTTTACAAGCCCACAAGTAAGTTCCGGATTCATTCTTCACACACACTGCCCTGAGGCAGTTCCTGGATGCATTCTTCCCACAAACACGGCCCTGAGGAGCCTAAAGTAGCCGCAGCTGTAGACGTGACAGGCTGCCATGGAAACCAAGTGACCACAGCTGCCTGGAGCAAAGCAGTTTACCAGGAGAACTTTTTACACACAAAGGTTCTGGGAGAAGTTCTACGCAGAAGTTCAAAGAGCCGGATGTTTAAGATCTGGATGAGTGTTTTAGACACACAGAAAGTTCCGAATGTAACAGCAAACATCCAGGAGAAATGTGTGTGTAAAAACACCCATTATGATCAGGGCCCCGATTCTTCAGCGGAATTTTAAAAAAAATTCCGTGGGAGTCAGGGGCCAATTCTGCGCCTCGGCGCGATTTACCATGCGGGGGGGGGGCTTGGTTTGCCTCCTCCTCCCCCCGCACTGGTAAACCCTCAGGGCCTCCCCTCCCCAGCTGCCGGGGCTTGCCCTCCCCAGCTGCTGGGGCGTGCTTGACTCCCACCCCCCACCCCCCAAAAAAAACCCAAAAGGATTTGCTTACCAGGGATGGCAGCAGCAGCTGCTCCGTCCAGCGCGCTCTTTTCCTGCTCGTACTTCCTGGCCCCTCCCGACGGGGCTCTCAGGGCGACGCAGCCAGATGACGTCATCCGGCTGCGTCGCCCTGAGAGCCCCGTCGGGAGGGGCCAGGAAGTACGAGCAGGAAAAGAGCACGCTGGACGGAGCAGCTGCTGCTGCCATCCCTGGTAAGCAAATTAAAGGGCCCTGGCAAGTGGGGAGGCTGGGGAGGGGAAGCCCCGAGGGTTTGTTCATTCCCCTTCCCCCGTAGAATCTCCTGCCCCGCGTCCCCGCAGCGCAGGCTGGAAATTCTGCGCTGGGGTAAGCGGGGCAGGAGATTCCGCGGGAGGAGGGGAATTCCGCGGGAAATCTGCGATTCGCAGACCCGCGTTTCCCTCGGGGCCCTGATTATGATGCACTGAAGGGGGTGTGGCCAAGAGTCCTTTACCCCCGCCCCCTTGGGTCAAAATTTCTAATAAGATGGCAGCCCTAACTGTAGCCACCTTGTGGCTTCTCCTACACTTTATTGGAAATCGGGGTCAGGGCCTACAGTGAAGATAAAATGCGGGGCCCCTCATGGCCCTGTCCCTGTGTGGACACCCTCCGGGGGGTGTGTGCCTAGAAGTAGTTGTGTTTGAGGCCATTCTGGGAGGGTGTGGAGGCCCCACTCCCTTCTGTGGTGAAAAGGGGGGTGTCCATGTGCAGGACGGTCCTGGCGGCCATTTTACACATGTGCTGTGATCTTTAAAATATATATATTTTAAGATTAAAAATAATAATAATTTTAAAAAATCCCTGTGCTTGTGCCAAGTGGCCACTGGACCACTCTGCGCAGAGGCGCTCTTTCCCCCAAAACGGTGCTGGCAGCGTTGGTGCCGTTTTGGAAAGGGCTGCGCAATCACAGAATGGCCCGGTGGCCATTTTGCGCATGAGCAGGGATTTTTAAATTTCCCCCCCCACTTTTAATTAAAAACAAATGACCCCCCCCCCATGGTAGGGTCATTTACAAAACTTCCCGAAAATGAAGGGGTTTTGTAAATGAAAACGAAAGCGGTAGGGGTGTCTTCCCCCCCTTGGTCTTTTCTCTCTTCCCCCCTCACCCGCCTAGTCACCCTGTGGTAAGATCGTCCCTGCACGCACCATGCTGCCCGTCTCCTCCCTGGAGTGGAGGCACGCCCTGCTGGGCGTCCTGTCCTCAGTCTCCTCCCCAGAGCTGGTCGCTGAGAGGCTACTCTCACTCCCCACACTGGGATGTACTGGGATGTAGCTTGGGACCTACCAGTAGATTGTGACGTGTGCTAGAAAAAGCCAACTATCTGGTGTTTGAGGCATTTTGGACAGGCCTGAAGGTGGCCGCCCGTCCAAATGGTCCATCGCCCTCATGTTTTAATGTATGCACGTCGGTTTAACCTTCCAAACCACTGGCTCAAACATCTGCTCTCCCCTTCTAGATTAAAGAGCCCGTTAGCAGCACTGTGCACTTTCTCCCCAGGAAAGCACTTATGGCAGGTTGCAATCAAGTCACCTCTTAACCCCGGTCTTGATACGCTATCTCACTGCAAGGCTTCCTTTCACTTGATTTTTTTAAAAGCATAATTCCCCCAAACCTATTTTTTATTACTGATCTGTAGAATCGTCAATTTAATTTTTTATTTTTTTTTAAAACCCTCTGAAGAAATTAAAAACAAATTTCCTTTCCCAAAGCTGATTTTGTGCAGTGTGCTAGCAAAAGCTTCTATCACCTGCTTTGAAGATAGACGATCACCTGCCAGTGAGCTGAGCCGATTCCTTAATCCTGCTTATCTGTGTTAGCCTAGATAATGCTGCATTGTAATACCTGGGCCATCTCTAACATGCACCTTCTCCTGCAGAGAGAGCAGAAGAAAGGATTGATGCAGATTTTTTTTTCTTCTTCTTAAGCCTACGTAACCGGCATTAAATCATGGATATTTGTTTTCCTCTGTGCTGGAGAAACATCCCTGAGGAGGCATGTTAAATTTGGCTTTAAAACTGCCAATTTAGATATTATTGAGGTTGGTTTTTTCCTCCCTACTCAGGGAATGTTTGGCTTGAATACAGCATGAGGAGGAAATAAGATCAGTTTGACTGTTTTAAAGGCTGACGGACACCTGGGTTCCCCCCCCCCCCTTGTAATCTCACACAAAACTGGGGGGGGGGAGATTAAATAAATAGCAGAAACCATTTAAAAGAAACCAATTTCCATCATTGCAGGCCAGAATCAGGTAAAAATATTAAAAGCCTTTTGGAGGGTGGGCCTTTCCCCTCCACCCCTGAAATAATTTCTTGTGCAGGTTTCCGTGGCAGACGGGCCACAATTTCATCGAAGCGTAGAGGAAATTCAAATAGAGACAGAGGAAGTTGCTGTAAGAACGAACGAGACTCTTTCGTCCTAACTGAACATCTCAGGAAACAGCTGTAATCAGGGAAAGAGAGACATCGCTTTTGTTAGAACAGTGACCCCCAATGGTAAGAAAGGCATGGGCTTATTACAGCAAAGAGACTAGGAGCTACTGGATGGGAGAGGGAGGCTTGTGCTGTTCGAACTGCACGTCTTCTGGATTTCAGACACAATCTGCATTATGCTTTGAGTGGGCTGAGTTTTTCTTATGGGTCTGCCAGTTCGCTGCGTAGGGAATCTGCAAACACAATTATAAAGGATCCTTCTGAAATGATGCCCAGGCTGCAGCATCGGAGCTGGGATTCAAACCATGTTTATGAGACGTTCTCCACTTCTGAATGATCAGACTGCAAGGGGAAAAATAAAATTAAAGAAGTCCATTTGCTTTGCGACCCTCTTTAAAAGAAAAACACACCAAAAACCAGAGAAACAAAACTCATATTCATTCCTGTACGCTGAAATTGGCAGGCTCTGGAGCACTCGTTGCATCAAACCATTTTGGATGGGGAGGAAGTTCAACTGCTCTTTTTCGTCGGGAAAGTCCTGTCAACTGGTGGAAAATCCTGCATTGCAAACTGATGGGCAGGCCCCTCGAATAGGAGTAATTATGGAGGGGGGGAAAGCATCCCCTGCAAATGTCCTTCTCCCACACTTCTAGAGATGGGGGGTGGAGCTTATGTGGGTCAGTAACCCCCTCGCATATATTAGCCCCAAGTTACTCCCATGCCTGCAAGTGACGTGGACACTGTAAGGGGCCAAGTCACACGGACAATTTTTTTTTTAGAAAACACTCCGTCTTATCTGCAGGAGGATATTTTAAATCTGTGGACATGTTCACGCAAACAGGTAAAATTGGTTTATAAAGTCCTTAACTAGCTTGTACCTTGGTATCGTTCACATGGGAAGTTGAGGGCACTCAAAAGTAGGAGGTGAGATACGTAGTCCGGAATACCTGGAATCTCCCAGACTGGATATCTCCTAATTGGCCACTCCTTTAAAAATAATGGCTACACCACCATCCCGGACCCCATGCTGGGCTGGTGCTGTACGGCATACAGCACCAGCTGTACGGCATACCCAGCCAGAACGAGGTCAGCCAGAATAGGACCCGTCTCCTCATCCAGCCAGGTCTCCGTAATACATGCGAGGTCTGCAGCCCCATCCAGGACCAAATCCCAAATTACTGGAGCCTTATTTGCCACGGACCTCGTGTTTAGCAGCATCAGCCCTTTACAGGCGGACCTTAGATCCTGCTCTTCCCTCACCCTCAGTGAGGGGGTGGGTCTCTTAACCTCCAACAAGAACCTTGGTCCCCTAGGAGTTCAAGCCACCTGCCCCCTTAGACCATACCGTCCACGCCCCATAACCACCCCACATGAGATGCTCCCACGCATGGACACCCATCCTTGACGTCGGGGAGAGTCTCATGTCAATGCGGGTGTGTGCGCTTCCCTAACCCACGCATCTACACCCACCTGCCCTCCACACCGACTCCTAGCTGGATTATGGCCAAAATCCATACGTTTGTAAATGGTTGCGTTAGAGACATCCATCTAAACGTTGTGTGTTCCTGCCCTCCCTGTAGCATGCACGATCTAGGAGCGGCAAGGAATTTGTGTACTTTGTGGTCAATACTCGTAGAGATGCCGTTGAATGGTTTGTTTATCCTGACAGGACCTCAGCTGGTTTAGTGTTGATTCTGCAAATAATCCCCTTCCAGCTATGAATGCTCACGCTCTGGAATAACCCTAACTTTTGTACCGCCATAGGGCATGGAATTGACTTCACGATGGCTAAGGGAGATGAAAGCGCTTTCCCCCTCCGTGCTTAATTCATGTTTAAAGAAGACAGGAAACGTTAAGGATTGCCGTGGAATGTACAGAGAGGAGCAGGAAGCCAATGGGAAATAATTACCTCTGGTCAATGTATGAAAGTCCCATGGACTATATAGCAGGCCTCTTCTAAATCTGAATATTCTGGTTTATACTGCAACTGCGTATTTAGAAAGATGAAATCTGTAAAGAACAGCCATTTGACTCTATAATCTTGTTAAACTCATAAATTCATGTTGGTCTGAAGTCCATATCATGGACGTCAGCTGGAACTAAATGTTTTGATAGCTTTAAAAAAAATGGTTCTTTGAAGAAAATTCTGAAATAATGGAACTAATAAGTTGCCAAGCGAACTGTTGGCAATAGGGTCTAAGTGGAATTAATATAAAGACGGGAAAAGAGAAGGTTTTTGACCCACATCTTGAATTTCTGTTTAGCCAAGTTAAGCAGGCAAATAGATTATAAAACCAAACATATCCAGAAAATGAGTCTGATTAGCCACATTGGTGTCTTACACAACCCCGCGTCCAGTCTGGAATCAGATTAATTTAGAGATGATTTTTGATGATGGGAGCACATGGTATGAATTTTAATTGCTCTCCTTCATTCTTTCCTTAGGAATCAATGACACGACTATTTAGGGATGCTTCGTTGTTGCAAGGGATGCATTTTAAGTGATATTATTTCTGCTGTTTGTCACTTAGCCTCTTGCTCAAGTTCATTAAAGTATTGTGATCGTCTCCATACAAGTGGGTGCAGGGAGAGCAATTGATTTTAAGTCGGTCTAATGACTGATGATATCACGCCTGTTTGCTGCCCTGGCACTGCATACCAGCTGCTAATGCTGCAGAGAGAAACATGATGTCATTTTATGCAATTAAACACTTAACGTAGAGCAGATAATGATTAGGGTGGAAACGAGATTTTGCAAAAATGGGGATTCCTGTTGAAATCCCAGTTCCTGATATGGTCTTGGCTGAATTGAAAACCTCTTGGTACTTGGTAATGTCGCAATCAGCATTTCATATCTCGATTTCATGATAATTTCCTTACTAGGATCCCATTTACCGCTTTGCCGTTTAACGGCTTTGTTGCCTGTATCAGATCCTGAGAGGTAATACCGACTCAGTTCCACATTTCTTCTATCTTCTCTGCACTCCATGTTACCTTGTACTTCCTTGTCACTCATTGGCTGTCATTCAGATTTCTTTACAAATCTGCAATCCAGTTGCGGATTGGCCAAATCAAAGGGAACAACATACAACAACAATTCTGATTGGCGGCACTGGAATGGAGGTAATAGTTTTTAAACTGTGTTTGGTCAGGCAGGGGTGGGGGTCGATGTGGGCTTATTCACACAGTGATTGATTCAGAAATGCAGAAATAACGGACAGAAATGCAGAGATAAAATGGTACCTTCAGGAATGCAGTCAATGGAAAGTTGGTAAATCGGGACAGTATCTTGCAGTACCGCAAGAACTGAGAAATCGTATCGGTATTGGGAAATGATCGATGATGGCGGCCTCCACTCCTTCACCCCTCCCCACCAGCATCACCTCCGTCTTATCGGGATTCAACTTCAGACGTCTTAACCTCATCCAATCCCCTGCTGCGGCCAGGTACCGGGTAAACACTGAGATGTCCCTGGCCTGGGTCAGATAAAAACGAGAGGTAAAGCTGGTTGTCATCAGTATGCTCAAACCCTCTCACGCTCTCGCCCAGAGACTGCATGTACACATTGAACAGGAGAGGAGACAGAATCGATCCTTGCAGCAGTCCACACACGAGGTCCCGGGGGATGATGCAGACTCCTCCAGCATCACAAGCTGAGTTCTACCTACTGGCACATGCACATATTAGTTAACCATCAGATTTGTGGCAACCGATACAATAACGTTCGGTTACCAAACAGTAACCGTTTTTTAATAGGGGTGCGCAGCAAGGCACATAATTTGTTTTTATATTATTTTTTGTTTCTGTTCACAAAAACTCATTTGCTTTGGGGGTGGTGGTCATATTTTTTTAAAATGTATTTATTAAAAAAATAATAAAAAATGAATAATCACCGTGCCTGTGCAAAATGGGCCCTGGAGCTGTTCTGAGCATGCACAGTCCTTGCCCCAAATGTTGCTGACACGGCCAGGGCCGTTTTGGGAAAGCGCACTCATGCAGAATGGCCCAATAACCATTTTGTGCATGTGAAGTGATTTTTAATTTTTTAATTTTTTTATTTTTATTCATCCGTTTTTGTAACATTAGTCACACAAAAAAAATGGGGCTTCATTCATTTTTGTAACTAATTAAAATGACACAAATTGCACACCCTTGTTAATTGATGATTCAAGTTACTGCATTACCGTATTATTGTGTGGTGATCTTTACCATGTTGATGCACTGCATATTCTCGTCCGTTCCACTGTTACGGGCTAGTTCCATTTGCCTATAATTCATTTCCCTTTTATGACCCCAGACCCTGGTTTCAATTTTAACTCGGTTTCCCATGGATGCCCGGTTCAAATCTGCTGGATGCAGCTTTGCTATTGGTCTGGAAGCAAACTGCTGTCTCCCTATTTTCCCAGTGCCTGTCAGCTGTGGGGGCTTGGATGAGGTTGAGCCACCTGCAATGTGAATCCTGACAAGATGGTGATGATGTTGGTGGGTGAGGGCTTGGAGGGCCTGGGGATGGTTGAATTTTCTCTTGTTGGGGGGGGGTTTCGCCCTCCCACGGTCTCTCAAGTGCGGAGTTTGGGTGTGCTCCTCAATTCACGGCTCAGCCTGGAATCTCAGGTTGTGGCCGTGGCGGGGGGTGCGTTTTGGCAGTTACATCTTGTCCAGCGGCTTCGGCCGTATCTCTCAGATGCCGACCTCGCCACTGTCCTCTATGCCTTCATCACCTCGAGGCTGGATTACTGCAGCGTGCTCTACGTGGGGCTGCCCGAGAAGCTGGTCCGGAGGCTGCAGCTGGTGCAGGATGCCGCGGCGCGTCTCCTTACGGGGGCGGGTCGCAGGGAGCACATGACACCTGTGCTCTGCACTGGCTGCCTGTAAAGCACCGGGCCATGTTCAAGGTGCTGGTTCTAACCTTTAAAGCCCTTCATGGCCTGGGCCCTGCTTATCTGCGGGACCGCCTCACTCCCCATGTGCCCGTGCGACCCTTGAGATCGTCCGTGGCAGCCTTTTTGGAGGTTCCCTGGACGAGGCAGGTGGCCACCGATGTTAGATCCTTTTCGGTGGCTGCCCTTGTGCTGTGGAATTCGCTCCCGGAGGAGGTTTGGTTGCCGCCCACTCTTCTGTCATTTTGACCTTTATGTAAGACCTGACTGTTCCGCCAGGCCTTTGGCGCAGGGCAGGGGTAGGGTGGGGTTTCCCCACCCCCTGCATTTTATGAATTTTTAACTGTTTTAAATTGTTTTTATATTGTTGTTCGCTGCCCTGGGCTACCCTGAAAGGGCAGGAGCGACGGGATAAAAATGTTATATAAATAAAATAAATAAATAAATAAAAATACCAGAATGTAGAAAACCATTGTCAGTTCCATGATAAATTATTTGTTTATTAACTGCAGTTACAGAATTAACTATCTATTTCATCTTTGCTTTTCATTTTGGAAACTCCTGGACCTCCATTAGCAACACATGTTTCTGGCCAAATTTCTTATAGTTATTTTCCTCCCACCCCCTTCCTGCAACCTAAATTCTTTACCTCTTGTTCTTCAGAAATGAGAAGAGAAAGATGCCCTAGCCTTTGTGGTTCTACAGAGCTGCCCTTCCTAGCAATCTTCCAGGATATTAGAGGTCTGCTCTCCCATTGGCTGCCCAACCATTTAAAAGACCCTGGCTGGAAATGGGAGGGAACTGAGCAGCTAGAAGGTTGTAACTAGTCTTGGTTCAAGACATCCCTGTGGTCCTGTCTCTCCAGTCTGTCCTCTGACTCTAACCCATGCTCTGCCTCTCTGACTCCAACTCTGCTGACCCCCTAGTAGGTCGTCCTCTGACCCTTTGGATTTGATCAGCTCCAACCAACCTCCACCAGTGCCTTTGTATTTCTCTCCCCCTGGCTTGCTGACAGATTTGGACTGATCTGACTGGCAGTCGACCCCTGTTTGATTTCCTGACAATGGGTGTCTTTAGGCATAACATCAATGGGTGTCTGAATGTGTGTTTTGACACTGATATGAACACCGGTTTGACCCTGTGTTCACCACGTGGTGCTGCTTAGACACACAGTCCATCTTGGGGAGAATTGGTGTTTTGCTCGCCACTCGATCTCAGCACACAAGTGCTGCTGCCTCGTTCCCTGTGTTCTACCTGCTAACACGTCACATGGTATCATTAGACACAACGCTGGCCACATGTTCAGTCAAAACATGCAAATTGTCCTTGTGATGCAATGGTGTTCACATCACGTGTTCAATGGGTGGCCAGACTGGTGTTGGGGTTGTTATGGTACTTACACACGATGGCCAAATCCGTGCTTAGGGGTTTTGCCACTTGGTCTTTTTTATGTCTAATGAGACCCAAAGGCTCTGAGACACCCCATGATTGTGGTGAACATCTCAATTTTCAGACGTGACGGGCCTTTTGGCCTGCCACGCTGAACCCTGGATTGGGATCTCTCTCAGATCCCGGTCCGTGATGAATCCGGCCGTCCTTTAGACACACCAATGTGGCCGCTGCGCCCAATCCCGTACCGCGCTCTGGACCACGGTCAGGAACGGGGTGAGGTAACAGATGTTACTTTGGCCCCATTCCTCATCATGGTTACGCTAACCATGGTTCTGGCCTTGAAGCCGGCCTCAGGGCTGGAACCGTGGTTAGCCTTGATCCCCGCCAGAGATTCACTGTGGTGAACATCTGGTGGGGGGGTCAAACAGACGTGCATGGGATCACAGCCACCACCCTGAACCCGCTGTGATTCAGGGTGGTTGACTGTGATCTTGTAACATCTGAAATTACCCCCTGTGTTGGTTCTTAAAAATGGGCTTCCATTGTAGCTGGTTGTACTCTGTACTGTATTCCAAATTCCATGAGGATTTTTTGATAAATAAACTGTGTTTTAAAAGCTTAAACAGATTTTTATTTTTATTTTTAAAATAATGAATAAGCCCTTTTGGAAAAGCAAGAGACTCTTGGCTTTCGATAGTTTGGTTCATGAACATTGCACATTTGGGGCTTTCTCAAACCAGATTTGGTTAGTGATTTTTGGCAACTGTCAGCTCTATAAATAAGGAAGAACATGTTTTGGGGGAAAATTCCAACCAATTTTTGTTGACTTGAAAATTTTTGGCAGGACCAAAAATTGTCCTTGAAAATTTCTCTTTCTTTCTTTCTTTCTTTCTTTCTTTCTTTCTTTCTTTCTTTCTTTCTTTCTTAACAAGGATGACCTTGTTAAGAAGTGTCCTGACTGGAATAAGCCAGGAATCTATTGTGTTTGAAGACCTTCTGGGCTAGTTAGATCCCAGGCACAACACTCTTTTTGCCTCTTCCGAGGAGTTCTGTCCCTCTATGCCTACGGCCCTCTTCATCCAAGTTCTCGACCTCACTGAACTCCTTCATTGCCCTCGTCTTCTGCAAGAATCAGTTACCTTCCCTGCATTGCTACATATTCATTAGGGCACCCGTCATTTGACCTGCAGCACTTTGCACTCTGGTTTCATCTCCAGATCACGATGTTGCCTTCTTATATTCACTGAAGAATGGCTTTCTTTCGTTCTTCAGATTGATTGAAAAATTTGCATTTAATTTGTGCGTGTGCAAATTGTTCGATCGAAATGTTGGCAGCCCATTCATTTTTTATGGAACTGTGCCATGAAAACAGAAGGACGGCTTCAAACTAGCCCTAACTGGAGGGTACTGTGGGTGTTAAAAAGGGGGTGAGATTGGATGTGTGCCTGTTTTCTCCCATGTTTGAGGCACGGATAGCAGTTCTTGGCTTAATTTCATCCCCTGTGAACCCTGTGGTGTTGGCATGACTATCCTTTGCATGACTTTGTTCTCTGGTGGCATTTGAATTTCCTGGCAGTTTCATGAAAGGGCAAAGCCCTCACCTTTTGGGCCTTGGAGGTAGGTTAAGTGGAGGAGCTGCCTGTTACTCCAAAGAAGAGCACTGCTCCCACTCTCATTGTAAGACCTTGAATATCTTAGCTTCCAATGGCATTTTTGAAAGCCTTAATGTGTTCTGGGAAGCCCCCAGTCCAATGTCAGCAGTCATCTGTTGGCATATTTAAATCCACTCCGCCTCTCACTCAAACACTGTAATGGGTACATTTGCAACGGCCTGGAAACCTCTCTGAGTTTACCTCGCCTGCGCGCCGGCAGTCGCAAATTGTTGTCTCATTGCAGAATAGTCAATATTTCCCAGCCGTGACAGATTAGCTGAAGTAATCATAGATTTTATGTGCTACAATTAACATATCTTCTCTTTATAGCTATTGCACGGGAATCTGATTGCGACAAGCAAGGTCAAGCTGTGTGCCAAGGCAACGCCATCCTTCAGGGGCATGTGCCACTCTCGCCCCAGTGCTTGGGAGGATGAAATGGGAGCGATGATGCTTTGGCAGTTGGCCACATCTGGAACTGATTCAGTAATTTCTACCATGGCTTGACTGCTACATGTTCTTTCTCAGGGCTTCTAATAGAAGGTTAGAAGAACCACTCATCGTGTCCTGTCTTGCAAATTCTCCAATCAGTGTTGGATCAGGAGACTTTGGAGAGAATTGCTCAGGGGAGATTGAATGACTTGGGAACTGTGCACGCATTCCTGTCTCCATTGGCGGAAACCTCTTCTCCAATATGAGTCCATTGGACCCAGGCATCTGATTGCTCTGGACTAACAGGGAGCACGTTGGCTAACCATGGGTAATACCCACAATTCCAGGTAGTCTATTGGGTGCCCGGTTGGTACCCAACTACAGAGTTGGACACTCGATTACCCAAAATACTGGGTATTAGTGTTATCAAGTTTCCCTTTTACATACTGATTTTGGTAATGGAAAACTGCTAAATTGGTATTACTAGACCTTGAATATATTCAAGGTAGTAGAAAACCGCTAAATTAGTATGGGAGACTGCTAAATCTGTACGGGAGGCTGCTAAATTTGAACAGCTGGTGGCCCAACAGTCTTTAAGCAGGTACCGTTTAATATCTGATGTTACCGAGCTGAATTTGGTACTGTAATTCTGCTGGGTATCCCTGTTTTTGCAGGTGCTAATTGCAGCTCTCCTCTGGACATTTTGGAACAGGTCACCCAGCAGCGATGTAAAGACTGGGGAAACTGAGAGCCTGATCCAGAGGGTTAAAAGAGACACTGAGCAAGTAGAGCCAGAAGGTAATGCCTGGTTGGGAAAGCCATTGAAGCCAGTAGTGGAAACCTGGCTAGGACGGGGAAAGAGACTGTGTGTGTTTAAGCTGGGGGCTTGCTGGAGACTAGAGGAGGTGCCTTGCCACCTCTTTTCTCTGCTGAAATGACATTTCCTGCCATTGTTCTTTTATGAGAGAAAAGCCCCGGTCCTGGGGTGGGTAGGCAGCAGGCCCGGAATGTGTCCCCTGAATGATCACAGATGCACATCCTGGGCTAAGGACCACCAATGTGGGCTACAGTGGGACAACGCTTCTATTTGGCTCTGTCATCCCCCCAGGCTTCCCATGACGGAGGTGGGGCTGGGGCCGGCTGCACGTCTTTTGTGGCTCTCTCCTACTTGGGGTCTGTGGGTTGTGGGACAGCTCTCTGGCCGCAGGCTTGTTTGGTCAGTGTCCCCCTCGGACTTGGAAAGTGGCGGCTGCTGCTTCCCACCCCGCAGAGTTGCCACCCCACCTGTACGTCTGTTTTCACCCAAACTCCCCTGGGGAGGCTCTTTTCATAGGCGACCTCAAGCAACACGTCCCGTTGCTCCCTCCCTGACATGTTCTATGTTTTTCACAAAAAAATTTTTTTTAAAAGGAAGAAGAGAAGAATCTGAAAATGCCCCATTTCTTTCTCCTTTCTTTCCTTCAGCCCGGCAAGTGAGGTGGCAAAGATCAACACCGTTTCCCTCGTGCTTGGCTGAACCTACCGAGCTGTGTCTTTTTCCAGGCTGGCTCCTGTCACCTATCATTTGTCTGTTGTCTCATTAAAAGGGAAAATCTGTGGACACCAGTGTCGGTCAACAGTCTGAGAACAGCACGAGGACGTACAAGGCTTTCTCTGCATTGGAACAAGCCTTGTCCTTGCTCTCTGGGCTGCCAAGGCAGAGAGAGAGAAATGGAAACATACCAAAGAGACGGCCCCCATGGGGCCTGTTTTCAGAACTTTGCTGTTTACACTGAGTTGGGCTGCTTCAAAAACAGTCGTTCTCATTCTGTGGAACAAAACGGTTTTCTTAGATGAGTTCTGCAAAAACAGAATGGCTGTTGAAATTTTAGTTGGAATTGCAACTGACCTGTTTTTGCATGTGCAGAACGGATGCTGCCCTAAATTAAAATGTTGCACATGTACAGAATGTGCCTTACGCTGAAACGGTGGGTGCCATTTTGGTGTACAGCAGTGGCCATTTTGCACACGGGCAAATGCTCGAATTTATTTTTTCTGATTGGTCCAATTGGAATTCCGTCCAATACGAATTCCGTTCGAAACGCCCCGTTCTGACAAAAAATGGAAACGGGGTGGAATGATAGTTTCAGCCCTAACATGGAGGGTTAGGGATAGTGGTTGCATCTTGGAAGCCGTTGTAGCCTGTTGGATAAGGTGCTGGACTTGGACCTGGATGACTGGGGTCCAAATCTTATTGTAGTCACAGACTCAATGGGTGACCTCAGGCAAGTGTCTCTCTCTCTCTCTGCCTCAATTCCCTATGTGTAAAATGGGAATAATAATAACCTACTTCACAGGGGTCTTGTGGGGTTGAGCTAGGCAAGGATTGTATAGCACTTTGAACACTGACGATGACGAGCTATATAGAGCTGTGCAACAAAACCCGTCATTTGCATTTAGGGAAAAATTCCAATATTCTGAGATTATCTTTCCTCCTTGAATTGGGACACAGGCAAAATGACAGCGTTCTCCACAGCAGGAAGCTTTCAAAACGTTACATTTTGTGCTGACCTAAATTAAAAATATTAATCTGGAATTGAAACTGAAATGAAAAAGGTTTGGTTTCAAGTTCTAGTTCTGTCCTATAATATAGGCTTTACTTCCGGGTGGGCTGCATTTGAAATGGATGAACAGATCATTCATTTATTCATTCATCCATTCAAATGTATATCCCGTCCTTTCCCTAGGACTCAGAGCAAATGATAACAAATAAAAACATATAAAATAGTCATACAACAAATTAAAAATCCCTGACTTCACCTCACTC
>QEPC01012679.1:8383927-8406966 GCA_003113815.1 Sphenodon punctatus | reverse complement strand
GTGTGTGTGTGTGTGTGTGTGTGTGTCAGAAAACTTAATTTAAACATGAGATTCTCACAGAATCCCATGACTCAAGGATCTGGGGCTTTTATGAAAAACAATCCGATTCCCCACGAGATGGCTGGCTACGCCCCTCTCCGCATCTCCAGCACCTTCAATGGAAGCTGCATTATTAGGAAAAAATGATAGATTCCCAAATATCGTTTGCTGCTGATCTTCTTTCAGCATGACAAGGAAAAGGGGCAGGCGGGAAGACAAGACACTGAGGAAACGGTATTAGGAAGCTTCACCAGCAATAATAGTATTTCTTCTAGAAGAAGCGGAGAGGAATATTTGGATTATTGCTACTCAGCAATTGTGTTACACCCATCTGACATATAAATGCGATGGTTTCAGATTTCATTAGGCAGCCTGAGGCGACTGGGCTTTGTCCCCGCTTCAAATGAACAGGGTCTTTGTCTGATTCCTTAATGGTCATTTTTGCATGGGTAGTAATGAGCGAGCCACGCGGAACTGTTGTCTTCCTTAACCCTTACCCAGCCCTGAGTCAACAACAAAAGAGGCTACCCAGCATGCTCTGGGGCCAAGGGCAGGCTCTTTTGTTTCTTGGTCCTTTGGAAGGATATTCTGGCGGTGTCGGGGCCTCTCCAGCTCTGACTCTGGAGTTTGCCCTCCCAGCTGAGCGGCCCTTTACTAAGCTTGAGACAGCCCACTGAGCTGCCGGTGGGACTCTAATTGCTATCTGCCTCCTCATTGGTCACTTGCACCCGCAGCCAGCTAGATTAGCCTGGTAGAGGCTCAGGCTCCTCAGAGCAGCTCAGTGCTTCACATAGTAGCTCTCCATGTTCCTCTTGGCTCCTCTGCTTCTTACCTGCTTTCCCCCCTTCCTCTGCTTCAACACCAGTATCCCTCCACCGGTCTCCAGACCCATACCTGCCTCACTCCTTGACTCCCTTCTCGGATGGACCTCCTGGCGTTGACCCCTGCATTGTGTGACGGGGGCGTGTTGGGGAAAAGGAGCGTCCCGTCCTTCAGCAACCGGGGAGGGGTCCTATTGCTGTGGGGTAAGGAGTCCTTGGGTCATGGATGGCCTTTCTCTGACCCTGTGAACCGGAATCCTAGGGGAATTAGCTATTTCCCCTGCTAACTCTCCTTCCACCTACATGGGGGTTCCCGGTGGTCTGGCCTTGCTACCTCACGTTCTGGCATCTGGGACGCTCTGGGGAGCTAATCCTCCTCTCTGCTGGGAGAATACAGTTTGGTGGGACCGGGATCCTGCGCTCTGTAATCTCAACTCCTCATGGGCCTCCCCCCTTGGGCCAGGATGCCAACCCTCTTTGTGCACTGTCCTCCTGCCACCCGGTTCCAGGCCCGCACCTTTGAGCCTTTCTGTTTGGGGTATTTTAAAATGTTTGTAGTATTTTAAAAGGATTTTATAGTTATTTTGATTGTATTGTTTGTCGCCCCGAGCTGCCAGCATGCAGGATGTTAATATCTGTAATAAATAAAAGAGATGCAGAAATTTGTGAGGGGTCAGAGGACTAAATTTCTCACCTTGTTCCACGCTGGACATCGTATTAGACGATCACGGCAGTTCCTAAAAATCAATGTGTCAGTTTGTTTGTTTATTTAAATTTGTTATCCTGC
The DNA here is from genome assembly GCA_003113815.1 of Sphenodon punctatus. Classification (NCBI taxonomy): domain Eukaryota; kingdom Metazoa; phylum Chordata; class Lepidosauria; order Sphenodontia; family Sphenodontidae; genus Sphenodon; species Sphenodon punctatus. The sequence continues at coordinate 8,405,319 of QEPC01012679.1, read as the reverse complement.
CCTTCCCTAAAAGGCTCAAGGCGGATCATAAGTTAAATATAAACATAACATAGAAAGCATATATAATTAAAAGGTCCATTAAAACAGTGAAAGACAAAAACAACCCCAACCCTCGCATACTCCCACCCCCAAACTCGACCCAATGCCTCCTGCCCTTGTCACACATCCAACTTCCCTTCACAACCCTACCCCAATCCCAGCCACCAAACCCCCCCATCCTATATCCCTGCCCGCCAAACACCTTTACAAACAAGAAGGTCTTTCACCGCCTCTGGAAGATGTTCAGGCCCAGGCTCAAATGAACCTCTGGGGGAAGGGACTGGGAGTACCATAACATTGGGACAGCCACCAAGAACACCCCACCCCTCCCCATGAGCCCTCGTTATATGGACAAGGCTAACAGATGACACCCACAGGGAAGCGCTCCTGGCCAATCACAGGGGTCGCAATGGGGCATGGAAGGACAGGTGGTCTCTCAGGTATATGGGGCCCAGACCATTTAGGGCTTTCAGTGGCGGTGAACCCCCTAGGGAATCAGGGGCAATGCCCCCCCAGCCGCTGGGGCCCTGATTCATTCGAGTGAACCGACTGCCGGCGCTGCCAGAAAAAAAAAAGTCACACCAGCCCCAGCCTGGGTTCATGTGTGGAACCAGCTCAAAGAACCTTGTTTGAAGTAGCAACCTTCAGAAGGTTGCTACTTCAAACAAGGTTCTTCGAGCTGGCTCAGAACATTGTCACTGGGTTGTGTGCGCACGCACACAATCCAGTGACTCACACACCACCACCCCTGAAGGCTTCCTAAGAAAGCCTTCAGGGTCAAAAGGGAGGCGTTTTCTCCCTTTATGCCGAATGGGTGGCTAGAAGTGCCGTCCATTCCGCATAAAGGGACCCCGCAATGGAATAGTGATGACAGGGGGCACTATTTCATTGCGGGGGCCGGGCAGGGGGAAACTCCATACCTGGGCGCCCAACACAGGTGCCCGAGTTTGGAGGGAGGGGGGAGAGGCTGGGAGCTGCCACGCGCACAGCTCCCAGCCCCCCCTCCTCCCTGAGTCCCTCCCTCCCTGTGTTGAGTCAACTTTGACTCGACTGGGAGGAAGGGAGGGGAATCAAGCCAGCTGCTCCTCAAGCAACGCGCGCAGAAGCAGCAGGAGGCTCAGCTCCTGTTGCTCCCGTGCATGCTGCTTCAAGCCCGGGGATTGGAGGACTCAGAGGGAGGCCGAGGTGAGCAGAAGGCGAGGCGACACTGCCACGGAGAACCGAGTCAGCCCGCGGTGAGTAAATTGCGGGGTGCGTGGGGGTGGGTGGGGGCACACGGGGGAGGAGGGAGCGAGGGGGGACCTGCTGGGGGGGTAGGGTTAGAGTAGGGGGTCTGGGAGACAGGGCTCCTGGGTTCTTGGGGAGGGGAGTGGGGGCTAGTGGGTTAGAGCAGAGGGGGACTGGGAGACAGGGCTCCTGGGTTCTCGGGGAGGGGAGCGGGGACTAATGGGTTAGAGCAGGGGGGCTGGGACCAAGGGATCCCGGGTTCTCAGGGAGGGGAGTGGGGGCTAGTGGGTTAGAGTAGGGGGTCTGGGAAGCCAGACTCCCTGGTTCCCGGGGGAGGAAGTGGGGGGGCTAGCTCTGCCTACCATCCCCCTGGCTCCGCCCCTAGGCCCGCCGGCCTTACTGACCCAGTGCCCCTCCAACATCGAAACCCACCAGCCGCCCCTGAGGGCTTTAAAGGTGAAAACCAGCCTCTTGAATTGTGCCTGACTATCTTTCCAGACTCTTTTTTCAGCTGTGCTGGGCCGCTGCAATTTAGTTATAGGAAGATACCAGTATATCCAAGAATTTACAGTTCAGATGGTGTAAATGAGCACAAGACCATTAATCTGGACCAGCGTTGTGGTCCAGTCTGTTTTGTGGAGGTTGTATTGTAGGCCTGGAACCTCAAACCACTTCCTTTGGAGCAGCTCCAACAATGAAGCCCTAAGCTAATCCGGAGTGAGTGGTACGAGGATCGGGAGGCTTTAGTGGACTTCAGTGGGGCTACTCTGGAGTAGGCAGTTTGAGGATCTGCAGCTCTCGTGTCTCTGGAGAAAAGGTGGGGGATGGGGAGGAAGGAAGGAGGGCAGTAATTGCTTTTTCAAAAAGACGAAAAAAAATGTAGGAATGTCAAAACCAATCTGTGCTGCGGGTGCATGTATTTAAATTAAAAGTAATTAAAAATGGACTGCCAGGGAGGAGGGGGAAAAAAAAAAGAAAAGAAAGCATGATACTTTATGGATTAACTCATATCAGACTGTTTTGCAAATTTATTTTTCATTACGGCCCATTCATATCAGAGAGTGTCTGAATTTATTACGCTGCCTTCGGGGCAGTGAGCTTTTGGAAATCTAAGTGCTGCTGCTGTTTATTTTCCTGTGTTCCCCTCCAGCCTCCCCACCCCATTACTGATGAGGGAAGGGTTCCTGTCACCCTTTCTTAGTGGTCACTTCACCGCCGTAATAATGAGGGAGCCAAAGCAGGGCTGTTATTTTCTTTAATCTCTTTCCTCATATTAAAAATAAATAAATAAATAAATAAATAAAAAATCCCGCCAGCCACATCATTATTGCGGCAGGCCCAGAGGAGCATTTCCAGGTCATTACTCCTGTTCGTCTGAGCATCTCAAGGTCCTAAAGGGTTTGGGGTTATATGCAATAAGGCGCTCGCCTGCAGCATTTCCCCTGAGCCTTAGGTGTTAATGAGAGAGATTTTCCATGTGGCTGTTAACACTGTGTGGTTTTTAAAAGGCGCAGGGTAAATGGAGTTTTCAGCAGCGATGTAGTGGAGCAGGAACACAGGGAAACGGAGCTCCGGCACTTTTTGTGCTGGGGGGGGGGGACACAGGTCCTGCAGCCCCCCCCCAGCAGCCTTAGAGGCTTGGGGGGGTGGGGGCGGGCTTGTCATGAAGAGCTCCTGCACTTTTAAAATTGCCACTACGCCAAACTGGGGATTCAGTTTTCCGTCTGAAGGGTTCACATGAACAGAGGGCTAAACGGATGTTACTTGGAAGCAGGAAGAGAAGTCCACGCCCCTGAAATATCGGGAGTGCCGACTCCCCTTCAGTTTCCAAATATTTGTGTGACCATTTTTCAGTGTGAGGTTGGCAACCACCGTTCAGTGAACGCTTCCCTCCCAGGTAGGGGGGAAATTAGTACTACAACTATCTTTTAGTATATTTATATAGTGTCACCAATGTGCCTAGCGCTTCGGTTTACACTTTTCATCTGAATGCTACTGGAGTCGTGGGAATAGTTTCCTCGGCTTAATGAAATCAGCGTAGTTACTTGGGTTCACACCAGCAGTGGGGAACCTTTTCTGTCCTGGGGACCACGTTGAAAATTAGGACGAGCTCAGAGGTCCCACATAGAGGCTGGGAGTGGGGGTGCTCAATGGGTTTATGCAAGAAAAGGAGGGCCCAGACCATGGGTCTGTGCTGTGGGTCTATCCCCTACCCATGTGCACATGCCCCCCCTCTCTGCTTCATTATCCTGAGAGCAGTTTTTCAGTGCTTGGGGGGTAGAGACTGGATCCAAGAGCCAGATCCAGGCAATGGAAAGGGGCCACATTAAAACTTGCCGAGGGTCACATTTGGCCCCTGGGCCTGAGGTTCCCTACCCCTGGTTTACACGGTTCATCTGAATGCTACCAAAGTGGAGTAGTTACCTTGGTTTAATTAAATCAGAGTAGTTACTTTGGTTGACATCTGTTTGTCAGAACGTGGCCATGATCAGGGGGCTCTAGGAGTCTTGCCACTGCTCGAGAGGAGACCCAGGAAGCGTGCGCTGCTCTCACCACCACTGCCATTTTGGAGGGGCTCCTGAGGAGACAAGCCATGTTGCATATGGTGGGGGCTGTTGGCAAATGGGGGAACTTTCTTGTTCAGAGGTGCAACCAGGGCACCTCAAAGCAGGGGGCCAGTGGCTTTGTGGAAGTCCTGGCCACTCCTGTGTAAAGATTAATATGTACCTGTCATAATTTGAATGTGTTGCAACCCACCTTGAGCCCTTGGGCTAGGTCGGGATAGGCATTTAATAAATAAATATTATAAACCAAAATGACACCCCTTATTATTTTTTTATCTTCTAGGAGAGAGAAGCCTTACGGGCTGAATTTCGGAAATCGGCTAAGCGCAGGACGGGCACAACAATTTCTCTCCGTTAAAGCCAATAGTAGCTTTGCCGTTAGCTTCATTGTGTGGAGACTCGCACCCTTAATCTCATTCTTGTGCTTAAGCACACGCTTAACTTGAAAGACCTGCTTAAGCATAATTGACTGAGAGCGGCACTGGATTAAGATGCCAGGCCCGACTGAGATATAAATGAACATTCCGCAGCCACTCAGTTCATAATTAACCGTGTTAATTAACTCTGCTTTCCACAAATAATTTGTTATGTGCAGTGTTTTCCGTTACCAAGCCAGAGAGCGCGGCACTTCCTGATGGGCTGTTTTAAAGCAGCTATGAATTTTAAAAATACGTTAAAATGACAAAATATTAACAAAAGCATTGATTTTCCTATTTATTTTTTAATGCACTTTATTAACTAAAATGCTTTGAAGTGCAAGCACTGTGTATTAAGTCGATTCCGCGTCAACTGGTTATGAATTCCCAACAATAAAATGCATCCAGCTGAATTTAGCACAAAAATATCGAGGAAAATATTTTATTTTCTATGTCCTAGACTCTCCCTCAACGTTTCTAGCAGCAGCTGCGATAGGACGCCCAAGAAAGATCGGGATTAAAATTCTCTGGTTGGTTTGCTGTTTCATCAGATCCTATAACTGATTTGATTATTGTCACCATCAACCCTTGGCACCTGCATGAGGGAACTATTATTCCTGTTGTAAATGGTTATTTACCCCTGGAACTGAACATTTATTTATTTATTTATTTATTTCATCGATTTATATCCCGCCCCTCCTGAAAACAGCCTGGGTTTAGAGACAGGTCTTTGCCTTACAAAGACTACTCTGGGGTAGAACTGAAATGGGTATCTGATTTTGGTAGCAACGGGTAATATACCTGCATTTTTGGGTATTATTATTATTATAATTATTATAAACATTTGTATAGCACCAACCGTGTACCTGGTGCTTTACAGAACAAAGATAAAGACACGGTCCCTGCCTACGGCTTACAATCTAAAAAGACAAGGAGGGGGTAACAAGGAGAGGGGACAAAGGGAAGCCAAGGGAGAAGCAAACAAACATGCAAGCAGCTGCGAAGTTTCAGGTGCGCGTTTTGAGTATCTGAATTAGTACCCATGTATTAAACCCCTCAAATTTTGGTCACAGGTTATTTGAGTACCCCAAATTGCTGGAAGAAAGTAACAATTTCCAAAATCCAGGATGAAATTGGTATCCCATTATATCGATTGTCAGTATTTCAGGTACCTGACTGAAAGCAGATTCAGATACCGAAATGTACCTGAAATTTTCAGTTTGATTCGGGTACTGGAAATCTTATGGGTATACCTGCTTTTTCAGATACTCGTTTCAGCTCTACTCTCGAGTAAGTGGCTTGTGTGCTGTGGTCTAAATGACTCTGTCTGTGGCAGAGAAGGGCCTTGAACCCAGATGTCCCAAGTGCCAGTTATGGTTGCCAGGCAGTTGGGAATGTCTTGAGCAGTCCAGAAGTAGCAGAGGATACCATTTCCGGACTGTTGCGATGAAGATTAGTGAGCTATGATTTATGGTATAGTTATGACAGAACAGCACTGATTAGAATTCCTTGGGAAGAAGCAGCATTTCTGCATTTCCACAATATATGTATAGGAAAGTTGCCAAGTGTGAACTGTAGGGGAACCACAGAAGCCTGTCTAGGTAAATCCATGAATCTCTCTCATGAAAACAATAGGAGTTGCCGCTGTTTGAAGCTTACAGAGAAACAGCAAGGCTACTCACATGGAGAGATGGGCCACTTTTAGAAGTGCACGGGCGCATGTGTAGCGTGAAATCACACCACGTCTAAAAATCCTGTGGGCAGGGTTTAGATGTGACATGTCGCGTGTTAAAGAACATAAGATGTGCCGGACTGAGTCAGACCAACGGCCCATCAAGCCCAGCATCCTGTCTCCGACAGTGACCAATCTTGATCACACGGGAGAAGAACCAACAGTCCCAATGGGCGATCCATTCCCCATTGTTCACTCCCACCTCCTGACAGTAAGAACAAGAAGTTCATTCCGTAAGCTACTTGGTAAAGAGCCATTAATGGACCTATTCTCTAAGAATTTATCCAGTCCTTTTTTAAACCCAGCAATACAACCAGCCCTGACAATGTCCTCTGGCAACAAATTCCATAAGTTAATTATGCGTTGAGTGAAAAAGTACTTCCTCTTATTTGTTTTAAATCTGCCGGGAGCTAGTTCCATGGAGTGTCCCCTAGTTCTAGTACCATTTGAGAGGGTAAATAACCGTTCCCGATCTACTCGTTCCACACCACTCAAGATTTTATAAACCTCGACATTGAGGTATTTAATTAGCGGTTTTAAAAGAACACGCAACCGGATTTGAACGTGCGAGACGTTGCGTCTAAGCCCTGCCTGTAGGAGTTTAACGCACGACGTGATTTCACGCTGCGTGTGCTCTGCGCACATCTAAAAGCAGCCATGGTAGTTATCTGTCAACAATGGAAGGAACATGGAAGAGACGGCTGTTTTTTAAGGCACAAGAATTGTTGGGAATTCAGCCTTGTTTTTCCGGCATGTGAGAGCCACGTTTTTGCTCTGAAACTGTAAGATTCGGTTGCCTAGACTGGAATGGCCAAGAATATGGACTTTGAAGCTTGATACCATTTAGGGTAAGATGATGAATTGAGGTAGCAACCAGAACAACCTAGAAGTGCATTCATTTACTGTTATTTTCTCTTATGCAACTTCTGTCTAAGCTCTGATCCTATATTGACATTGGGGCCGATCCCATACCCCACGCATACGGCTTGCACGTACGCTGTAGGCCCTGTGCTGGGGGTGCACGCAGCTTGCAAGCACGTACATGCACGCACGCCATGTGTGTTTCGCATGGTGGGACGTGGGATCGGCCCCACCCCCTTTATAAGGACTTAGACCATATGTCTCAGACTCAGACCTTCCCACCATCATCCATACTTTTATCACCTCAAGACTAGACTATTGCAACGCACTCTGTGTGGGGCTACCCTCAGGGACAGTTCGGAGGCTGCAGCTGGTGCAGAATGTGGTGGCCCGTCTCCTAATGGGGACGGGCCGCCATGAGCACATTACACCAGAGCTCCGTTCGCTACACTGACTGCCTATAGTCTTCTGGACCTGATTTAAGGTCTTGGTTTTGACCTGTAAATCCCTAAACGGCCTTGGCCCTGTCTATCTGTGGGATCGACTCACCCTCTGGGTCTTGGGTTGACGTTGTGGTCGGCTGGGAGTGCCGTCCTCAAAGTCCCAGGTACCCTGGGTGGTGATGACGAGGAGGGCATTCTTGGTGGCTGCACCGAGGCTGTGGAACTCCCTCCCGGTGGAGCTCCGCCTATCTCCGGACCTCCCCTCTTTCTGAAGACCATGTAAGACCTGGCTGTTCCAACGGCCTATGGTGAGGGAGACGGGTGATGGGTGGGGGGTTGGCTTTGGTGGGGTGGGTTTTTAGCTCTGCCTGGGGTTTTATTGTGGTTACTATTTTTAATGTTAAGTTGTTTCTATATTTGGTATTTAAATTGTCGTGAACCACCCCGAGCTGCCGTGACAGGATGGGGGGTGGCAAATATACATAAATAAATAAATAAATAAATAAGCAAGCTAGCGTATGGTTACAGGAAATCTGGGAGGCCAACCGTCTAGGGCAGCGATGTGGAACATTGGGCCCAGGGGGCCTAATGTGACCTGCGGCAAGTTTTTATTTATTTAATTAATTAATTTAGTTTCATTATTTGTATCCCGTCTCTCCTGCCTAGGCAGCTTGAGGCAGCTTACAAAAATTAAAATGTTTAAAAATATAGCTATTAGCCAGACAGGATCAGGGAACATGACGGGAGCTGGGGGAAAACAACAGGGAATGGATCCCCCATTGTGACCTGTTGGGTGCTTCTCCCAAGCCACCGTGATCGGCCACTGTTGGAGACAGGATGCTGGGCTAGATGGAGCACTGGTCTGATGCAGTATGGCACTTCTTATGTTCTTACATTCTGAGATGGAGCAGTGGCCACTGGAGTCTACAAGTAGGTAAATGAAGTTATGATTGGTCTGTTGGCATTTGGGGTGTGAGCCTCTTAGAGGAACTCCAACGAGCTTTGTCACAACTGTCCAACACAATCCTAGTCACTTGGCAGCCCTAGCTAGAACATTTTTTGTGGCACCGTACTCTTTCATACCTGGGCGATTATCCCTATGAATGTTCCACACGTTCTAATGTCTTCACGGTTTCTCTTATTTTCCTCTTGCACAACCCTACCTGGCATGCAGGTGAAGAGCCTGTTTACACGAGGTTGTCTTGGACTCTGAAATCTCAGTCATACTCTACTACCCTGCCCCATATCCTCTTCTGTGAAATCTATATTATTGCAGCAACATAATTAATAGCAAGTCTTACAAGGCAAGCTGCAGATACAGCTATAACGGAGAGGACCATGAGCTGGAATTCCAAAATCTATATATAGATTTTGTATCTTTCCCTAGCTCCAAATAGCTTGCACAACTGCTATTTTTTTTGGGGGGGGAGAGGGAGGCAGTGATATGAAATAGAAAGGAGGAAGCAGTAAAGGTATTTAGCTTATCTGGGTTGCCAAGGTAGGGCTCTTTAATGTGACTGGCCTTTTCAGGGAAGATTTAGAAGGCCTCTATAATCTGCAAATTCTAAAGAGCTGACGGAGACAGTTATTAAGGGCTAGTGGGTGATGACTGCTTGCTGTGTTATTAAAGTGCTAAAAGATTATGTCTCTGATAGCCGCACGCTCGCAGTGTCCTTCACGACCACTTCTACAGGGACAAAGCCAAGGAGAAACGCAAGGGGATCGATAAAAGGATATTACCAGCAGGCCAGACCCAATAATAAGAGAGGTGATATATATACCCCAGTTTAAATTGTCCGATGCATTTAATGTTCATTAACGCTAATTTTCACAGCACCGGCGTTTAACATATTATTGCAATGAAATTAATAATAAAAAACACACACCCCCCGCAGGAAATATAATTTAACTGTTTATATACTCACCTTTCGATGGCCAGTTTCCTTTGGAAGTGTCAGGTGCCGACAGTGTTGACAACCAGATGCCTTTTGTGTGTTGACACTTCGGCTGTGGGTCTTTGCACCCTCGTTCCAAGGCAGAGCCATTCGATACATCTGTCTGGGGAGTGGACTAGCCTGGTTCACTGAAAGGGTTAAGTGCTCTGTACAGGGGGAATGTCCCTTCAGTTGTTGGCTTTAATTTCAGTCTCTCTGTATGGCCCAGTGGCACAGTCTCCATGTGGGCTGGCACCACCACTAGAGAGAGAGAGAGCCCCACAGCCTCCGTGTGGCCCGGCACCAGCACTAAAGGGGGACAGAGCCCCACAGCCTCTGTGTGGCCCAGTGCCTGGTGCACTTCTCCACCCACGCCCTCTCAACATGCGTGGCCTGAATGAGGTGAGGGCATCCTCCTGTCAGCTGCACCTCCTCACTAGTGAAACTAGGGCTGAAACTCGGTGCTCGGTTTTACTGGGTTTTAGCTGAGGATCGCGGTTTTCAACTCGGTTTTACAGAGTACCAAGTACCCAAGAAATCGGCTTGGTACTCACTCAGTAACGCACTTTGGGCAGCTGTCATGTCCCCATACCCTTCCTTCCTGTGAGGTCCCCCCAGCGAGTGGCAGCTACTGAGTACCAGGCTTTACCAAGCACCTGCTGGAAACTCTAGCCCGATCCTGAACTACTAGGAAATACGCGTGAATAATTAATGTTCTCCTTGTTTGTGCCCTAAACGTAAGCTCTGGCAATGGAAGAAACTACCAAGGAAGGTCGTGAGATCACCACCCTCAGAAATTTGTAAAAATAGATTTCCAACTGTACAGGGCTGTTGTCATGATGTTCCTTCCAACTGTACAATCTATTATTCTCTGTTGTGACCTTTTCATTATTTAGTGTGTCATACTATCAGGGCAATATTTCACTTATTGGAGTTGGGGTGGGGTGGGGTAAGTATGTAACAATTTTGTTATTATGCTGTAATTACTGGGGAATTACTTGCTTATTTTCCTCTTGCGGAGCTCGCGATAATTGTGCTTGGCCAGAGCATCTAAACTGTGCTATAATTACCGTGAAATTTATAGTTTTTATACTTCCAACAAGTTAGGTTTTAAATCACACAGCCCCAATGTAAATACTTTAAAATTATTCAGTAATTACTTGTTTACATTATAATTAAAATAAGTAATTAGCATACATTTACAGAGGATTTACATACTTATTGGTGAAAATAGTTCCTTGGCAGATGCAAAGGAAAGCCTTTAGCTGGTTATAAACAGACCTTTGAGGCGCTGGCTGGAGATGGTTGGGTGTCGTCTGGACTGAGTCGGTTTGGCTACAAGACCTCATGATGTGATGGAAGTAATTACGATGTCTCCATCAATGGCTATTGGCCTAGTTGGTTGGGGGACTTCCATATGTCCCCTGAGGCTGGCCAGCCAGTTTTAGAGCCAGGTTTCTGGGCTAGAAGGACCATTGGTCTGACCTACTCTGGCAGGGCTTATGTTCTTCCCTTTCCAAAATGAGGCTGCTTTAGAGATAGGGAGTCTCCTGTCTACATGAGGTGACCTTATTAAGGCTTCATGGAGCTAGACCCCTTGCCCTGACCATGCCTTCTCAGCCTTTCACCCACTCCTATGCTGGGGGCAGTTTCCTACTCAAGAGCACCACAGACCACAGCTTCTGTGTGGCCCAGTGCCACCACTAGAGGGGGACAGAGAACCACAGTCTCTGTGTGACCCAGTGCTGCCACATTGGGGGGCGGGGCAGAGCAGAGCCCCACAGCCTCTGTGTGGCCCAGTGCCACCACTAGAAGGAGACAGAGAACCACAGCCTCTGTGTGGCCCAGTGAATAATTATGATGTAATTACGATGTCTCCTGTGTGGCCCCATACTAAAGAGAAACAAACAATAAAATCTCTGTGTGGACCAGAGCCACCTCTAGAGAGGGACAGAGTGCATGTCTTCTGTGTGGCCCAGCACCACCACTAGAGGGGGACAGAGCGCCACGGTTTCTGTGTGGCCCAGCACCACCACTAGAGGGGGACAGAATACCACAGCCTCTGTGTAGCCCAGCGCCACCACTAGAGGGGGGACAGAGCGCCACAGCCTCTGTGTGGCCCAGCACCACCACTAGAGGGGACAGAGTGCCATGGTCCAGCGCCACCACTAGAGGGGGACAAAGTGCCACAGCCTCTGTGTAGCCCAGTGCCACCACTAGAGGGGGACAGAGCGCCACATCCTCTGTGTGGCCCAGCGCCACCACTAGAGAGGAACAGAGCACCACATCCTCTGTGTGGCCCAGCACCACCACTAGAGGGGGACAGAGTGCCACATCAGTGTCTGTATGGGCCAGCGCCACCACTAGAGGTGGACAGAGCTTCACATCCTCTGTGTGGTCTCGATTTGCCAGAAATGGGTATTTCTGGAACCTGAATTGAACCAAATATTTTGAGTACTTTTTGATACCCGAGATACCTGAAATACCAGAAAACTGATATACCGAAATGCCAACTGTTCTAGTGAAATACTGATTTTTTTGTCCCCAATTTTGCGGTATTATTTTGGTTTTGGGGGTAATTTTGGTAGCTGAAATTTCAGTATTTCGAGTACTCAGTTTGGTATTTGGGTGCCAATTTGGATACTCGAAACTGTACCCCCAAATGAGGCGTATTACCCACAGGGACCTGTTTCAGCTGGGGGGGGCTCAAAGGCACCCTATTTCTGAAATGCCCCTATTGATAACAAAACTTGGTTTTCCTCTTTTTCCTTTGCCCATTTTCCCAAGTGTAAAGGCAGTCCTGCAATGGAACAGGCTACCTAGAGAAGTTGTGAATCTTCCATCCTTGGAAGTTTAGAAGACGAGATGTTTCCGGGATGGTCCGGCAAATCCTGTTGCAAGCAGGGGGTGACCCTCATGGTTCCTTCTGGCATTAGTTGACATCCACCTGCAGGGTCAAAGGTTATCGGTGGCAGAAACACTTGTGTGATGATCACAGAAGTCTTCTTCCTATAGGAACCCTGCCAGGCCAAGGACGATGAGAACAGAAACACTTCTCTAGACTCTCCTAAAGATAAATCTTTAAGGTGGGCACTGACTTGTAATGAAATGGACCTTATTGGTGGCTGGAGCTTTTATTCCGGCCTCCATCTCCTGAATCAAATTCATTGGCTGATACTGCAGGGTGCACAGAGAGAGGACCGGCTTTTGCACGTCTTGCCCGTTGCAATGGTGGTGCTAGTCCCACAGCCCGTCCGCGGGACCCGTTATCGCCTCAGCTGTATTATTGGATTTTTCTCTTTATCCTTATTAATGCGGCGATTGTGGTAGCGAGGGGGCGTGATAGGATCTAGCATTGGATAGAAATCGCAATTCGTCCTCCTTCCCGGTGTAAATGTAACGGGGCTTAACTGTACAAACAAATAAGCCTAAACAGCAACATTTGGGATGATGAATGGCCAGTGAGAGAGCTCTTTTCAAGGTGAGAGATGACAGCGTCTGTGAACGGAATGTGGAATTTGCCTGCCGGAGGGTCATTCACAGGCAAGCCTCAAGGTCAGCCGGGCTGGTTTCTCTTCACAGACTTTAACAGCAATTGAGGGGGGACGTCCTTATGCTTCATGCTCACCCTAGCGGGATTGGGAACTCTCCCTTCCTCCCCCACCCAACTGGTTAAGTTCCAGGAAAGTACCCAAAAGCTGTTCTTGGATTGTGCGTGCCGTGCACACACTAGAGAGATTTTTGACAAAACATTTTTCCGATCTTTGCCTGTAAAGCTGCAACGGGGAGCTCCCCCCTCCCTTTTTGAATGGAGTTAAATGCCTTCATTTGGGTTCACTTGGGACAGCATTGGGATGATTGCGCTCAAGAGGGGAAGAGCAGAGCGTGCTCTTAAGACAGGGGCTAGATCTGCAGGCCAGATTGATAAGTTAGTAATGGGCCATATAACAAGGACACTAGCCCTAGTAGCCCATGGGTAGAAGGCTCCTCATCACTATTTCAGAATTTATTATCCTAGTCCATGGTTGTCCAACCCTGTGGCCACTGTGTGATGAGTTGCCTCCTGGAAATTCTCTGTCAGGCCGGATTACCCCAAAATCTCTTACCGTCCAGCCGGCGTATGCTATTATTTCGATAGCGCAACCCCGTTCAAACTTAGCAACGCAAACTGTATGAGCTAAACATGCAGAGTCTGGGGAGCTGTGGCTGCATGATGTCATCGTCATTCGGGAAATGCATATTTTGTTTAGCAAGGCAGGCCACAGGTCCGATAATACCCCATGGCGGGCTGAATTCAGTCTGTTGACTGCCGATTGGATAAAAACATAGTCAGTGCCATATTGGGTCAGACCAATGGTCCATCCAGCCCAGCATCCTGTCTCCGACAGTGGCCATTCTAGGCTGCTTTTGGAGAAGTGCCCAACAGTTCATAATCGAATGATCCATTCCCTGCTGTTCACGCCCATAACCCCATTCAAGTCTTCTAGTATCAAACCTAAGAATTAGGTGTGTGCAGTTTTGTACCATTTAATTAATGTCAAAAACGAATGCAGCCCCATTGGTTTCGGAGCCGCGGACATGTGCATGTGTGTGGTTTACGCTCGGAGCTATGTCCTGGCAATGTGGTTCTGCGTGGCTATAGACGCGCGCGTGACTCCGCAGGGCTTGGGATCAAGCCCAGTGTGCATGTGCAAAAGGGCACCAACGCTGCTGGCACCATTGTGGAAAATGACTGGCCATTGTGCACACGCGAAGTGATGTTTTTCAAAAATGATTTTTAATAAAATAAAATGAAAGAACAAGTGAAAATGGCAGAGTCCTTTATGAACCGCCCAGCGCAAATGAATGGGATTTTAGAAACAAAACCGAAAGATGTGCCTTCTGCGCTACTAAGAATTGTTCCCAGGGGCTGGTGATCAGAGAGAACAAGCCCCCCTTGGCTCTCACCAGCCTTGCTTTTGTTCATATCTTCAGAGAAATTATAGCAAGGAGAAAAGGGGCAGGTATTCCTGCTGCTGTCCACACAACCCTCTTTTAGGGCAGGTGGTGGCACAAACCCACATTCCGAGTGTCGTGGGAACTTGGTGCCAGCTGATGCAAGGGGAGGAGCCCCTGGGATGCAGGGCAGTCGGTGGTTTTCTGAATGCACGGCAATGGGGCATGACAAACCAACAAATCGTATAGCAAACAAACTGCCGAATCAAGGGGCTTGCTGTGTTCCCAGTTTAGAATATTCTTGAAAATGAATGAATATATCCAGTGGATTCACATGCTTTGGCTCCCTCCATCTGGACATAAAGGATACAGAGCACGACTTGTTTCTGGTCGACATTCGGCCCGAGAGCCACACGCGACCAGCCAAGTCATCCCTCCCCTGTGACCCTCGGAGAACTGGCCGGTAAACTAGTCTTTGCATCCTACGGAGCTGCCACTGTCCCTGGAGCACGGCTGCTGGCACCCCTCCCAGGGAGATCCCCCCGGGGCACTCCCTCTAGCCTTTGGACAGGAGGAAACTCAAATAGAATCAAATCAAATCTGGATCCCCCAGAGGCCGGGGTTCATGGGGTGAGGGGGGCAGGCTGGATGGGGCAGCCGATGCGGAGCCAACCCATCTGGTGCATTCACACAACCGTGTACGTTGCGCTCTGCTGGGTTAGGGTGTTATGATTTGGCAGGTGGTTTGTCTGCTTCGATCTGATCATTTATTTATTTTGGGGATTTTGTTCTGGGTGCCTCATTCACTTAGCTTTGGTGCTTTTTGAGCCCTATGACGCTCCGTACTTGGGTGCAATCATGCTCTCCTTATTAGACCAATCGCACCGTGGCAGAATGGCAGGGTCGGTCTTAGAGTAAAGATTAAAATGTGGAGGGCCCCGATGACCCCTCCCCTTCCCCTGTGGCTCCTCCCCCTCAGGGACATCCTCTATGGGCCCTAAAGCTCATGTTTGGGGTGCCACTGGAAAGGACTGGGGACCCACAATCTGCCCTGGTGAGATTCCTGGGGTGAAGGCAGGATGGATATGCAGAAAGTGGAGAGAATACAGGGGGCCTGGAGTCTGGGTTACCCAGTGGTAAGGCCAGCCCTACACAACGGCATGGTGCGCAATGAACCCAAATACCAATTAACTGAATATCCAAACAGAAATATCCAAATAAATAAATTTCAATTTCAGCGATAGATATAACACTTCCAGGGTTCAAAGTGCTTTACAATCCTCATCTAGTTTACCCTCACAATGGCCCTGCAAGGTGGGTCATTATTATTCCCATTTTACAGATGAGAAACTGAGGCTGAGAGAGAGCGACTTGCCCAAGGCCACCCAATGAGTTCCTCCGGCTATAAAAAGGGACTGGAATCTGATCTCTCAGGTCGCAATCACACCTTATCCAGCAGGCTACGCCAGATAATTCCGCTATTGAGTCGGCTATCTGGATGTTTGAATAATATCTGCAAATATCAAAATTGTTTTTGTTTGTTTATTTTGTCTGTTTATTTACGTAGCCAATGGCCATAGCAGAAAAAAAATCTTAGAATATCAACATTAGGAATTGGTTCCGAGGCTCGTAGCGGTGACCTGACCCCATTGGTTCAAATCATCGACTAGTGAGAACTTTGGACACAACGTCCCTCATTCTCCTGAATCATTCCAAGCACACTCCCTGGGAAGAGACAGTAGGATGATGGATTGCATTGCTGATGATGCCACAGTTCAGTCAGCTCAAGGTATTAATATTCAGCAGTAAAATATGGATGCATGACCATGCATTTACATGAGAGAAGGCCAACCGGAGGAGATGCACGTTGTATGGGAACAGATGGTGACATGGTTCCTCCGTCCTAGTCCTTAGGCCTCTTACCTCATTTTCTGCGTGTGAGAATCTGTTTGGAGGAAGAGCAGCTGTCGCTGGAGGCGGGACGGGACACGTCGGGGGAGTTGTATGGTAACGGTGTTGCTAAGGGGGAGTGCATCATCAGCAGGCACAGAGAACAGGAGAGGGCTCTGGTTGATGATGTCATCACTCAGACTAAATGATACCAGCTGGGGCTATATAAGGGCTCCAGATTACAGCAACAGGATGGCTGAGGAGAGGGAGACAGGCCAGGAGGTGACTCAGCCCCCAAGGCAAGACCCACAGCTACCCACTCTTGAGAAGAGGATCAAAGAGAGGAACCACCACCTGGTTAGGTGCTCCGACCAGGACAACCCCTTGTGGAGGCAACAGGGCAAAGGTAGAATTTCTTCACACTGACACTTTCTGAAATGAGGCTCAACGAGTGAACGTTTCAAAACTGCCCCCTACATAGGAACAAGGTGCTGGCCTCCTTGTCAGGGTTGTCAACTAGAAAGTGTTTTAATTACTGACAGTCATTAATTATTTTTTTTAACTAGCAGCAATATTTTTCTTTTCTTTTTTTTTTTACTGACAATTTCTGCAAAGTATGAAACAATGAAAAACAAAAGGTTACTGAAAACTAATCTGAAAGTCAACTTGCCAGGTGTAACTAATGTGTTGTCCTACATTTCCACATGGACGTGTGTCTGTCTGTCTGTCCGTCAAGTCCTTTGCCTTTGTCCCTGTAAGCCTGGGCTCCTGTGTTTGTGTGTCACGGGCAAAAGGGATCAAAGAGCTGTGTGGGAATCTCACCAGAGAGCTCCTGTGAATTCTGCCTCCAGCCACCTGGAACTGGGTCCAGTTTCAGGTGCCACTGAAGTCCCCAAAGACATTAGTCTTGGGGGACTTCAATATCTATGCTGATGCTGAACTTGGGGGTCTGAAGCATGGGTTCACGGCCACCATGGCAACGATGGGTCTGTCCCAGATGGTCATCGGCCCAACGCATCAGGAGGGGACATATCTTAGACTTTATGTTTTGCACTGGCCTTGAGGCGGGGGTTCTGTTAATGGGGGAGATATCCGCTGTGCCCTTGTCAAGGACTGATCTCATTACCTCCTGCTGGCTTCTCTCCTGGTGCATGACTGCCCTGGAAGGGTGCAGAACCAATTTGAATGGTTCGCCCCCGGAGACGGATGGAACTGGAGCGGTTCCTGAATGCTCTGGGTGAGATACCCTCTGATCTTGATGACTGGTCTCATTGATGACCTCGTGGCGTTATGGAATATTCTGTTGATGGGGGCCATTGATCAGACGACTTCTAGGAGTCCGTTTCCCAGGCAACAGCACCGTAGGCCTTCTTGGTTTTCTGAGGAACTGTGGGTGCTGAAGTGAGAAGGGGGGCAGTTGGAGCGACGGCGGTGTCGTTCGCGTGCTGAAGTCGACTGCTTGCATCGTAGAGCTAGTTTACGACTTTACGAGCCTATGCAGTGGCAACGCGGGTAGCAAAGAAAGAGTTTTTTGCTACCCTTATAGTATTTGCAAAATCACGTCCAGCAGGCCAGTCAGTTCGGCCTCCCTCCACCTGGGAGTGGAGTCATCTAGTGGTCGCTGTGACATGTTTGTGGATTAGTTTGCGGTTAAAATCGCTCGTATTCACCACAACTTCGGCACCGTGCTTATTACACTAGGGGAACCAGAGGTTATGGAAGCCTCGCCTTGTCTGTGTTTGTGGGATCAATTTCAGTCAGTGACACCCACCGATGCGGAGGATGTTCTTGGGGCGGTCAGGGTCACCTCTTGTGAATTAGATCCATGCCCATCATGGTTGGTTAAGGCCTGCCGGGAGACATTGGGACGGTTGCTGGCTCGGAGTGCCGAGCTGTCTCAAAAGAGGTTGTGGTGTGGCCTCTGCTCAAGAAACCATCGCTTGACATTGACTCCCTTGCCAGCTATTGGCCTGTCTCTAACCTTCCCTTTTTAGGGAAGCTTATTGTGTGGGTAGTGGCTTGACAGCAACAGGAGCATCTGGATCATATCGGTTTTCTTGATCTCTTGCAGTCTGGATTCTGTCCGGGCTATGGCACCGAGACTGCGCTTGTGGCGGTGGTCGACGACCTAGGCTGGGAATTGGATCTGGGTCATTCAACCCTGCTGATTCCATTAGATCTGTCGGCTGCGTTTGATACCATTGACCGTGAGATGTTGGTGATGCGCCTGTGGGACTGTGCTGGGGTGGATGGGACGGTTCTTGAATGGTTCCGTTCCTTCCTGACTGGAAGAACCCAGCAAGTGGTGGTTGGGGATTATTTTTCATCATACCGAGACCTCTCGTGTGGAGTCCCTCAGGGTTCTGTTCTATCCCCTCTCCCGTTCAACTTGTATATACAGTCGCTCGGTGAGGTGATTAGGGGGTTTGGCGTGCGGTGTCATCTGTACGCGGATGACACCCAGCTTTACCTCTCTTTTTCATCAGACCCAGGCCTGGCAGTCTCGGTGCTTACCCGGTGTTTGGCAGCTGCGGGGGATTCGTAGCTCTGCCTGGATGCTCAGGTGGAGTCTGTGGCAAGGAGTGCTTTTTGCCAATTACATCTGGTGTGACGGCTTCGGCTGTATGTGTCTGACTCTGACCTGGTCGGTGTCATCCGTGCTTTCATCCCCTCTAGGCTGGACTATTGTAACGTGGCTACCCACGGTGATGGTTTGGAGGCTGCAGCTGGTGCAGAATGTGGCAGCCCGGCTCTTGGTGAGATTGGGCCGCCGGGAGGATATTACACCGGTTTTCCGATCTGCACTGGCTGCCTTTAGCCTTGTGTAGGCACAGTTTGCAAGGGCTGTAGGATTGCACTCTCAGTGTTTACAGGCAAAGATTTTTTTTTAGGATTCTAGTCAATTAAAAACAAGTTTGTAATGACTGTCTAAAAACTGACTAATGGCTGACAATTCTGTGTAAGTCACTGGCTGGGTTATTGGCAGCTGGGATTGAAATGAGGATCCCTCACACCATATACATGAGCTGTTCTCCTCTGAGTTAAAAAACCTGGGTGAGCTTATCAATGGAGTAGGCTCCTAAACCTGCACTATCTCACCACTAGAGGGAGCCAGACTTCCTATTCTGTTTACCCAGTGACCCTTAGCCTCCACTCCAGGGCCTCCAATGAGAATTGTTCTATGTTGTTCCCTTTGCTTTGACTAATCTACAACTGGACTGCACATTAGTGAAGGAATCTGCATACCAGCCAATGAGTGACAAAGTAGAAGAGAAAACGGAGTGGAAGAAATGTGGTGTCGCATCGGTGCTATCTCTTGGGATTTGAAATGGATGGTGAAGTGGTAAACGGGAAGTTGGTAAGTTGAGAAATGACATGTCGGTTGAGACATTCCCGAGTACCGAGTGGTTCTGGAATCGATCGAGACAGGATCGGGAGCTGGGATTTCAATAAAATGTCCTGTTTTGCCAAAATCTCATTTCCCTCCATCGCCGCCTTTCTCAATCTAAGGGCTTTCACGGCACCTCCCTTAAAGGGGGGGACTCTTCTCCAGACTGTGGGACAGGGAGACCCCCTTCTTCCCGTCACAAACCCATTTTTACAAACTTTCAATATTTCATTTTCATTTCACTTTTTATTTATATCCCGCACTCTCCTTCACAGGAAGCTCGAGGCAGGAACTCTGTAGCCTCCTTTGGTGACTTACTCCCCCACCCAACTGTTCAGAAATTTCCCCCCCATCAGTCTAAATCTGCCTTTTTGCATGCTACACCCCACCCCCCATCTTCCCCTCAGTGCCGACTGTGAGCAATTAGCCTCTTGCCTCGGTACCTGAACATTTTGCAAAATATTTCTGCTCCTGTGAATTTAACCTTTGTTGGTGCGACCAGACTGGGGTGGCATTGAAAGAAAAACTGTCATTTCCTGGGTGCGACAGACAGGATGAGAAAACAGCCCCCCAAATTGAAAAGATAATAAAAAAAGCAAGCAAACCTTGAATGAATCCAGAACTCTTAAAATGAGCTTTGTGCTGATTGCTTTTAAAGCAGCTGACACCATGCCCAGATCATTCACACAGTGACACTTGGGATAATCCAAAACCAATCCCCAGATAATTGAGAAACAAAACATCTACATATGGTCCCTGTTTCAGCTGCTCTGCTGGGCAAAAGAGGCAGAGCCCAGAGGAGAGGGAAGAGGGACAGAAGGGAAGCCAGAGAATTCAGGAGCAGAAATTTTTGAACTGCTCAGAAAATACCTCTCGTCACTCCCCCAAACAGCGAGTGTTGGGGAAATCCTATAAAAGAGGCTGATTGAGGGGGGGTTCTTTGCTCCAATTCCAAGCCATACAAATGATTAGGGCTGGGCTTTCAGTTTAGATTGCGGATTCGAATCCACATCGAATCTGCATCCGCAATTTACGTATTTAATTTACGCATTTAATCTGTATTATGGATCTGTATTTAAATCAATTAAAATAAATTACTGCACATGCAAAAGTGGCCACCAGACAGTTCTGAGCATGCATGCGTGCCCTTCTCCAAAATGGCAGTGGCAGCGTTACTGCCATTTTGGAAAAGGGCAGCTGTCCTGTGCATGCACAAATGGACACACTGCACATGTGCAGACTTGGTGCTCTTTCCAAAAATGGCAGTGACACTGCTACCGCCATCTTGGAAAAGGGTATGCATGCACAGAACAGTCCAACAGCCATAAATTATAAAATAAATTAAGAAAAATAATTTAAAAATGACTGCGGGTGTGCAAAATGGTTTCTGGACTGGTTTGCGTATGTGTACCCTTTCCCAAAATGGTGACAGCAGCATCGCCGCCATTTTGGAAAAGGGCAAGCGGCCTGAATATGCACAAAAGGCCACCACGCACGCGCAGAATGGCTACCGTTTTGAAAAAGGGTGCATGTGCGCAAAATGGTCTTGTGGCCATTTTGTGTATTATTATTATTATTATGATTAAGAAGCATTTATATAGCGCAAGCAATGTACCTGGTGCTTTACAAAGTTATTGAATAGACACGGTCCCTGCCATAGGGCTTACAATCTGAGAGATGTGGGGGGAGGGAGAGACGAAGGAGGGGGATGCGCAGCAATTTAAAAAGCCAGCCAGGAGACGTTATGACCTCACATGTGGAGTCCCGCAGGGTGCCATTCTGTCCCCCCTCTTGTTTAACATCTATATGCAGCCGTTAGGGGAGATCGTGAGGGGGTTTCGGGGCATGCAGTGTCATCAGTATGCTGATGACACTCAGCTCTACCTCTCCTTTTCCATCGACCCAGGCCATGCAGTCTCCTTATTTTCCCAGTGCCTGTCAGCTGTGGGGGCTTGGATGAGGT
>QEPC01012679.1:8359402-8383230 GCA_003113815.1 Sphenodon punctatus | reverse complement strand
GTGCTGTGGAATTCACTCCCGGAGGAGGCTCGGTTGGCCCCCACTCTCCTGTCGTTTTGACGTTTGTGTAAGACCTGTCTGTTCCGCCAGGCTTTTGGCGAGGGGGTGGGGTAGGGTGGGGTGGGGGTTTGGGTGGTAGGGTGTGTTTTTATTGTTTTAAAATTTGTAGATTTATTTTAAAATGTTTTATTGTTGAATTATTATTTTTTTGTGCATGTTGTTCGCCGCCCCGAGCTGCCTTTGGGCAGGAGGGACGGGATATAAGTTTTGAATAAATAAATAAATAAATAATATAAAATATTCTGCCCTTCCCTCAAGGCCCATTTACAGGGGGGATGGAATGAACGCTAAGGGGAGAGTGTTACTTTAAAGGGATTTCCTTACTGAAAATGCTGTACGATTATGGCACTCAAGGCGGGAAGTGGGACTCCCAAAGCAGGTGCAGAAGACATCTGGTAGGAGGTGGAACTCAGCTGCCAGACTCCACTAGGAGTCAACAAGGATGGGCTAGCCAGGGGGAGAGAGGGTGAGGGGATAAAGGGGGGAGTGCTGGCCAGGCAAAGGGGTGCAAGTATATGTGTGCTTGTAATTAACGGCCACCTCCCCTCTCGCAAGCGCCGTCGCTGCCCCAAGTCCGTACAGGAAGGGCGTGCAGAGAGGGGTTCCCGGTGGCTGCTCTACCGCTCCCTCACCAAAGCCTGAGGCAGAGCATTTTCCAGAGGCCCATGCAAGACCTCTTTCTTTAGCCGGACCTTTAGGAGGGCCGATAGGAGCAATGGCCCAGGTCCCATGGTCCGAGGGGCCCAGCAGGGAGGCCAGTCCTGGTCACCTCAGGACCGGTGCTTGTGAGGCTGCAGGACAGGATATTCCTGCGTGGCCTTCTCCCTGCCTTGGTGGTAAAATAAAAGGAAAGCTTTTTTTCACTCAGTGCTCAGTTAAATTATGGAAATTGTTGCCAGAGGAGGTTGTCAGGGCCGGTAGTATAGCAGCTGCATTTAAAATAGGACTGGATAAATTCTTGGAGAATAGGTCCGTTAGCGGCTATTAGCCATAGATTCCGAGATGGTTCCCACATTCTTACTGCTGGGAGCAGGGAAGGGATTGCCCCATTGTGACTGCTGGTACTTCTCCCGTGCAACCGAAATTGGGTTCTGTTGGCGACAGGATGTTGGGCTCGATGGACCATTGGTCTGACTCAGTTTGGCACTTCCTATGTTCTTAAACTCTCAGCCCCTAGGATGATGGAGTCCTGTGGGTCCCTGCTTCCAACCACCGCCCCCACATTCAGTAAATCGCCAATCCCTGAATCCTCCCCCCTCGCCAGAGGGGTGTGTGTTTGGGTGGTGGCTGGCAGCCTTACCACAGAGTGCCCTGGGGTGACCAGAGCAGGGGGTGAGGGCCCCCACTCCTTCCCAGCAGACCCCAAACACGACCACTTTTAGGGCCCTCTAGAGGGTGCCTCCAAGGGGGGAGGCCACCGGGGTCGTCACCCTGGACCCCACAAATTCGACAACCGTCCCCGTGCGTGCCTGTGTGTGTAAGGGAGGGAGGGAGATTTGTGTGTCCTGTGCACAACTGCATGTGTAAAAATGTATGGCGAGTCTTTGTTTGTGTGAGCAAACACCAGGCTGCCGATTGTTAGGGAGGGTGGGGCCACGGGGGCCCCACTTTATTTTCACCCTGGGCCCTGCAAATTCTAAGGCCGGCCGTTCCCATGGGGCTTACAACTTAGCTGTTAAAGATGAGGACGAGTTAGGGGGCGGTGCAAAGTGTGGGGTGAGATTCCCACAGACCCTGGTTTTTTGTGACACAGGATCTGGCCCCCAATTCCTGGGTTGGCTTCCCCCCACCCCCTTTCCTTTCCAAGGAGGCAGCGCAGCGGCGTTGTTTACACACGCTCCTTAGGGTGAGATTTAACTGAGAAGTCAGGGGAAGCAGGGACGACGCAGGGTTGACCCCGGCAGCCTTGTCACCGTGCAGCGCCGGCGTGTAATGAGGCCCCGTGCGGATATTGATATGACAGAACTAAAGGCCAAGGTGCAGGAAGGACAGCAATCTGCAGGGTTCAGTCCATTTGTTTTTCACACCAAATCCATCACGTTAATGGGTCACCTTTCGGTGGCAGCTCATGATTACCTGCTTATCCAAGGAGAGAGGCAGGTACACGGGAGGTTGATGGGGTTGGGGGGAGGAGGAGAGGAGAGGATTGGGGAGGGGAGGATAGGTGTGTTGCCGGTGTTTTGACGTTGTGCAGCCTGGAGAATTTATGACAGGTCAGCACAATGCGTTTACCTGATAGATCGGAGAGATGGGGGGTTTATTTGGCAAGGAATGGCTAGTGCGGCTTGCAGTGACCAAGAACTTATTGAGAGGGTTTGCGGGGGACATCGGAGCAAAGGGGGGGTGATGTTGGGGGGAAAAGCAAGCAAATCCAAGGGGCCAAACAAGCGGTTGGGCAGCAAGGGGGAGAGCCTGGTGTGCCTGCAGAGAATAAGACCAAGGCTTGGCAATACGTCAGGGAGTCTGCAGGCAGGTGGGATACAGTAAAGGTGAAAGGCCATTTAGGGTGCAAGTCGGCTTGGTGTGGTTAAACAATTAAATATCGGGCAACAATGCAGACACCCTCTGAATCTTTGGCCTTTATGTCCCCGAGCTTTTTCTCCCGCCTCTTCACTTTCTTGTGTGTGATTGTCATTCCCTCCCTGCCACTCTAAAAACTGTCCTTCCATCATGCCGTGGCCCCTTGCTAGCTATCCCGAACTCTGAAAAGCCTGGCGTGACTTCTGGGGACCGCAAAGCAAACAGGAAAACAGAAAGGAAAAAGGCAAATCCCCCCCCCCCCCCAAAGCTGCAAAAAATACATTTGAAATCCACGCCCCTGTTGCAGGCGGCCTGATTAATTCTTTCACACATTTAAAAAAACCCAACACACACACATGGGAGAATACACACAATTGTTGAACTTTGGATTTTTGAGATAAATATTTTTTTTATCAGACACACATTTCACCTTCTACATGCTGCGACCTGCGCATGTTTAAAAAAAGGAGCGGGGCGGCGGAAGGGATTTCCCTGGTCTTAGGGCGTTTTTAGATGTGCATGAAAATCGTGGGGGTTTGTAATCTCCCATGATCATTCCTCTTGCACAAGAAAGAAGGTGGTGCTGGGAATCCTGGGATTGCAACGTCATAGCTGCATGAGAAACTCCTGCGAGAATTACAATCGGGGCGTTTTTGACGTGTGCGATGAGCAATTTGCACAAGTCTTGAAGGAGTTCTCAAATGTACATTTGGAAACCCTTGCTGTCTAGGGTTTACGGACGTGCATTAACACACGGACATTTCTGCGAGACTCGTGGGAGAGTAGTTAACACATGCAGGTAAATCGCAGGGTTTATGGCCCTCCCGCGCAAATAACATCTTGTCTAAAAATTCCCTTAGGACGCTTTTAGATAATTGAGGTATTTAATCGGTGGCTTTAAAGCATGCCTCACTGTCGATGACGCGCATTTAGGTGCGTCTAAACCCCGCCCACGACACTTTTCAAAGGTGCGTTATATCAAGTTGCGAACACGTGCCACTCGTCTAAAAGTGGCTTGTCTTGTGTGAATGCAGCTTTAGTGTTAGACTATGGGAAGCAAGATTGTCCGTGTGTGTTCCTCTAGAGGAATGAGTGTTTGGGGTTTAGACATTCTTCAAACGGTGCATGGGTTGTAGGGATGGGTGAACAGAACGGAGTTCGGAAATTCGGTTCAGTTTAAAATTTGAGTTCGGAAATTTGGTTCGGTTCGATTCGGTTTTGGTTCGGAAGTTCGGTTTGGTCAACCAAACAGACCGAGTTCGATCGAATTCCGAACCAAGTTTGGCCATTCAAAACCAGGTTTTTTTGGTGTTTGTTGCCACTAGGGATGGGCGAACAGAACGGAGTTCGGAAATTTGGTTCAGTTCGGTTTGAAATTCGAGTTTGGAAATTCGGTTCGGTCAACTGAACAGATCGAGTTCGGCCGAATTCCGAACTGCGTTTGCCCATCCCTAATGGTTTGACTTTGTGAGTGCTTTCTTTCAGCTCGAAGGGGGAGGAATTCAATCTCTTTGTGACATTCAGGAAGTCACTGTGGGTGCTTTCCCACATTACTGTCCACACACGATTGCCTCACTCTCCCCAGGTATACGTACAGCGCCTAGCACAATTTAGTCAGCTCTCATAGGGACTCTTGGCGCTGCTTAGCACAAATAGTACTCCTTTGGTAGCTGCCACTAGGTGGCACCGTTACAGTCTTTGTGTGCGAGCAGGAGGTGGGTCTTGGGAGCCTGTCTTAGTTGAAAGGCTCTGTGTGAACGACAAGAGAGTTTTGTGTTTGGGTAACAGGAGCTGAGTCAGTTCCAGGGATCTGAAAGACCTCAGAAGATAAAGGCTTAAAACAATAGTGCCACTAACATCCTTAGTAAATCATAAACTGCCTAATCCCTGAAGTGTTCTCTGAAGCCAGGGATCCTCTTTAACCGTTTGACTTACTTTGGTTGTGGATCATTTCTATAGCAGTTTATTTATTTTATTTTATATTAACATTTATATCCCGCCCCCTGCCATCAACAGGTGGCTTGGTGTGGCTTACGATTTCAGAGTTGAAAGAGCCTACAGTCTAACTCCTCCTCACAACCAGCCTGTGGAGTAGGTCATCGCTATGGGAGTAATTATAAGGGGTGGGGACTGAGCTGACGCATCCCGTCCAACTTTTAGAGCGGGGTATATGAACATCAGATCCCCCACAACTTTGGACTTTCAGATTTCAGGAGTTGCCTGCTCAGGACGAGGGTATGTGGGAAACGAGCTAATGGCCTAATTGATTTAATTTGCAGGACAAAAGGGTTTGGGGGTTGTTTGACTATGACTTTAGGAAGAAGGAAAGAAACTTGTCCTTGGGCAGAACCATGAAAGAACGAAGGGGATCTTTAATTTATTTTTTTTAACAACAGGACATGAAGGACATAATCCTCCATCCATTGAAGTCAATCACCCAGCTCCCAATGCCTTTAATGAATGGAGACTTGCTCCCTGAGGCTTAACTCCCCCAACATTTAGGCTGAAATGTTGACCAATGGTCATTATTATCCCTTTTTTAAGGTGGAGAATTGAAACTGAGAGACAGTAACGTATCCAAGGACCTCCAGTGAGTTTTTGGCTAAGACAAGATTTGAAGTTTGGTTTCCCATGTACAAGACCTTTATCTACTAAACTACACTGGCTCTTTAGGGGGGAAAAGGCCCATTAGAGAAAGAGAATCCCACCTGCCTTCCAGTGTGTTTTGAGATTTAAAAAGGACATTTTGGAAATAGTTGGAAATCTTGTTTCTGTCACAGTTTCTGCAAGTTGAAACATCGAAGTGATCATCTGAATTTTGCTCCTTCAACATTTGCCTGTTTTTACCATTTCTGCTTGACCGTCATTCAAACTCAACAGGGAATGGTGGCATCTGGAGTCTTACAATTCTAAATTTCAATGGTTTTTTGAAGCATGTGATTTTTCTCCCATTTTGAAATTCATTGAAATTTCTCAAAAAACTCCACAGAATTTCTTTGAAAATTCTGGTAAGCTCCATATTGAATTTTTGTGTTGAAAATTTCAGTCTAGCAGCCGTATCCTGAACTAGCATCGAATCCTTCCTTGCAGAGGCTGAAGGCTTTGGAATGAATGGGTGAGGCTGAAGTTTTCTTTTTGGGTAATTTCAGACGTGACGGGCCTTTCGGCCCACCACGCTGAACCCTGGACTGGGACGGCCGGTCTGATCACGGACAGATCCATCAGACGTGCCGGCCTGATTGCAGAGGGGAATCTCGGAGGGGGCGGGGCGGCGCAGCGCAGCACGACATGTGGTCTCTCAGCCCCGCCCCCCTGCGTGTCACTGGCCACTTACCCTCAGGAAGATGGGCGGGTGCGTGCAGTGGCCAATTAGGCTGCTGCGCCCGATCCCGTCCTGTGGTTGGGACCCAATTCCGGGACGGGGCTGGCAATGGCCACGATGAACGTCTATTTGCCAGCCCCGTCCCGGTTCGTTACTCTCAGTTAAGCTAACTGATTTGTTATGTAAGTTACGCTAAATTTGTGAAATTGTGTTTGCTTTTTTTAAATGAAAGAAGCAAAATATTGCTTCGTTCATGAAATAGGCAATGCCACTGTCTAATTAATATCAGCAAATCCTCTGCCTTATTCATGAGACAGGCATTGCTGATTTCATGAATTAGGCAGTGTCTTTGTCAGTGTCATGGATTAGACGGCAGTGTTGCCTGTTTCATGAACAAAGCAATTTTTTGGACCCCAGCTACCTGAAAGACCGCCTCTTCTCTCATGTCCTGTTGCGGCCTTGGAGGTCAGTCAGGATGGAGTGCCCTTTTGTAGGCACCATCCGCCTGTGAAGTTTCTACAAGGGCACGTGGAGCAGCATTCTTGGGGGCTGCTCCAGGATTATCGAACTCGCTCCCCTTGGAGGTTCATCTAAACCCAAGCCTGCTCGTGCTCCAGAAATGGTGTAAGACCTTTCTGTTTGGTCAGGTGTTTGGCTGGCAGGGATAGGGTTGGATAGGATTGTGTGCAGGGGTTAAGGAAAGGGTTGCGGGGGGCATTAGGGGGATTTTTTAAAGATGTCATTATTAATTGTAAACTGCCCTCAGCCTGAATAGGGCCAGTGGCACATATGTTTAAATAAATAAATAAAAATTAAATCAAATAAAGGCTCATTTAAGCTAAATCCTTTAAAATATAAGTTTCTTCACTGGACCACAAGCTCCTATGTGGTCTTGACCCTGAATGTTCAAAGCGAGTTGCCAGATTTTGTTTTTTAGTGTTGTGTATTAAATGAAAATTCCCCAATGGGTAATAACTTGAATTTTAAAGTTGTATATAATTCCAGTCATAAGTTGGTGTTTGAATTTAATGTTGTAATTGCTATATATACTGAAAACACCCAAGTGGTCAATCAATAAACTATATTACTCTTTGTACTTTTTGTCCGAGTCTTTTCTTCTAGCATTGAAATCACGGACCCGTTTATCTAACACTAATCACAGATTCAAATAGAAACTTGAAAAATATATATTTTTTAAATGGAAAAAGGTTTTTAAACAAATCTCCCAAAATAAAAAATGCAACTTTTGAATTAAAAAAAATCACTGAGCAACAGCAACAAAAATTTCATTGACTGTGATTCCAAACCTCCTGCATGTAGGATCCGATCTGCATGGACGGCACGTAGCATAATGTCCCTGCAATGGCTGCACATGCGGTTTGCGTGTATGCATGCATTATTAATTAATTAATTATTATTATTATTATTATTAGCTTTTATATAGCGCCAGCAATGTACCTGGTGCTTTACAGAGAATAAAATAGACACGGTCCCTGCCCGAGAGCAGAGCATGCGGGGCATGGGATCAGCCCCGCTGTGTGGTACAGCGCTGTACTGAGGTTCTGTAGTATTTTGGTATTTAATTGATTAATTGGTTAAAGGCAACACATTTAATCAAGTAAACATTTGAATCTGTTGACAGCCCTGTTTTCTCTTCCCCCAATGCATTTAAACTCAATATGGTGTCTTCTCAAGAGGAGGAAGGAAGAGTCTTGTTTCAGGGGTCAGTTTGGTTCCTGCTGCATTGCCGGCCTCTCATTTTGAGGTAAATGTTATTGGGGAAAAATGTGGGCTAAAAAAATACTAATTATTTCTGTGCCTTGCAGAAAAACCCTGCGCTAACTCTCCCAGCATCTTAAGCCATGGACACCATCTGCGATAAGAACTCTCTCGCCTTTCAGAGATAAAGAAGCAAAATTGAAACATATTCTACATAAAAAGGCTGCGGGCAATACATCATTCTGCATTTTCCTTGCTGCTGGATTGTGGCTATTAAAAACAAAAATAATAATAATTACAATAATAACGGGAGGCCCCTTTGCAGCTCTCATCTAGAGAGAGTAAACATGCATTTATGATCATTTTATTTGAACCCAAGAGCGTGTTGGCTGCATCGCTGTGATTTGATAGCTTATTAAAATCTGCGGGATACATTCTCTTGGGCTGGGATTGCAAGAAGTGGTTGGAGGGAGATCCATCCTTGGGGACCAGTACCA
This sequence comes from Sphenodon punctatus, assembly GCA_003113815.1. NCBI lineage: Eukaryota > Metazoa > Chordata > Lepidosauria > Sphenodontia > Sphenodontidae > Sphenodon > Sphenodon punctatus. Next base: position 8,375,112 of record QEPC01012679.1, on the reverse strand, counting down.
TAATTAAAAGTCAAAATGTCGCCTAGGTTTTGGCATTGTAATTGTCATGGTCATTGGGAGTTTCAAGTTCTTTGTGGGGAGGTTTGGCAAATGAAGACGTATTGAAGGTTGTTCTCTTCCACATACGCCTATGTGTCCGTGCTTTAATCTCAGTAAAGCAATTCACCCCCCCCTTCCCAAATGGCTTGCCCCCCTCTGTTCCCCAGCTATCCCAGCCCGATTGAGTGACTGAAATGAAGAAGGGGTGGTGGTTGTGGGGGAGGGGAAGGGGGGGAAAAAAATGGCACAGTCCAACCCTAAATGATACCGGTAAGTTTGTGCAAGCTTATGTAAATCATACAAAAAGTGACAAGTTTTCCTATTAAAAGATAATTGTAATCAGGGTGCCGGACGTGCCGCGTGGTGATGATCGGAGATAGACGGCTAGCGTGGAAAGATGGATCGTTTTAATTTGCACCAATTAAATTGAAGTTCATGGGATCATCTTCCTCAATCTTCATGAATACTTTATTTTCTGCCTGCTATGGAGCTATTAAAAAGAATGATTGAGCCCAGAACCAGGCATAGTATATTTTATGAAATATCACCTTTAAAGAATTTGAGTGCGCCATTTTCATAATGAGTTTTCTAGTACCTAATACCCTTCTATATTACTACATTTTTAAAGTGGATTGATCTGGAAAGTTCAAAAAGTACAGGTAATGATACATTTTGCTAGGATAAGGTGGCTGATAATGGATCATGTTACTGTTCTGGGAATAATAGATTGCCTCTAGTTTGAGAGGTGGCATCCTTATTTTGGTGGTTGCCTCTCACAGACAAGGGGAATCCTCTCTGTCTCTGGCAAAGGAAGTCTGTTTGTGCAGTTCAGTTTAGTGAGACTTAATTGGCAGGATGAGCTAGACAGCTCCTGCCAAAGATCAGATACTTCTGATCCCTGTCCAGAGGTGCGGCCAAGCCGGCCATGACCCCTAGACTGAGGTGTGACCCTATGATCGAGATTTGAGCCCCTGTATTCATTCTTCATCGTAATTACAGCTGAAATGGAAAGCAAAAATATTATCCGTGGTTCGTGTCCTGTATTCTGGGTAGCTTGGCAGTTATTTGGCAGCTATTCAGTAACCACGGAGGGTTGCCATTTACCACATCAGGGCAGGTTTGAAATATAGCTGTTCTATTTTTGCGGAACATTTCTACAAAAACGGAACAGCTGTTCCAACTGGAAACAGTTCAGATTGGAATCCTGTTGTTTTTTTTTAACTAAAAAACACAATACTAAACTAAATAAACTCAACTCGTTGCGCATATGCCTATCTCCAAAATGGTGGTAGCAGCATCGCCATCATTTTGGGCAGCCGATTTGCACATGAGCCCTAGTTTTTTGTTTTTTGTTCTTTGTTCATTCTGATCTTTGGTTCCAATTGGAACCAGGTGAAATTCTGGGATCGGCACTATGCCGCATTATTACATAAACTGAACCAATCTGGATGGAGGGAGTAAAAAAACCCAACCCCAATTAAACAGCAATATGGTAAAGGGTAAGGAAGTAAACAGTAGTTGGTAAACAGTCATGCAGTAATTCGGTAATTCATTTAACCGGATAGCTGGCGGATACCAAACCAGATACCATTTGGCATATGACCAGATACCGTAGATACCATGATATCCAGCTGGATATTGGACAGAAGCAGCTCTAATCATCATGTATTTCTGATTGAGTAGCAAGTTGCCGCAGCACAGAATGCCTTCCCTGCGCTCTCCCTCCACCCCCCTTTCTCCAGGGTCAGGCATAGTTTTTCCTTGTCTCTTTTTGATGTGAGATCTTGCATGAACCCTGATAATTTGAGAAAGTACAGGTGAAGAAACTGATGGCAGAAACAACCGTGCAATTGATGGGACTGAGGGGGGAGTGAAACTTTGTACTCCTAAGTCTTATCTTTCACAGACTTCCTCACCTTTGGGATACAGAAGTAGAAAGTTTCATACACCCCTCAGTCCCATCAATTGCAGTTTCTCCACCTTATGCTTACCACCTCTCAGGGGTTTTTTTGCACGTAGCTTGTGACCTTGAAGACAATAAAGTCACATTTAGAGCTGAAAAGGATATTTGCAGAGAATACAATATCCAACAAACTCATCCGCTTGGATTCGGATCCAAGATAGCGGATACTCAGTCTCATGTTCTAATATTTTGGTTGGGTTATTTCAGTTTTTCAGTAGTTTCAGTTTGGTTGTTTTGGTTGATTACTAGGTTTGACGCTATTGAGTATGCATAATAGTCAAAACAAAGGAACTGAAATGCCAAAATGGATGGAATAACCAAAATATCAGAATGAACTAAGTATTCAAATAGAAATCAATAATAATTGACTATCCATTGCGGTTGCAGATATCATTCAAATATTCCAGGAGCCATCTGAAAATGCAAATACTATCCATGAAGACAAAAGCCACTATTCCTTACAGCTCTAGTGAGTTGAGATTGTGTTTTTATTATTGTCATCATGACTGCTACACGCTTTCGTTGCCCTTTCCAGTTCTGAACTCTCTTCTCTAGTGACAGACCCAGAGTCTTAACTAACTCATTGACCCTGGTCTGTGAGTGGGCCTGTGGTCAACCTCTTGGTCTCCTCCAATTAATTGGTTAAAACAATTGCAGGATCCATATCTGGGTATGAGAATGCAGAAGGAAATCCTCTGACACGTCATTATTTGCCCATGCCTTGCGTCCCCAGCAAGTAACTGACAACAGCCTTGAAAGTCAAAGCCAACAGGGCAGACTTCTGTCTCTTATTCACTGTTCCATCTTGCCTCACCTCTTGCTCAACGTGTATCTGAGGCCAGTGGGCGAGGTCATTCGGAGGTTTGTAGTGAAGCGCCATCAATATGCTGATGACACCCAGCTCTCTCTCTCTTTTTCATCTGACCCAGGCCTTGCAGTCTCAGTGCTTAGTGCTTGGCTGCCTTTGGGGACTGGATGCGGGTGAGCTGATTGAAGCGGAATCCAAACAAGACTGAAGTGATGATACTTGGCTGATCTCGTGACACAGAGGAGACCGAGACTTCTGTTGTTGAGGTGCTCCGGCCCCCTGTGGTTATTCAGGTTCACAGCCTTGGAGTGCTTCTGGTACCTTTACTGTGCCTGGATCATCAGGTTGCGGCGGTGGCCAGGAGTATTTTTCACCAATTACATCCGGTGAGGAGACTGCAGCCTTTTCTTTCTGATTCAGATTTGGCCACCACCATTCAGGCTTTCATTATCTCGAGGCTAGATGACTGCAACATGCTCTATGTGGGGCTGCGATTAGTGATTGTTCGGAAGCTGCAGTGGGTGCATAATGTGGCAGTTTGCTTTCTGTCAGAGGTGGGGTGCCATGAGCCCATTACACCTATGATTTACAGTCTGCGCTGGCTTCCTCTAGCTTTCCGGGCACAATTTTAAGGTGCTGGTTTTGTTTTGACGTTTAAAGTCCTAAATGGCCTGGGCCTCACCTTTCTGAGAGACCGCCTTGCCTTCCATGCTGCACTGAGACATCGGCGGTTGGCGGGGACTGCTCTCTTGTGGGTATCACATGCCAATCTTGTTCGTATGACAAGAGCCCGTAGAGAGGCATTCTCTGTTGTTGTCCCCATGATTCTGGAAATCCCTTCCCCTGGAGGTCCATAAGGCGTTTTTAATGTTGTAAGTCACCCTGAACTTTAGAGGAAGGGTGCAAACACTTGCAAAATAAGAAGACACGGTTTACCCATGTGAAGGACAGTCCTTGGAGCGGTGCGGTTCTTTGCAGGATCAAGGCCAATCTGCTGTTTTGCCCCTCAGCTCACCACCCAGGAACAGGCAACAAGCATTGGTTGCATGGTAACACCACTTTATTGCTCCCACCACTGCAGGTTTATATACAGCGTACAGTTCAGCAGGTACATCCAGCTTCCGGAATCCCTCTGGGTCCCGGCGTGTACCCAGTAGCCTCCTTTCCTCACTCCCATAGCAGCTTTCTTCTGTGGGCACCTTGGTTTCAGGACCCTGGATAGCGTACAGTGGAGAGAAGGTGAGGGAGAGTAGCAGTCAGCGATGAGCCCTCTTTGCCTACACTAGCTCAACTAACTCCAGCCGAGCTAGGCCTTTTATATCCCTGCTAAAGGGCGGAGTTTCAGTGACCTGTGAGATGCTCTTAAAGGGCCAGCACATGTGCATCACAACCCACAATACTCCCTCCAAGTTCTTTATCTGTTTTTCTGCGCTGGTAGGGTTATAGTAGAAGGCACCCTCCTTAACTGAGTCTGCTGCCATCACACATGGGCGCATCCCGCTGGATCCCACCTTCCCCTGTCGAGCATTGTGATGGCATGACCTTTGGAAAAGGGGCAAGGTCATGTCAGACAACGGCTCTCCTGCTGCCCACCCCCCCAAATATAATTATGTCGGTGGCCTTGCTTACCAGGCCTGGGGGCCTTGGAGGTTTTATATGGGATTTGACAAGTTTGGTGCCGGACATTAATGCAAGCCATTCTGAAACTAGACTGGAGAAAACTAAACTAGAGAGACCTATATAGTCTCTGGGATGAGGCAACTGGGACTTCATAGGTCATTTCTGTTGCCTTTGGAAGGTGATGATCTCTAAGAAAGCAGCAGTCTGAATGAGGATGTGACTCCCAAGCATCCTGTAGAACCAGTCGACAAACCCAGCGAGCACCACACACCACTAACAAAGGAGCAGATCTCTGGTCCCAGGTTCCCGGGGGGGATTGTTTCCGCTTCATGACTGAAAGCAACACGAGGCTGTCTTCCTCTCCCTCTACATGGGTTTAAGCGGCAGCAATCATAATTAACCCTGCTAATTAATCAGGGCATAACATATTAATTGCTAGCACACGAGACTCCCATTGAGCAGGTACTGCTGTACTGGCTGCATAGAAATCTAACGGGATAATAAACAGACTCACAAAGTGTTGTGCAGCAACGAGCCTTCAGTCTAGCAGAGTCCCAATTCGCTGGGCAAGAATCCGTGGCAAGTGACCGTGTTTGGTTCATGGACTAAGCTTAGCTGTCAGACTGGATTAAAGCAAATCAGGCCCTTCCTTGGCAGGGGAGCAATGCCACGCCTCTGCCCCCAAGTGCCGCCACCCCATCACCATGCGCTACCCCTAATGGTTCTTGAGGAGGCCAGAACGGGTTGCTTCTGGGTGGAGGGGGAGCTGCGTGTGCGGTACCTGACCTGGTCCCCAACCCCTATCCTGGCTCTATCCCTTGTCTCAGGCTCTGCCTCCCCACCCCTTCCTTGGCAATGGAGCTCTTGACAACCCCGGTAGCCGCTACTGGGACTTCCTGCGGGGCTCTGGCCCCATCAGCCTGGGCATAAGGGCAGACCTGAGTGCAAGGGCCCCTAGAGCCTGAAGTCTGTTTCTGACAGTGACCAGCGTCAGCGGCTTCTGAGGAAACCATAGGACTAGGGATGAAACTTGATCTTGATTTTCTCACGATTCCCGCCGAGAATCATGGTTCTGGACTTGTTTTATGCAAGAATTGATAAGCGAGAACATCCCAGTTCTTGACACTTTCTCGGTCGATACGTGTTCTCGAAATACCATCTACCATTTACCGTTACTGTTTACCACTTCTGTGCTGGTAATAGACACGAACAAAATGGCTGCCCTTTCCCCAAAGGATGGTGATGTTGCTGACACCATCTTGGAAGAGGGCTGCACATGTGCAGAGCAGCCATGGTGGCCATTTTGTGCATGTGCATTACCAGGAAGAACGCAGTACATGGTTAATGGCAGGAACCCAAGTTAACTGCACAAAAAAAATCTTAAATTCTGCAACCAGTGAAGCCAGTCTGCAAATTCACTGTGAGCATTAATATTTGCATAATGAACTTGATTTGCATAACTATGCATGCTGGGAAGCAAATTTGCAATAGGTTTGACATAGGTTCACAACTCAAATCCTCTGGAATTTCAGCACCTCCCTCATGCAAACATAGGGCCTTCAGACCCCACCCGCCCACAATTCATCTCCCAGGGGCCTATTTACCCTTGGGTCATGGTCAGGATTGGCTGATTCTGCGAGGATTCTGCGAGGATTGGCTGATTCTGTGAGGATTCTGCGAGGATTGGCTGATTCTGTGAGGATTCTGCGAGGATTGGCTGATTCTGCGAAAATCACTGCAAATTGCAGCAACGCAGTCAACTCGGGTCCCTGGTTAATGGTAACAGTAAACGGTAATGGTAAAAACGGTATATTGAGAAAAATGCTCAACTGAGATCTTGACCCATTATCAAGATCGTCCCGAGATCTCGGTGAGAGTTCTCGATTCCTGTGTGATTTTCGTGAGAAAGAAATTGATTCTTGTTTCAGCTCTGCGCAAGAAACATGACAGGACAATTACGAAATGACCCATTCCCTCCGGATCACTCCCATTTTCTGGAGCGATCCAGAGGGTTGGTTAGGGACACTGAAATGTGTAGGTCTGTTGCTTTTTCATTTCCTGCTTGGTCTTGTTTTCCTTTGTCTTTTTTAATTTGTAAGCTCTTGATTAGTTAACCTGTGTCATGCCTGTAATGGAATGTGGGGAAGGGGACAGTGGTTGATAAATCCATCCATCAGGGTGGGAAGTAGGCTCCTTTAGTTAGGCTAGGTTGGAAACTGGAGACTCCAGGAGCAGGTCGTCAGAGCCCGAATCAGGGGATGGAAATTGATAGTTGCGGCAGGCTTGAAGTAGGAAGTTGGGGGTCCCTTCTCACAGGGCAAATCAATTATGTTTCTGAGACACTTCCTGCTTCCTGTGTTGGCCCTAAATGCACCTGGGTAGCCGATGGGCAGGCAGCCAATACAGGGAGTCTGTAGTTATGAGAACCCAGTTTCTGAGAGCATGCCTGGCAGCTTTGGCAACAGAGTGGCCAAGGAAGCTGTTCCAGGCTCTGGGTTCAAGCTCTGCTCCAGCCAGATCCTGCTAGAGCTAAAACAGATTGGGGGGAAAAAAGGGATCCTCGGTTAATATTCTGTATTCCAGATTGGGGCTGAAACGAGAATCAATTAGCGAACCAGTCGCTAATGATCTTACTAGGATCTTGCGAACGGACTGAGGTTCTCATGAGACTCTTGCTAAGGATTGGCTGATTCTGCAAAAATCACTGCAAATTGCAGCAACGCAGTCAACTCGGGTCCCTGGTTAATGGTAACAGTAACAGTTCTCGTCCTCTTTGCAAAGAGAGCATTCTGAAGAGCAGCAGAGCTTATACGCCAAAGCCATTTATGGGACTTCAGCTCTCCTACCTGGTTTGCTGGTCTCTAGTCCAAGAAGGGCCCTGGCTCTTTTCTAGAGCTGAAGTTTTGGTCTCAGCAGGGAATCAACACCCAAACGTCTGCTTCTCTCTAACTCCTTGGCAGGACAATGGACCCTCCCCAAAACAAACATTTTTGCACCATATTTGTCTCCCTCTCCATATACCTAATATTTAATTATGTATAATTTAGAGCTAGGCCATTTACTGTGATTGCACGAGACCCTCTGTGATCTGACTTGCCTCTGTTTAGTTTAATTGTCCTAAAATTGGCAATAGATTAAAAGAAAATAATTATCCCTAATTATGTTAATTAAATAGCTAATTCATTAATTAACATGCTTAACATCTTTTTTTTTTTTTTTTAACTTGGACAGTCTCTGCTACAGAAGATTTTTGCTGTTGTTATTGTGACTGTTATTGCCAAGAGGGGAAAAGCAGGCACCCAAGGCGTTTCCGTGTAAACCACGTTACGGGGAATGTTTTAAAGCATGAGCAATGGAGCTGGAGCCTCATTATTCAAGACGATTGAACAAAACTATAAATAGTGGATCGCAATTAAAATCAGAACAATTACTTTTTATCCATTATGCTGCCTTCTGTACAATTGCAGCCTATAAAAAGGGAGAGCAGAGTCCTTTTTAGATCTCCCTTTCTCTCTCTGTCTTTATCCAGAAATGTAGCTGGTTTGCTAATTAGGAGGCTTTTGAATTAGATTATTTGCATGTCTGAACAGGGCTAGGGTATTAAGCATCCCGAAGGACATGCTATAATAACCTCTTCAGTGGCTTTTAAGATCCCCAAGGAACTAGGAAGTCTGGGGAAAAAAATCCTGCGAAAGGAGAGAGAGTGCGTAACGATTTCATCCAATTAGGTATGGATTAGTCAGCTCTGTCTTTGAAACCTCCTCGCTGCAAGAAGGTGTTCTCCTCTCGGAACGTTTGACGAAATCACCGGGGAAATTATAATGCAGGAGCTAAATGAAATCACAATACCTTAGCCTCTCCCTCCAAGACAGAATAAACTGCAAAATCAATAAGGCAGCGTAAAAGTGTTTTTTTTAAAAAGGAAAAGTAGAGAACACTGCAGAAATGTACGAGCCGCTTTATTGCTTAGTTTCCAGCGCATCCTCAAGGTTTAGTGGGATAAAGTCAAAATGTAAAGGATGAGTGCCGCCATCAATATGGTTGGCTGCAGCAGATCTGAATTTTTAAACACCTCGGAAATGATCCTACCCACCAGGTCGCTCTGCACTGGTCCGGTTTTAAGAAACGATGGGCTCATTCCATATTTAACGAGACAATGAGGCTGTCAGGGTGCAGAACATGTTCACCAAGAGGTCTTCCTAGAAAGTTGGCTTTCATTTGCTCAAGTGTAAGGAGACTGAATGAATAGGAAAGCTGCTCAGAGGCAGAACGTTTATCCTGCAGGAAATTTGGATGTCAGAATAAAACATTGAAACACTGGCCCTTTTTAAATGGACCGCCGCTGTGGGGGCAGTCCATGGGTGCATCGCTGGGTGCACACCGATCCAGCCTGCATCCCCACACATGGAGAAACCTGCATTGCTGCCTGTTGCTCTGTACCGGGGGGGCGGGGGATATACGTGGGTTGCGGGAGCATTTCCGTGATACACTGCCCCATGTGGACAATGAGTGTCCATGCATGGGAGTGACTTGTGTAAAAAGGGTTATTGACTCTCTCTCTCTTTTTTTGCAGAAAGGAAAATTCAGCAATTTTCAAAGTGTTTTGACCCCATGGAGAACTTTAAATAATTTGGTTCCGCTTGAAACAAAACCTATTTTCGTGACAGAACGTATTCCAAGATGGAAAATATTCCTATCCCCAGTTTCGCCCAGAGCACAGTAGGTGGTTGTGGAGAGAGAGGGGCTGGTGTAGAATTTTTTTTTGGGGGGGGGGGGGAAGATTTGAAATTTTTCATTGATTTTAAAATGTTGTTTGACAATTCTTTTCAAAAGTTGCGAATTTTAATTGAAATGATTTGAAACGTCACAATTTCTTTATTGGCGTCAGTGTTTTGCAAATTTGGGTTTGTTTGATGCTGGTGACATGAAGCATCAAAACAAAATTTTGAAATGTTCACAGAAGTTAAATACCTTTATTTTTTTTCTTCCAGTTTTGAAAGTGAACAATGGATATCAGAAATCTTTGGTGAGAATGACCCTGCTTTTTTTGTGAATCGATCTATCTCCCAACATACTGAAGAGGAGACTTGGGCTGAAATGACAAACCAGTTACTCAGGAGTAGAGCTTAGGGGTGCGAAGAAGGCATGCCATTAATTTTCGTTGCAGTTTTCATTTCTAAAAACATGTTTGTTTTCATAAAGGAATCGACTGTTTTTGTTTATTTTTTCATTTTATTTTATTAAAAATAATAATTAAAAAATCACTACGCATGCATCAAATGACTCCTGGGGCTGTTCTGCCCATGTGCAGCCCTTTTCCAAAATGGCGCCAGCAGCATCAGTGCCATTTTGGAAAAAGGTGAAGGACGCACATGGGCAGAATTGCCCGGCAGTCATTTTGTGCATGAACAGTAATTTTTAATTTGTTTTAAAATGATTTTTAATATGATAAAATTAAAAATGAAAACGAATTAAGTCAAGCAAATGTTGTTTGCTTATTCATTTGTTTTCATTGTCTTAGTTACAAAAACGAATGGGACTCCATTCGTAATTAATTAAACGATACACCTTCAAAAGAGCTGGAATGAGTAACTGCTTTATCCCCTGCAGGTAATACTCAGAATTTCAGGTATTGTGTTGGGTACCCAATGGACTTAGCCAAGTGACAGTTGGGTACCGGATTACCCAGAAATTCATGAATGATCTGTACTGATTTACCAATGAATGGGGCTGATCCCAAGCCCCTCTGATTCTGCGCGGCACTCTGTGCCGTCAATGGCAGTGTGGGTGGTTTCCATGCGAGTGTGCATGCGCATGTCTCCACGCGGGGTTTGCGGGGCTTGGGAGTGGCCCCACTGATTGGCAAACTGGTAAATTGGTTCGGCAAAATATTTTAAAAATGGGACAGAAACTTGAGAAGTCAGGACGGGAGCTCCAAAAATTGGTACTGGAAGGCGGTGTTCCAGTACCAGAAAGTTGCTATATCGGGACATCAAGTAACTCCTCAGGCATTAATTGAGTACTGATTAGCACCTGAAGGTGACAGATTGAGTTGAGTATCAGAAATCTGATGGGTTTAATCCCAAGTCTGAGCTAAAATCGGAATATAAACTCTGGAGAAAAGACGAGAAAATCCTGCTAAACTCACCGAGTTGCCAAATGGAATGAAGCAAAGTTTTTCAGAGAGATGCCATTGATTTTTTCTTCTTTATTGCCAGGATTTAATTTGAAGGAAGCTAAACTAAAGCTTCATGAGAAATATGATTATTATAAAATGCTCGAGGAGGTTAGCAGCGCTTCTCAGCCGGCACCGGTGGGGCCGGCTTGCCATTGCCTCTCAAAGCCACCCCTTGCTGCTAGTACTGGGAGCCATAACGCGGCTCTCTAATTGGAATGGATTTCTAAAACAGCAATAAAGGAAAGTACCTTGAAACAGAAAGGTGCAGCACTCGGCTTTATAAATCTAAACGTTTATGGATGTGTGGTGGTTCAATTGCCCGTGCCAGTGTTCATACAATTACTGTGTGCTTTTGCATGGAAACAACATAAGGCATAAAGTGCTCCTGGGTAATTTCCCATTTATTTGGGGTTTGCCCTGCTGCTCTCTTTTTCCATTCATCTCTTTTGTCTGCTGTTTCTCTGGGTCCCTGTATCACAGGGCTAAAATGTATAGCTGACCAGTAACTGTTGATAGTGTTTGTGGCACAGGAGTGGGGGCTAGGCAAGGGTTCTATAGGGTTCTTCCAAAAATCGGGGGCGTGGGATGTGACCCCCCATCACCCCCACGAATTGCAGGTGTACTCTATGGGTGCCCTGCAACATGTATAATAAAATGTAACACCCATTTTATCAGTGTTAGAGTGTCCGTGAGAAAAGGGCCATAGTTTCCTTGCTTATGACTGTAACCAAGCTAATCATGTGGATGAGGATGAGGTTGAGCTGATTGAAGCTCAATCCCGATAAGACAGGGGTGATGTTCGTTGGCGGGACCGGTGATCTGGTTGAGGAGGTTTCCCCCATTATTGGGCGGTGTCCGTCCTCTTTGGTTTCCATCTGTGCAGAGTCTAGGGATGTTCCTGGATTCGCAGCTCCGACTGGATTCCCAGGTGTTGACTGTGGCCAGGGACTTGTTTTGCCAACTACATCTGGTGAAGAGGCTCTGCTCATACGTCTCGGACTCCGATCTCACCACTCTCATCCATGCGTTTGTTACCTCAAGACTAGACTATTGTAATGTGCTCTACGTGGGGCTGCCCATGTTGACGGTTTGGAACTGCAGCTACTGCAGAATGTGGTGGCCTGCCTCCTTAGTGGGACGGGCTGCAGGGAGTACATACCACCGGTGCTCTGAGCACTGGACTGGTTACCTATTGTCTTCTGGGGCCAATTCAAGGTGCTGGTGTTGACCTTTACCAGCCTGGGCCCTGCTTATCTGAGGGCTCGCCTCACCCCCGGCACCCCTGGGCAACCCCTGTGGTTATCCGGGGGCACCCTCATGGAAGTCCTGTGTTGTTGGTGAGTTCATATGGAGGGCATTCTCAGTGGCTGTGCTGTCACTGTGGAATTCACCGCTGGCGGAGGTTCGTTTCAGCCTGGATCTTTTCACCTTCCGATGAAACTGTAAGACCTGGCTCTTCCATCAGGCATTTGGCGGGGGAGAAGGGGATGGGTTAGATGGGTTGGGGGGAGGCTATCTTTTTGCACAAGCTAGAGTTTTTAAGGTAGTTTTTATAGTGTTGTTTATTTATATGTTGTATTAGATTTTTATTGTGATTGTTGTTTTAATTTTATTTTTAAAAAGTTTGTAAGTGGCCCCGAGTTGCTTTGCGAGAGGGTCGGGGTAAAATACGAATTAATATTAATAATTAATAAAACATCATGGAGCATCACTCAGTAGCAGAGCAGGCTGGCCAAACCCGGGGCATCAGCAGGAAGCGGCGCAGTGGTCAGTCTATTGCGCGGACTCACATGGCTGCTCTGCTTCCAACTGACTGTTGCCGCGGGCTACACCATAGTGTTGTGGATGCTCTAGCCCATGACTCTATGGTGTAGGGAGGGGGGCGGTTGGGGCTGGGAGCAGGCAGCAGGCAGGCGTGAGGGAGCACCCGCTGAGCAGCTCCAGGTATGGGAAGCCCCACATCTGTCAGAATGTAATTCTTGATGTAACCAAGCCAAACGTGTGCACCTGGGACCTCACATCTTCATGAATGTTACACTCTCTGTCTCTTCCTCTGTTCCCCTTCCTTCATTTCTCCCCCCCCCCCCCCCAGTCTCTCAGATTGTAAACCCTAGGGCAAGGACCGTGTCTATTCAATTACTTTGTAAAGCGCCAGGTACATCGCTGGCACTATATAAATGTTTGTTGCTAATAATAATAATAATTAATAAATACATAAATAATAAAAACACACAGTGTGTTGTCCCTTGTTTTCACTTTGGGGAGAAATTTTGCAGAACAATAGTCCTGTTCTTTTCACTCTGACTTTTTCTTCTTCCCTTTAATTGTACTCTTCCCCGCGGGTTCAACGCGGGGAGCGTGTGCCGGCACAAACTGGCCGAACATGTTTCCGCAGCATCTAACAGGCATAAAACTCTGTCTATTAAAATAGAAATTGATATTTTAAAAAAATAATTTATTAACCCATAAAGCAGTGCCATCAAATATTATTTCTGACTCCCCAATAAAAAAACAGCGATACAGGCTTATATCACAACCAACTAATTAACGCTATGGAAATGTTTTCCTTGCCAGCCATGGAATAGCTGCTTCCGGACCAAAACTCAAAGAGAAAGCAGGGGCCTACTGCTGTAAACAGGACAGTAAATAATACTCTCATGGCCTTTTAATTATTTAACAAGCGTCATGGTGGCTTGAGTTAGATAATTTAAAATATATAGCTAAAAAAGGGACCTGATTTAGTGCTGGGGAAAGGGGTTAGAATGACGGTTCTGTAGAGAAAAGCTGTTTCTATATTGAGACCGTGGCAATGGAGCAGGCTGGTTATTTGAACTGGGGGTTTTTTGGAGAAATGTTCCCAAAATAGAACACGTATTTGCATCTTTGGAAATAATGGTATTTTTAGCGTTGTAAATAAAAATTTCATTTGGTTTTCCAAAATGGAATAAATAAATAACCAAATCTGTATACCAAACAAAAACTCACTACAAACTAGACATTTTTGGCTGCTGAAAAGTTTTTCTCTAATTTTTTCTCTCTCTCCCCCCCCCTTTGGTATTTTTAAATGAGATGGAGTGGGGGTGGGGTGAGGGTCCAGATCAGTGCAGGGGGCAGGAGCATGGGCGCTGTGAGTGGGGGGAGCACTTTGAATGAGCAGCCCCGCTCACAGCTGCTCCATCCCCACACGGTGTACTCTGTCTTTTCTCCGAGTGCCCCGTCCCTGGACTTGGTGGGCGGTGAATGGGTCCCCGCACACACCCCGTATTCAAACGAGACCCCCCTACGTGGATGGTGAGTGTCCATGCGTGGGGGTGTCTTGCTTAAAAACACCCTCTGTTTTTAAAATGTTTGGGGTGCGGAGCTGTTTGTGGAGACAGGAGGCTTGAAAATGAGCTTTGCCAAAGTTTGCATGATGTTCATTAACCGCCTATTGGAGCTGAAGTCGATAGTGCGATTGCTACCTGCGCGGGTAATACCCGCAATTTCAAATCAGTCCCCGAGTCCTGAGCTGGGCACCCAATTTCCTGAAAATACCGGGTGCCCAACTTTCTTGTGGAAGTTGTTGCCAGAGGATATGGTCAAGGCCAGCAACATGGATTAAAAAGGATTGGGCAAGTTCTTGGCGGTCCATTAATGGTTATTATCCAAGTAGGCGGGGCGAATGTAACCTCAGAGCTCGGAGTGAAAAGCAGGAAATGGATCAATCCATTATGAACTGTTGGGTACTGCCCCCCAAAACAACCAAGACTGGCCACCGTCCGAGACAGGACGTTGGGTTCAATGGACCATTCGTCTGACCCAGTCTGGCACTTGCTTCTTACATTCTGAGGTGTTTTGAAACATGATTTTGCTAACTGAAGACCACCAAGGTGTGGGGTGAACAGTTAATCTCAACCAGCTAAATAAGGTTTAGGTCCAAGTTAAGATTAAAATCTAGTGTAGACAGGTTAAGTCAGCTGTTGAGTGAAAAATGCAATTTCACAGAAACCTGTTGCCATTTGAGTCGTTGGTGACTGACCCAAATGAAAGTTGAAATGAAAAATAACCAACCCAAAATGCAAAATCTTTTAATTAAGGTCACACATTTTGTATATATTTCTGAAGATCCCTTGTAGGGCTTAGGGTGTTCCACATGGTGGATTATGGGAACTGAACTTCTATTTGCTTTCTGCCCGATCAACCTTACTTCTGGCAACATGCTTCCACATATTTATTTATTTATACAAAAATTGGTATCCCGCCTCCTCCTGCACACTGGCAGCTCAGAGCAGTGCACAACATAAAAGCAACAATAAAACCATCTAAAATAACAATACATAAAATATACATCATAATTATTTTTATTATAATATACATAATTATACATACATTATTTTTTATGCAGCAGCTAAGGCAAAATAAAACCCCTACCCAAAGGCCCGGCGGAACAACTTGGTCTTACAACATCTATGGAAAGAGGGGAGGTCCGGGGACAGATGGGTCTGCAATGGGAGGGAGTTCCACAGTCGAGGTGCAGTCCCCGAGAACGCCATCTCTGCTGTTGCCACCCGGCGTACCCAGGGGACTTTGAGTTGGGTGCCCCCGGCTGACTGCAAGGGCTGCAAAATGAACCGGAGCCTGAGGCAGTCTTGCAGGTAAGCAGGACACAAGCTATTTAGGGCTTTATAGGTCATAACCAACACCTTGAATTGGGCCCAGAAGACAATAGGCAGCCAGTGCAGAGTACGGAGCACAGGTGTGATGTGCTTGCGGCAGCCTGTCCCTGTTAGGAGACGAGCCGCCACGTTCTGCACCAGCTGCAACCTCTGGACCGTTGTCAAGGGTAGCCCCACGTAGGGCACATTACAGTAGTCCAGTCAAGAGAGAACGAAAGCATGGATGATGGTGGCCAGATCTGAGCCTGAGACATACAGCCGCAGCCGTCGCACCAGATGTAATTGGCGAAATACTTCCCTCGCCACAGCTTCCACCTGACAATCCAGGTGGAGCTGCGGGTCAAGGAGCACCCCCAGACTACGAACCTGAGTGGCCGGGGGGAGGGAGGCAGACCCCGGCAATGACGGGACCCACCACCCCCTCAGCCCTATCCACCAACATCACCT
>QEPC01012679.1:8323967-8357568 GCA_003113815.1 Sphenodon punctatus | reverse complement strand
AAGCATTCCAGAACCTCTCTGGTTCCATAAGTCTCTGGGGGCGGATCCAGAATTATATTTCTTGTCTAACGCACCTTTGATCCACTGACCATATGGATACAAATAATGGCCACTAAGAACATCATTACTTATTTATTTTTTATACATATAACCCACCCTACCCCAAAGGCTCAAGGCAGATAACAACATGTTAAAAATAGCATATCAAAAATATGTTTAAAATGTGAAAAATCTCCTAAAAACCCATGTCCCACCAACGCTATTCTTGCCTAACAAACGCCTGGCCAAATAAAACGGTCTTATGTGGACTCTGGAAAATGCCAGGTTTGGGTTCTAAATGATTGTTGAGGGAAGAGAGTTCCATCATAGTGGAGTAGCCATTGAAAATGCCTCTGAGCGCTCCTGTGCCATATGGACTTGAAGTGCGGATGGAACTTGCAATAGGGTGCTTCCAAATGAACGTAGGAATTTAGACTGACCGTGGGAATCAAGAGGCGGTCTTCCAGTTGAATAGGGTCCTGGCCATGGAGTGAGAGCTTCTCTCCATTTCTGAACCAACTCTAGTGGGTATTTAATCAATACTGGGCCTTGCAATCATCTGGCTTTGCCACTCGGCCGTTGACGCTAGTTTTGGATTGGTTTTCTTTTGACCTAAATATTGGATGTAACTGGGGACAGGTGACGAATCTGATTATACTCCAGAGTCTTTACCCTATGTGGGGTCACACCATCTGTGGACGGGGTCACGATGCCAGTTGATCTTCAATATCCTTTTTCTTTCTTCTTGTCCAGGGTCACAGGATTAAATTTAATTCTTGAAATGGGGGTCACGTGGGCAAAAAATTGAGGAACTGCAGATGTGCCCATTCAGTCAAGCAGCTTTTCAGTTAGGAGCGTCTCATGCAACTACGTTTCCATATTTTATTCATTCATTTCCCTCCTTCCTTCTTCCTGCAAGAAAAGCCAAAATTTCCTCCTATTGAATGTTCATTTTGTTGTTGTTTGTTTTACAACTTTCATTTGGAGTCAGTGAAAGGGCTCATTTTCACCCCACCTCGCCAGCAAAAGCCATTTGCAATAAACTCAGCCCCCTGCAAATGGCTTGGAAAGAGAAATTAACATTAGGCAGCAGATGTAGGACATCCCAGCCCCCCCAAAAGTCTAAATTTCCATTTGCTCAGGGCCAGCCAGGGCAATCACACTACGTTCCCCCTTCCAGAACTAAATCTGGCCTTCCAAATCAGATAACATGTTCTGAGTTAAACAGCTTTAAGGTAAATCTAACCGTGATACACGGCTGCAGTGCGAATCAGTTATAAACTTCCTGCGCACAAGTTCCTCGTAGACAGATATCCTTGAGACTAACCTCCATCTCGTTCACAGGTCACACAGAGATTTAGAGATAAGGGAGCTGTAGTTAAGGTCCAGATCTGCTATCTTAACTTGAATGATGGAGGACACATTCCCGGGACATGTTTATTGTCACCCAGCGGCCCACAATCCAGCTCTCCCTGAGCCAGTTCCATTCCTGATATAATTCATGGTCTTACTTCCATTGTGGAGTGACTGATAAGGCCTTCACTTTGGGCCTTGCTGGCCACTCGTCTCAAGGAGACTCCAAAGGAGCTTCATTGCAATATAAATGTGGCTCCGTGTCAGCCTTAAAAAAACCCTTGGAAAAATCCCCATCTTCAAAAGGTAGCCGTTTTAAGTAATAAAACCATAGAGAGATTACAACAAAATGTGACAGGAATTTATGACCCTCTGGGTGAACCTTTTACCTAAGGATGGAACAAAGTTGAGAGGGGGGGGTGAGGAACACTGAGCTGCCCATTCACTTAAGGTAACCTGTTCTCTCTTTCTTGCCCTGCTTTCGTCTCACGGATTTAGCAACAACGAGAAAAATCCTCATTGGACGATAGAAATAAATGTGGACACCGGCAACGCGTGATGCGTTTGTTGTTTAACCCTTCCCAAGCCGAAAGAGAGGGTTTTCTGGGTGAGCCTTTGTGCTGTTTTTTTCTAAACACAAAAAAACTGGCTGACTATCACAAAAGCCCACTCCTCCATCAGAGAAAGACACTAATGCAACCAGAACAGGCACAGGGCAAAAACTGGCTGAAAGGTGATGCGATTTATTTTTCTTTTAAAATTTAAACATTTTGGTGAAAAGTTTTTGTTTTTACTGAGATGTTTAGCTCCACCCCCCAAGCTACTTAAATATATTTTCCCCAAGCATTTTCTGCTTTCATTTTTTATTTCAGCAACGTCTCCGAAACCAAAAATATTGTCTCTAGTGCAACTGAAATGAAATGCATTGAAAATCAAAGGTTTCCAGTTTCGGGAAATCTAAAATGGACTATGTTCTGGAATCACAGGAAAATTATGCAGAAAAAAGCCCCCAAGGTCTTTATCCCATAATTCTTCTGTGATTCCAGAAGACAGTAAATATTAATTTCATTTCCAATGCTTTAAAATGAAAATATTTACTATATTTTTTTTTTGGTAGGGAGTGCAATTCATATTGCTTTAATTAGGTATGAAGACTAATGAAGTCCCATTTGTTTTTGTAACTAAGCAAACAAAAAGCAGATGTATAAGCAAATGACATTCCTTTGATTTCATTCATTTTTGTTTTTATTTTTTAATTTGTTAAAAATAATAAAAAATTAAAAATCACCACACACATGCAAAATGGCTGCCGGATTATTCGCGCATGCGCACCCCTTTCCAAAATGGCAGCAGCAGAACAGCTACCGTAGCCGTTTTACACATGCACAGTGATGATGTTGATGATTGATAATACAGAAAAAAGAAAACACATTTGTGAAAAAAAACAAACAAATGAAGAAGTTTTTGTAATTGAAAATGAAAACTAACAAATTACGTGCCTTCTTCACAACCTTAATTTTTTTTTGGGGGGGCAATTCACACGAAAGCCCGCAAGTCTCGACAAGGTGTAGCAGAAAAGACTAGAGCAGCTCAGGGTGAAGGGTTTGAGACTTGACAAAACCTACCCCATATCCAGTAACTCATTTGCGGGGAGGGAATCAGGACATTTAATACTGAAAATTTGTGCTTTAAATATACAGAGCCATAATGATCCGAGTTGCGCTTTCAAACAGGGACCCCTTTGCCCTGAAAAGTGTGTTTTTATTGCCTGTGAAAGGGTCGTGCCGCATAGCTAAGCAGATTCCTGACACTCACAGATACTGAATTTACTGCCACTCTCGGCAATAAAGGATGGAATTAATCCTGAGTTTACTAATCCAAAGAGTAAACAATATCCAGCAGAGACATTCGGGCAAGATAAATGCAAGGGAGTTAAAAGCAAACAGAGCAAAATCATTCTGCTTGAAACCAAGGTGTCATTCAAGAAACGGGGGGCTTGCCGAAGGCAGCATTATTTCTAAATTGTTACTAAAGGTCTCTGAAGCCTGTAATATCAGGATGCCTTGATATACCATGGTGCCATGGATTCATTCATACAGACCATACCTGGGACAGCAACTCCATGTTATGGTCACACTAGAAATTAAATGCTAATTAAATACATGCTAAAAGTAGCGAAACTTAAAGCTGAAAGGAGTATTTGTCAAAACGGCAGTAATCTGCCTGATCTGGTAGCCTGAAGTACTTATTAGGACTGAAACTCAGTTCTTGGTTTGTCATGTTTCTCCACGAGAATCACAATCCTCGTCTTGTTTTTACAAACGAGAACAAGATGAAAATTGGCTGGATTCTTGCTGAGAAACACGAGAAATTTTGAGACGCAAACTACCCGGTGCGGATGGGAGAGGGAGTCCTTTCCAGATGAGAGGGGAGTAGTGGAAGGGAAGAGGCATTTTCCCCTACCAAAAAAAATGAATATTTTTTATTCATATCGGGTACTGCGAATTCAACGGGTATGCCTGTAGCTTGGGGGGGTCTCTCCCAGAGCCCGCGGGACGCGGGAGAGCTCACAGGGGAATTAGCAGCCCCCCCTTTGTCCCTTTTTATCAGGGCTACGCTACGTGGGTACCCAATGGGGTCCCCACCCTTGGCTTCCAACCTCCCCTTATAGTCAAGGCCTACCCCGCCAAGTAGCGTGTCTGCCGGACATCTTGCCCTGCGGGGCCCCTGGCTCAGTCCCTTCTGTCTGACCTGTTCTTGGTCTGGATCCTCTGAGGAAGGTCGGGCCCAGTCCGGGTCCCTGGGGTCCGGGCTGCGAGTCCGGTCCGGAGAGGAAGGGAGCTCTGACAGCGAGCTCCTTCCCCTAGCTTCCCCCTGCTCTAACTGAGCTTCAGGCCTTTATAGGCCCCGAGCATGCTCAGTGCCATTTGGCCCTACTGAGCACGCTCCTACCCTTACATCCTGGTTACCTTGGCCTTGTGGCTGAGGAACTTCCTGGCCAGGCCTTGTGGATAGGGAGCTTCCTGAATGGGAAAGCCACCCTATTACACCCCCCCATTTAAAAAAAACCAAGGTCCGGGGAAAGATCTTGGGGCCCAAGAAAAGAAATAGGGCAGATAACACCCACCCACCCTCTACTGGGCAACTTCACGTCATGACTGCNTGTTTAACCCTTCCCAAGCCGAAAGAGAGGGTTTTCTGGGTGAGCCTTTGTGCTGTTTTTTTCTAAACACAAAAAAACTGGCTGACTATCACAAAAGCCCACTCCTCCATCAGAGAAAGACACTAATGCAACCAGAACAGGCACAGGGCAAAAACTGGCTGAAAGGTGATGCGATTTATTTTTCTTTTAAAATTTAAACATTTTGGTGAAAAGTTTTTGTTTTTACTGAGATGTTTAGCTCCACCCCCCAAGCTACTTAAATATATTTTCCCCAAGCATTTTCTGCTTTCATTTTTTATTTCAGCAACGTCTCCGAAACCAAAAATATTGTCTCTAGTGCAACTGAAATGAAATGCATTGAAAATCAAAGGTTTCCAGTTTCGGGAAATCTAAAATGGACTATGTTCTGGAATCACAGGAAAATTATGCAGAAAAAAGCCCCCAAGGTCTTTATCCCATAATTCTTCTGTGATTCCAGAAGACAGTAAATATTAATTTCATTTCCAATGCTTTAAAATGAAAATATTTACTATATTTTTTTTTGGTAGGGAGTGCAATTCATATTGCTTTAATTAGGTATGAAGACTAATGAAGTCCCATTTGTTTTTGTAACTAAGCGAACAAAAAGCAGATGTATAAGCAAATAACATTCCTTTGATTTCATTCATTTTTGTTTTTATTTTTTAATTTGTTAAAAATAATAAAAAATTAAAAATCACCACACACATGCAAAATGGCTGCCGGATTATTCGCGCATGCGCACCCCTTTCCAAAATGGCAGCAGCAGAACAGCTACTGTAGCCGTTTTACACATGCACAGTGATGATGTTGATGATTGATAATACAGAAAAAAAGAAAACACATTTGTGAAAAAAAAAAACCAAATGAAGAAGTTTTTGTAATTGAAAATGAAAACTAACAAATTACGTGCCTTCTTCACACCCTTAATTTTTTTTTGGGGGGGGGCAATTCACACGAAAGCCCGCAAGTCTCGACAAGGTGTAGCAGAAAAGACTAGAGCAGCTCAGGGTGAAGGGTTTGAGACTTGACAAAACCTACCCCATATCCAGTAACTCATTTGCGGGGAGGGAATCAGGACATTTAATACTGAAAATTTGTGCTTTAAATATACAGAGCCATAATGATCCGAGTTGCGCTTTCAAACAGGGACCACTTTGCCCTGAAAAGTGTGTTTTTATTGCCTGTGAAAGGGTCGTGCCGCATAGCTAAGCAGATTCCTGACACTCACAGATACTGAATTTACTGCCACTCTCGGCAATAAAGGATGGAATTAATCCTGAGTTTACTAATCCAAAGAGTAAACAATATCCAGCAGAGACATTCGGGCAAGATAAATGCAAGGGAGTTAAAAGCAAACAGAGCAAAATCATTCTGCTTGAAACCAAGGTGTCATTCAAGAAACGGGGGGCTTGCCGAAGGCAGCATTATTTCTAAATTGTTACTAAAGGTCTCTGAAGCCTGTAATATCAGGATGCCTTGATATACCATGGTGCCATGGATTCATTCATACAGACCATACCTGGGACAGCAACTCCATGTTATGGTCACACTAGAAATTAAATGCTAATTAAATACATGCTAAAAGTAGCGAAACTTAAAGCTGAAAGGAGTATTTGTCAAAACGGCAGTAATCTGCCTGATCTGGTAGCCTGAAGTACTTATTAGGACTGAAACTCAGTTCTTGGTTTGTCATGTTTCTCCACGAGAATCACAATCCTTGTCTTGTTTTTACAAACGAGAACAAGATGATAATTGGCTGGATTCTTGCTGAGAAACACGAGAAATTTTGAGACGCAAACTACCCGGTGCGGATGGGAGAGGGAGTCCTTTCCAGATGAGAGGGGAGTAGTGGAAGGGAAGAGGCATTTTCCCCTACCAAAAAAAATGAATATTTTTTATTCATATCGGGTACTGCGAATTCAACGGGTATGCCTGTAGCTTGGGGGGGTCTCTCCCAGAGCCCGCGGGACGCGGGAGAGCTCACAGGGGAATTAGCAGCCCCCCCTTTGTCCCTTTTTATCAGGGCTACGCTACGTGGGTACCCAATGGGGTCCCCACCCTTGGCTTCCAACCTCCCCTTATAGTCAAGGCCTACCCCGCCAAGTAGCGTGTCTGCCGGACATCTTGCCCTGCGGGGCCCCTGGCTCAGTCCCTTCTGTCTGACCTGTTCTTGGTCTGGATCCTCTGAGGAAGGTCGGGCCCAGTCCGGGTCCCTGGGGTCCGGGCTGCGAGTCCGGTCCGGAGAGGAAGGGAGCTCTGACAGCGAGCTCCTTCCCCTAGCTTCCCCCTGCTCTAACTGAGCTTCAGGCCTTTATAGGCCCCGAGCATGCTCAGTGCCATTTGGCCCTACTGAGCACGCTCCTACCCTTACATCCTGGTTACCTTGGCCTTGTGGCTGAGGAACTTCCTGGCCAGGCCTTGTGGATAGGGAGCTTCCTGAATGGGAAAGCCACCCTATTACACCCCCCCATTTAAAAAAAACCAAGGTCCGGGGAAAGATCTTGGGGCCCAAGAAAAGAAATAGGGCAGATAACACCCACCCACCCTCTACTGGGCAACTTCACGTCATGACTGCTGCTTCCCCAATTACTGGCGGGTGAACGTCACCCAGCCAGGGTTGTGCAGCCCTGCCCGGTGTGCGTACTGGCTGAGTAGTGGGAAAGAAAGTCTACGTGTTTCACTGTCCCAGCTTCCTGGACTTCTTATGTCCCGGTTCCTTAACAAGGCGTGGAGGCCCGGGGTCGTGTCGGTCAAAATCTCTCTGGTGCGATTTATCTGGGGTCCACTTACAGTGCTCACAGAAATACTGTGAATAGCCTGGTTCCCGAGGTGTCTGGGCCACATCACAGTCACACCAATCGCACCCATAAATCTTTATGGGTCCGTTCGGGCAAGGCTCTAGTGGTCTGGCCTCTGGGCAGGTGTCCAGGAAACTTCCTAGATAGTCCGAGGCCTCCAACAATGCCTGGGTGACATTAACCCCCAGGAGTTTTGAGGCTTCCCTCGCTGGGCTGCCGGGCCGGGAGATCCGGACGGTCAAAACGGTTTGCGCGCTATACTGACCCCTCTGGGGTGAACACCCTTTGTCCACTCCACTCCAGGTGACCTGGAGTCCCTTCTCCCGGTTTACAGGCTTCTCTGTTTGGCCTTCTTTATCAACTGTGTCCCTTTCGATCTCTGTTGTCACGTCGGCGCGCTGTACTTCTGTTTGGCAGACTTGCTCCTTGCCTCGGGGCTCCTCCTGTTCTTGCGTACAGGGAATCGCAAGTTTGAGGTCCTCTGGGTACCTTTGTCGGGGCTGTCTCTTACCATATTCTGAAGGGTTTGGAGGAGAGTTGCCCTCCCGGGCTATTGTAGAGGGGGGAGCACCCCCCTTGTAATTCTTGGGTCTTTTCCTTTGTGCAGCCCCTCGCCATTCCTGGGCGAAAGTTGGTAGATCCCATCCTAGAATAGCAGGCCAAGGTAAGGTAGGGACTACCCCGACCTTAAGATATGAGACTCCCCTTAACTGTACCGGGATCCAGGCCATGGGATATTCCTTTCGGTTTCCATGTACACGTTGGAGTTTCACAGTATCTATTGGGCTAATCCATTGGGGCTGGATAAACTCGGTGTGCACTAAAGTCAGGTTGGAACCAGAGTCCAACAGGGCTTGCACGGGCCGGTCTCCGATAAGCAATCCCCTGATAAATTGGCCAGGAGTTCCCCTTGCAGGCTGGTATTGTGCAGTCAGACCAAATAGCCCAGTCGTAAGTCTGTTTCCATGAGGGGGCACTCTCGTTGCATATGGCCAAATTCCCCACAGCAAAAACTGCGAACTCGGGGCAGTGTCTTGGGGCCCTCCCTTGGAGCCCTTAGGGCCTCCTCCAGCTCCTCCTGGATGGAGTCTGCTCCAAGCCTCTGGGAGGGGCTTTGCTCCCACGGTAGGGGGTAGCTTTCCCTGGTACCTGTATAACCTCTGATTGGACCTCCCCTGGTCCCTCCTTGGGGTGGCTGCCCGGATTTATTCTGGGGACCGTGCTTCCCTTTGATCGGGCCAGTTCCGGAGCCCCCCGAAGTGTGTTTCAAGGTCTTTGTTTCCAGGAAGGTCTCGGTGGCCTACACGGCCTCATCCACATCCTCGGGCTGTTGGCGTCAGGCCCACCTCTGTACGCCATCCGGTAGAATATTGAGATACTGATCCAGCAGCACTTGCTCTATTATTTGGGCTGTGCTCCTCTGTTCGGGCTTCAGCCATTGCCGAGCCAGATTTCATAGTTTTGCAGCTGCGGTTTTTGGCCTCTGCTCTCGGGCAAAGGTGTACTGTCGGAACTGGGTTCTATAGGCCCCCTCTGAAATTCCATACCAATCCAGGATGGCTGCCTTCAATCAGTCGTAATTAGTGGCTGTTTGGTCATCCAGCACTTGATAGGCAGCTTGGGCCTCCCCTCGCAGATATGAGGTCAGCCTCACTGATCAGGTGGCCTTTGGCCGGCCCATCGTGCTACGATGGCCACTCACTCAAATGTTACCAGGTAAGCATTTGGGTCATTGGATGTGGCCATTTTAGCTACACACCCGAGAGCTCTGATTCCGGCTTTCCGGCGGCCCCTTGTAGGTGGGTGTTCAACGTTTGCATCAGCTGTTCTTTGTGGCTCTAAGCTTGCTGTTTCTGAGCCATGAGCTGAGCTTGGGTTTGGTGCTGTTGCTGAATGAAATTCACCATTGTATTCTGCTGTTTCACAATCAGCTCCAGCAAATTTTGGATGGACAACACTGGTTCCACCCCAGCTCTCCCCTCCATGGTGGGGCGGTGCCTGGGTCCCTAGGGTCTGGCGTCCGAGTCCGGTCCAGAAGGGAAGGGAGCTCTGACAGTGAGCTCTTTCCCCTTGTGACTGGGGAACTTCCTGGACAGGCCTTGTGGATAGGGAGCTACCCTGGTCCGGCATTGTGGATAGGGAGCTACCTGAACGGGAAAGCCACCCTATTACAACGCCCATTTTTGCAGGTATCCAAAGCTGTCGGCCACTGAACGCCCAACCCATACTCTGATAGTGCAATGAGACAAAAAAGCTGCCGTCAGTGGAGAACAGAAATAAATCAATTAAATCTGGACTGGATTTTTTTTTTAAAAAGGTGTTAATAAAGTAATGAAGGAAAACAGAGCGGCAAGCGCCCTAGCTCAACATGGCTATTAAAAAGCATAACCTCTGTAAAATTTGTGATAAAATTACAATTTAATTTTATAAAGATAATTTATTAGCTAATACCTCATTGCACATGTTAATAGCTTGTGCTTAAATAATAATAAGCTTGATTGCTAGGCAGTCATTAAACACTTTTTTTTTTTTTAACATACAATTTAACTGACCATTTTGTATGTGGTTTTGGGAGAGAAAAAAAGGAAGTCAGAAGAAAGTAATTATCGAAGTCCTAAAGCAGTGAGTTAATTTCTAATGAAAGGATAATTTTATTCCAATGATTTTACATTTAATTGACTAAAGCTACAAGTAATTTGAAATTGTAAGGTAAGGCTTATTCTCCCCCCTCACCCCCCCTTCCTGTTTCTTTTGGTATCAGATAGACTCAAATGTGGAGTTGGAAGGAATCCCTCTCACTACAGCAGCGCGCGCGGAGCTGGGGGAGTCAGGGCGCCGGGAAAGAAAGAGACACTTTCCGTAATAACTCGAAACGAGAGGCTATAAATACCCGCCCAAGCCCACACAAATGAGCGGGGAAAGTTTTTTCTTTCTTTTTCTTTTAATGCCTCTCTAAGCCGTATTGAGGTTGTAGTTAAAGCTGATAATTGGAAAATTATACAGAAATGGTTTTGGATTTTTGGAAGTTGCCTCCGTTCTCATTAGCAATTTGAGTATTTCTCCATTATGCAAATGATGAAATTAGCTTCTGAAAAGGTGTAACAGTTAGAACAGAAAGGAGGTGTGTGTGTGTGTGATAACAGGCATATCATCTTCATAATCCATTGCAGATCAAAATGGCCGGCTACTTCCATTGTTTCTTTATTTCATACTATGTAAGGTCAAAAGGCACCATCGTAGTTACCAAATATGACTCCCCACATATTTAGGCTGTGGGATTTGTCCCAGTTGGATTAATGTAGGCATTGTGTGTGTGTGCGCATGCGTGGGTGGGGTTCAAATGAAAACTCATGAGCAGTTTTTAGCTGACCACTTTCAAGTTCCTAAAGGTGGCCCACAGATCTAGTTCCTAGCACTGATTGAAGGAGTGCACTCAGAAGGAAGGGAATAGAGACAAGGGCATAGGGGATGTGCAATTTGTATCGTGTTAATTAACTACAAAAACGAATGGAGCCCTGTTCATTTTTGTAACTCAGTTAACAAAAACAAATTAATAAGCAAATTATATTTGCTTGATTTTATTCATTTTCATTGTTATTGTTATTGTTATAATAATAATAATAATAATAAAAATAATAAAAATAAATAAATAATAGAAATCCACATGCATGCACAAAGTGGCTCCTGGGGTCATTGTGTGCACGTGCAGACCGGCCCCTGGTAGTCGTTTTGCATATGTGCAATGATATTTTTAATTAATGTTTAAAATAAAATAAAACAAAAAAATAAACAAAAATTAGTCCTTTACAAAATGCCCCCAAAATGAAGGGGATTTTGCAAATGAAAATGGAATCAAAAACAAATTATGTTTACAAGGGTGTGCACTTGAGGATAAGGGAAAAATCTGTGTATCTGATCCATGTTCTAGCCTAGAGCTGAAGTGGGTACCCCATTTGGTGCTCATGGATAATTCTCGTATTTTTAAGTACTGTCTCGAGTACCCAAAATGGTACCCAAATATTACTTGAATACCCAAAAAGATTTTTTTTTTTAGAGTTTTCAGGTACCCCAAAATGTGGTGGAAATACCTGGAAAATGTTTGTTTTCCCCCCCTAGTCTCATCAAGAATGCCGCTTATTGGTTTGATCCAGTAACTGAGAATGAACCAAGAACTGGCAGCATCTCAGCGTAGTTCTCAACAAGAATAATTTTTTTAAAAATTTAAAAATAAATCACTTCACATGCAAAAAATGACCACCAGGCTGTTCTGTGCATGCGCAGTCCTTTTCCAAAATGGTGTCAGCAGCATCACCACCATTTTGGGAAAGGGCATCCAGTCTGCACAGGTGAAGTGGCCATTTGTGCATGTGCGGACCCGCTCCCTTTCCCAAAATGGCGGCGATACGGTCACCACCATTTTGGAAAAGGGCTGCGCATGCGGACAATAGCCCAATGGACATTTTGCACACGTGCAGTGATTTCAAAATTATTTTTTACACTAAAAAAAAAATTCATACTGGGATCGGGATCCTGAATTTTCAGTATTTCTCACGAGAAACTAAAATGCTTCTTGTTTCAGTCCTAATCAGGATTGCACTCACTGTTGGTATGGCACCCGCTCCATGCTAGAAAAAGAAAAAGGACGTCCTTCTTAGTTGAATTTAATGGCTCTCTCTTTGCGTCAGCATAATCCGTGCTAAATAGTTTGATCTTGACTAGAATTTTTGCTTGGTTCCAGCCTCTTAAAGGTGCAGCAAACAGTTTTACTTGTTAAATGTAAGTGCATTGCTTAAGCCATTTAAAATCCCCAGTCATGAAAAGAATAGCTCGCACGTGTGAAGTCATCGACTGCAAACACTTCAACGGTTGAACTGATCGTTATTTGCATTACCAACCCCTCCCAAAGATTCTGAATAAGGTGTGGAGATAGGACCCTTTGCTAAATACAAATGCTGAGAAGCACAGTGTAGAACTGAAAAGAACAGCAAAGTTATTATCCATGGTTAATACCTGCCATTCTGAATAATTTGGTAGTTATCCAATGACTAATCGACATACTGGATAATACCACAATGATTTGCTGTCTTACTGTATTACTGATGCAGTGTTACCATGCAACTGACCGTTACTATTGCTCATCTGAAACCAGGTCTGGGGGGAGATGTAAACCAAAACCAAGAATTATGGACAAACAGTAAATGGCAGACTGGCAAATGACAATATCATAAATGGCGCAACTTTGGTAGTATTATGCGGTAACATGGTAAAATGACTAACCGGTTAATTGCCGAATGCTAAATGGATACTGCCAGGTGGCTAGTCCTTGCCAGATGTAATACAATGGGAAACTAAAATTTCAGTTTTTCAGGTACTTGAATGGTAGACAGGTACCAATTCAGATACCGAAATGGTGCTCTATTGCTCATGAGTACCGAATTGAGTTCCCATTTCAGCTCTACTGGTGGTGACCCAAAGTACTGCCATTCCATGTACGTATGTAATTGCGATTTCAGTTGGTAGGGATGTACTCTGAATGTCTTTGTTGCTGGGGGGGTGGGGGGGAGGATGTCACAGGACTATAAGTAAGTCTCATAATGGGGTAACACAGAACAAAAGTTTTGGAAGTGCTCCTTTGTATAGCAGACAATTCCTACCAGTCTTCAGGGTTGTCCAAGGTCTTTGACCCCTTTTCCAACCTATTCACCTTAATATTTCTCCCCAATAATATTCTCCTTTCAGAACAGCCTCTCTCTGAACGACGGGTGAGCTTTGTGCTGAACAAATACCTTTAAAAAATGTATGATGTGTTATTTTATTTATAACGTGATATATTGCATTATAAATTTACCCAAACCATCCCCTGCAATCTTCACAGTCACTTTTAAGACCGTTCAGTTTGATGCGTTTGAAGCTGTTATAACAGCAAAGATGCCATCAATGCATCCCATCCTCTGCCATTTCCCCTTGGAAAGCTTGGGATGAAAGCTCTCTCTCTCCTTTGTGTGAATTCTATTCTAGCCAAACAAGTACATCTGCTTTTGCCCATTCACTTGCGTGTTCCCAGGCCTGAGGTGGATGCCAAGAACAGAGAATTTAGCTTTTGTTCCTACTTCTTCCAAGTAAAAATGCAAATGAAAAATAGGATGATCAGGTTGAAATTTGCTTCCCCCCCTCATTCAAAACACAACTAATGTTTTCATTTTACTAATGCAGGAACGGCCGGTGGACTCTTTCAGTTGTGTTGGTTTTGGCAATTGTGAAAGATCAGTAGAGCAAATGTGTCCAAAATGGCATAACCAAAATGGCCAAATACCAAAATAATAAGATAACCAAACCAAAAAACCCAAAATAGAATAACTTAAATGGATACCCAACAGAGAACATAAGAAAGTTGTCAGTGCCAAACTGGGTAAGACTTATGGTCCATCAAGCCCAGCATCCTGTCTCAGTCTCGGTTGCTTCGGAGAAGAACCCAACAGGTCACAATGCGGCAATTAGGGGTGTTCAATTCATTTTTGGTTTTTTAATTACTATGAACAGAGCCCTGATCATTTGGAGGTTTTTGTAAGAAAAATGTTTGTTGTTGTTGTTGTTACTTTTTTATTTCTTTATATTTAAAACCATTCTGCAAATGCACAGATGTTTTCCAAAATGGCACCCCGACTTGTGTCAGGGGGTCCTCAATTGAAGAGATCAGCCCCAGCAAGGCAGTGCATCTGAGAGAGAGTTAGCAGCATGAAGAGCTCCAAAGCCAAAGCAGTGCACAAGTATTTCTGTGATGCACACAGAGAGCTATACGGACAGGGTGAGCTGGGGAGTGTGTCAGAAGCTTTTTGTTGATGGCAGTGCCCTCCCCCACCTTCTCCCTCATTGGTTGGAAACACATGCAAGGAAAGACCTATCAGAGGGTATCTCTTCTGTGTGGGCCAACGTTGCCACGGTGATGTGAGCTCACTGAGATGTGTTTGCGATGCCAGTTGGCCAGCGGAGATGTCATTCACATAGCCTGACTGCCACATGACTCTGCCCCCTCTGTTGTTTACTTGCAGTTTGAGTTGTGCTAATTGCCAAATGAAAGGGGAACTAAGATGAATGAGATTTTATTTGTTTTCTGTTTCATTTCCCAATTTATTCGTTTTAGTTTCCTAGTTCCTAAAACGAATGGGGCGTCATTCGTTTTAGTAACTATGCAAAACTAAAACAAATTGCACACACCTAGTTATTAGTCAAGCTGGTGGTCAGGGATTAAGACGTCTTCTGGGAGCTGAGAGTAAAGGGCAACCATTTGGACTGTTGGGGCCTTCTCTGAAATAACCAAAGCTGCCACCGACGGGAATGGGATGCTGGACTGGTCAGTCTGGCCCTTCTTTTGTTCATTGAAATCAATGGCAAAAACCTTAATGGCTTCAAACGAGGCCAGGATTTCCTGTATTTTGTTCCAGCCTTTCAACATTGAGTTGTTTGCACCATATAGAAGGAGCTGTTGGAACTGAGAGGAGAGTCTGACAATTGTGTGCAAAATTTCAGTGTCACTTTGTCTTGTTCCTTTGGAATGAAAGGAATACCCATGGGTAATACCAAGATTTTGGGCACCGCTTTGGGTATCCGAATTGATAACCCGAATACTGTTGTGGTTTGAGTACTCAAACCCCCCAAGTTTTGATCATTGTTTTTTTGAGTACCCGAAAGTACCCCCCCCCCAAACCAAAATAATACCTGAAATTTTTCTGAAATTCAGGACGAAAGGGGGATGAAATTGGTATTTCGATATACCATTTGTTGGTGTTTCGGTAAGCCAGTTGTCGGTATTTTTGGTACCTGATCAAAACCTGTTTGGGTACCAAAAAGTACCTGAAAGATTTGCTCGATTCAGGTACTCAAAATTCGATGGGGATACCAAAATTTCGGGTTCAGGTTTTTTGAGTACCCCAAATAACCAGAAAACTAAAATAATACCCCCCCGAAAGGGGGATGAAATTGGTATTTCGATATACCATTTGTTGGTGTTTCGGTAAGCCAGTTGTCGGTATTTTGGGTACCTGATCAAAACCTGTTTGGGTACCAAAAAGTACCTGAAAGATTTGCTCGATTCAGGTACTCAAAATTCGATGGGGATACCCGGTTTTGTGGGGATGATTTTCAGCTCTGGTTGGAATATCAGTGTTCTCTATTTTAGCTGATTTCTTCTCATACTCTGCTGCACAGGAGGAATCCTCAGTCTAGTTGGAACACTGCTCCTCCTTCGATGGTCCCTCATCTCCTCTGCCATGGTCCTGTTGCAAAATTTACTCTCTCAGCGGAGTGCGTCTCCCTGCGGTTTAATTATTTATAAGAAGTGTTTTACCCTGGCTTTCAAGCTTAATGTGAACAGATGTCACAGAACCAAAATGGCTGCTTTTTTTCTAGATCTCGATAGATCTTCACCATTATCAACTAACAGCCAGACCACTATCGAGAGTATATTTGTGTGCGAAGCTGCAGGGCATGTGTAGTATTAGAACTAAAAGCTATCTCTCCTTACCGTTACTTAGATTTGCCCCAAGCAATATCTTCTTTGGACACATCCTACAAGTCTCACAAGTAACTCTCATTTGATCCTTTATCTTTTTGGTTTTTTTGGGGGGGGGGCAGGGGAAGAGGCATTTCATTAAATGTCTGGCTTAAAGATTACGGGGGCAATTCAGTCCATGTGCGCAGTACACACAGGCAGAATGTCTGCGCATGCAGGGCACTCACACAGCGCATGTGGCAAAAACACGACCCAGGCTAACCTGGCCCCCCAAACCCACCCACCCCATGGCCTGGGGGATGGAGCAGGAGCCATATCTGCTCCATTCCCGGGGCCATGGTGTGTGTGGGCTGGGTGGGGTTGACCTGGGTTGTGCCTTTGCCGCGTGCAGCTGTGCTGCGTGCCCTGCATGCATGCATGCACGTCTGTGGTGCGTGCGTTCTTCCCATGCAGGCACCTAGTGGGTGGTGCACGCAGGTCGCTGGATTGCCCCCTATGTGGGCAGCTTACGTTCTATGTTTATCCACCATTATCCAAACTGTGTCATCCTGGAAGTATCATAGGTGTGGGGCGGGCTGTATTAAGGTCCAGGCCTTAGCACTGGCAATGTAACTGGCACAGAACAATCATGAATTAGAGGCAGGCCCCTGCCCCCAAGGGGCTTACATTCTAAGATAGACAGGGGAGGGGAACACAGGGAGGGACAGGGAGACATTTGTGAAGTTGAGAAGTCTCCTTTGCATATGCTTAATTATAGGGAAGAAGGGTGTGATAGGACAGTAAAAGGAGTTTCATTCAGCAGCCTGTGAGGGGGTGGCGCTAGGGAAGCTACCACTACTACTAATAATTCCCATAGCGCTACTAGTTGACAGAAGAAGTAGGTTTTTAGGAACGGTTTGAAGGGAGGTTAGAGAGGGAGCAGAGAATTTACATTAAGAGAAGGAGTTCCAGGCAGAGGGGCAGCATGAGAGACGAGGCGACGGTGGTTTAGAAAGCAGGAGATTTGGGGGTAAGTGAGGGTGGTGGCAGAGGAGGAGTGAAGTTTTTGAGTGGGGAACCCAGGCGGAAATCAAGACAAGAAAGATGGAGAAGAGGAAGGTCAGCAAGAGCCTTGAAGGTGAAGACAAATTGTTTGTTCCAGATGCAAAGGAGAGAGAGAAACCAGTAGAGGAAGATGAGGAGGGTTGATAAGACCAAACTGGAGGGCGAGGTGACTATACCTTGATTGCAGAATGTTGAACAGAAGTGAGAGAGTCAAGGGGAGAGTGTGGAAGGCCAGTAAGAAGGAGGTTGCAGGAATCAAGCTAAGAGACGACCAGCGAATGGACTGATTAATGAATTCATAATTAAATTACTTCATCCAGACCTCTACAATTTGGATTTTGAGATGATGCTCTGGGTCCAGGGCAGATGGAACAACTGAACCCACGCTCTTAGGGACATGTAAGTTGGCCGTATTCTGCAATAACAAACCAACCTTGATGGGCCCATTCCATCTTCTGCACCGCGATGTGTTCTGACCCAGCGAGATCTTTTTATGTATCAGACTTCTTATTATCTCGCATATAAGATGGGTTCTATGTTCAAAATAAATTCAATATGGCCCTATTTTATTACCGAGAGAGAGAGTGAGTGCTGTATGCAAGAACTAGGACAGTTTTTTCTTTTGTAATGGAATGACGTTTAGGCTCAAAATTCTAATTTTGATTGTGTCAATTATTTGGGTAACAATTTCATTGAGTTTTGAATAATTTCTCTTGAAATGTGCTGGATTTTTTTTTTAAAAAAAGATGAAATTTGTATTCTGAATTTTATTGTCTTTGACTAGAAATTTTGTCAAGGATGTTGATAATGGGTGGAACCGAAACGAATACCAAGTGCAATCCGTAATAGAAATGGGCATTCACCTATAGGCTCCTTCGGGTATTTCCTTTTGGTTGTTTCCTTTTTCCTGTTGTTTTGGTTTGTTTATTTTGTTATTATTTCGTGTACTTTGTTTTGGTTGGTGCCCATACACAGTAGGGCCAATAGTCCTACAGTGGTTCCGTTCCTACCTCACAGATAGATCTCAGCAGGCGGCACTAGGGGTCTGTTCGTTGTCCCCGAGGNTTTTTTTTTTTTTAACATACAATTTAACTGACCATTTTGTATGTGGTTTTGGGAGAGAAAAAAAGGAAGTCAGAAGAAAGTAATTATCGAAGTCCTAAAGCAGTGAGTTAATTTCTAATGAAAGGATAATTTTATTCCAATGATTTTACATTTAATTGACTAAAGCTACAAGTAATTTGAAATTGTAAGGTAAGGCTTATTCTCCCCCCTCACCCCCCCTTCCTGTTTCTTTTGGTATCAGATAGACTCAAATGTGGAGTTGGAAGGAATCCCTCTCACTACAGCAGCGCGCGCGGAGCTGGGGGAGTCAGGGCGCCGGGAAAGAAAGAGACACTTTCCGTAATAACTCGAAACGAGAGGCTATAAATACCCGCCCAAGCCCACACAAATGAGTGGGGAAAGTTTTTTCTTTCTTTTTCTTTTAATGCCTCTCTAAGCCGTATTGAGGTTGTAGTTAAAGCTGATAATTGGAAAATTATACAGAAATGGTTTTGGATTTTTGGAAGTTGCCTCCGTTCTCATTAGCAATTTGAGTATTTCTCCATTATGCAAATGATGAAATTAGCTTCTGAAAAGGTGTAACAGTTAGAACAGAATGGAGGTGTGTGTGTGTGTGATATCAGGCTTATCATCTTCATAATCCATTGCAGATCAAAATGGCCGGCTACTTCCATTGTTTCTTTATTTCATACTATGTAAGGTCAAAAGGCACCATCGTAGTTACCAAATATGACTCCCCACATATTTAGGCTGTGGGATTTGTCCCAGTTGGATTAATGTAGGCATTGTGTGTGTGTGCGCATGCGTGGGTGGGGTTCAAATGAAAACTCATGAGCAGTTTTTAGCTGACCACTTTCAAGTTCCTAAAGGTGGCCCACAGATCTAGTTCCTAGCACTGATTGAAGGAGTGCACTCAGAAGGAAGGGAATAGAGACAAGGGCATAGGGGATGTGCAATTTGTATCGTGTTAATTAACTACAAAAACGAATGGAGCCCTGTTCATTTTTGTAACTCAGTTAACAAAAACAAATTAATAAGCAAATTATATTTGCTTGATTTTATTCATTTTCATTGTTATTGTTATTGTTATAATAATAATAATAATAATAAAAATAATAAAAATAAATAAATAATAGAAATCCACATGCATGCACAAAGTGGCTCCTGGGGTCATTGTGTGCACGTGCAGACCGGCCCCTGGTAGTCGTTTTGCATATGTGCAATGATATTTTTAATTAATGTTTAAAATAAAATAAAACAAAAAAATAAACAAAAATTAGTCCTTTACAAAATGCCCCCAAAATGAAGGGGATTTTGCAAATGAAAATGGAATCAAAAACAAATTATGTTTACAAGGGTGTGCACTTGAGGATAAGGGAAAAATCTGTGTATCTGATCCATGTTCTAGCCTAGAGCTGAAGTGGGTACCCCATTTGGTGCTCATGGATAATTCTCGTATTTTTAAGTACTGTCTCGAGTACCCAAAATGGTACCCAAATATTACTTGAATACCCAAAAAGATTTTTTTTTAGAGTTTTCAGGTACCCCAAAATGTGGTGGAAATACCTGGAAAATGTTTGTTTTTTCCCCCATGTCTCATCAAGAATGCCGCTTATTGGTTTGATCCAGTAACTGAGAATGAACCAAGAACTGGCAGCATCTCAGCGTAGTTCTCAACAAGAATAATTTTTTTAAAAATTTAAAAATAAATCACTTCACATGCAAAAAATGACCACCAGGCTGTTCTGTGCATGCGCAGTCCTTTTCCAAAATGGTGTCAGCAGCATCACCACCATTTTGGGAAAGGGCATCCAGTCTGCACAGGTGAAGTGGCCATTTGTGCATGTGCGGACCCGCTCCCTTTCCCAAAATGGCGGCGATACGGTCACCACCATTTTGGAAAAGGGCTGCGCATGCGGACAATAGCCCAATGGACATTTTGCACACGTGCAGTGATTTCAAAATTATTTTTTACACTAAAAAAAAAATTCATACTGGGATCGGGATCCTGAATTTTCAGTATTTCTCACGAGAAACTAAAATGCTTCTTGTTTCAGTCCTAATCAGGATTGCACTCACTGTTGGTATGGCACCCGCTCCATGCTAGAAAAAGAAAAAGGACGTCCTTCTTAGTTGAATTTAATGGCTCTCTCTTTGCGTCAGCATAATCCGTGCTAAATAGTTTGATCTTGACTAGAATTTTTGCTTGGCTCCAGCCTCTTAAAGGTGCAGCAAACAGTTTTACTTGTTAAATGTAAGTGCATTGCTTAAGCCATTTAAAATCCCCAGTCATAAAAGAATAGCTCGCACGTGTGAAGTCATCGACTGCAAACACTTCAACGGTTGAACTGATCGTTATTTGCATTACCAACCCCTCCCAAAGATTCTGAATAAGGTGTGGAGATAGGACCCTTTGCTAAATACAAATGCTGAGAAGCACAGTGTAGAACTGAAAAGAACAGCAAAGTTATTATCCATGGTTAATACCTGCCATTCTGAATAATTTGGTAGTTATCCAATGACTAATCGACATACTGGATAATACCACAATGATTTGCTGGCTTACTGTATTACTGATGCAGTGTTACCATGCAACTGACCGTTACTATTGCTCATCTGAAACCAGGTCTGGGGGGAGATGTAAACCAAAACCAAGAATTATGGACAAACAGTAAATGGCAGACTGGCAAATGACAATATCATAAATGGCGCAACTTTGGTAGTATTATGCGGTAACATGGTAAAATGACTAACCGGTTAATTGCCGAATGCTAAATGGATACTGCCAGGTGGCTAGTCCTTGCCAGATGTAATACAATGGGAAACTAAAATTTCAGTTTTTCAGGTACTTGAATGGTAGACAGGTACCAATTCAGATACCGAAATGGTGCTCTATTGCTCATGAGTACCGAATTGAGTTCCCATTTCAGCTCTACTGGTGGTGACCCAAAGTACTGCCATTCCATGTACGTATGTAATTGCGATTTCAGTTGGTAGGGATGTACTCTGAATGTCTTTGTTGCTGGGGGGGTGGGGGGGAGGATGTCACAGGACTATAAGTAAGTCTCATAATGGGGTAACACAGAACAAAAGTTTTGGAAGTGCTCCTTTGTATAGCAGACAATTCCTACCAGTCTTCAGGGTTGTCCAAGGTCTTTGACCCCTTTTCCAACCTATTCACCTGAATATTTCTCCCCAATAATATTCTCCTTTCAGAACAGCCTCTCTCTGAACGACGGGTGAGCTTTGTGCTGAACAAATACCTTTAAAAAATGTATGATGTGTTATTTTATTTATAACGTGATATATTGCATTATAAATTTACCCAAACCATCCCCTGCAATCTTCACAGTCACTTTTAAGACCGTTCAGTTTGATGCGTTTGAAGCTGTTATAACAGCAAAGACGCCATCAATGCATCCCATCCTCTGCCATTTCCCCTTGGAAAGCTTGGGATGAAAGCTCTCTCTCTCCTTTGTGTGAATTCTATTCTAGCCAAGCAAGTACATCTGCTTTTGCCCATTCACTTGCGTGTTCCCAGGCCTGAGGTGGATGCCAGGAACAGAGAATTTAGCTTTTGTTCCTACTTCTTCCAAGTAAAAATGCAAATGAAAAATAGGATGATCAGGTTGAAATTTGCTTCCCCCCCTCATTCAAAACACAACTAATGTTTTCATTTTACTAATGCAGGAACGGCCGGTGGACTCTTTCAGTTGTGTTGGTTTTGGCAATTGTGAAAGATCAGTAGAGCAAATGTGTCCAAAATGGCATAACCAAAATGGCCAAATACCAAAATAATAAGATAACCAAACCAAAAAACCCAAAATAGAATAACTTAAATGGATACCCAACAGAGAACATAAGAAAGTTGTCAGTGCCAAACTGGGTAAGACTTATGGTCCATCAAGCCCAGCATCCTGTCTCAGTCTCGGTTGCTTCGGAGAAGAACCCAACAGGTCACAATGCGGCAATTAGGGGTGTTCAATTCATTTTTGGTTTTTTAATTACTATGAACAGAGCCCTGATCATTTGGAGGTTTTTGTAAGAAAAATGTTTGTTGTTGTTGTTGTTACTTTTTTATTTCTTTATATTTAAAACCATTCTGCAAATGCACAGATGTTTTCCAAAATGGCACCCCGACTTGTGTCAGGGGGTCCTCAATTGAAGAGATCAGCCCCAGCAAGGCAGTGCATCTGAGAGAGAGTTAGCAGCATGAAGAGCTCCAAAGCCAAAGCAGTGCACAAGTATTTCTGTGATGCACACAGAGAGCTATACGGACAGGGTGAGCTGGGGAGTGTGTCAGAAGCTTTTTGTTGATGGCAGTGCCCTCCCCCACCTTCTCCCTCATTGGTTGGAAACACATGCAAGGAAAGACCTATCAGAGGGTATCTCTTCTGTGTGGGCCAACGTTGCCACGGTGATGTGAGCTCACTGAGATGTGTTTGCGATGCCAGTTGGCCAGCGGAGATGTCATTCACATAGCCTGACTGCCACATGACTCTGCCCCCTCTGTTGTTTACTTGCAGTTTGAGTTGTGCTAATTGCCAAATGAAAGGGGAACTAAGATGAATGAGATTTTATTTGTTTTCTGTTTCATTTCCCAATTTATTCGTTTTAGTTTCCTAGTTCCTAAAACGAATGGGGCGTCATTCGTTTTAGTAACTATGCAAAACTAAAACAAATTGCACACACCTAGTTATTAGTCAAGCTGGTGGTCAGGGATTAAGACGTCTTCTGGGAGCTGAGAGTAAAGGGCAACCATTTGGACTGTTGGGGCCTTCTCTGAAATAACCAAAGCTGCCACCGACGGGAATGGGATGCTGGACTGGTCAGTCTGGCCCTTCTTTTGTTCATTGAAATCAATGGCAAAAACCTTAATGGCTTCAAACGAGGCCAGGATTTCCTGTATTTTGTTCCAGCCTTTCAACATTGAGTTGTTTGCACCATATAGAAGGAGCTGTTGGAACTGAGAGGAGAGTCTGACAATTGTGTGCAAAATTTCAGTGTCACTTTGTCTTGTTCCTTTGGAATGAAAGGAATACCCATGGGTAATACCAAGATTTTGGGCACCGCTTTGGGTATCCGAATTGATAACCCGAATACTGTTGTGGTTTGAGTACTCAAACCCCCCAAGTTTTGATCATTGTTTTTTTGAGTACCCGAAAGTACCCCCCCCCCAAACCAAAATAATACCTGAAATTTTTCTGAAATTCAGGACGAAAGGGGGATGAAATTGGTATTTCGATATACCATTTGTTGGTGTTTCGGTAAGCCAGTTGTCGGTATTTTTGGTACCTGATCAAAACCTGTTTGGGTACCAAAAAGTACCTGAAAGATTTGCTCGATTCAGGTACTCAAAATTCGATGGGGATACCCGGTTTTGTGGGGATGATTTTCAGCTCTGGTTGGAATATCAGTGTTCTCTATTTTAGCTGATTTCTTCTCATACTCTGCTGCACAGGAGGAATCCTCAGTCTAGTTGGAACACTGCTCCTCCTTCGATGGTCCCTCATCTCCTCTGCCATGGTCCTGTTGCAAAATTTACTCTCTCAGCGGAGTGCGTCTCCCTGCGGTTTAATTATTTATAAGAAGTGTTTTACCCTGGCTTTCAAGCTTAATGTGAACAGATGTCACAGAACCAAAATGGCTGCTTTTTTTCTAGATCTCGATAGATCTTCACCATTATCAACTAACAGCCAGACCACTATCGAGAGTATATTTGTGTGCGGAGCTGCAGGGCATGTGTAGTATTAGAACTAAAAGCTATCTCTCCTTACCGTTACTTAGATTTGCCCCAAGCAATATCTTCTTTGGACACATCCTACAAGTCTCACAAGTAACTCTCATTTGATCCTTTATCTTTTTGGTTTTTTTGGGGGGGCGGCAAGGGGCGTTTCATTAAATGTCTGGCTTAAAGATTACGGGGGCAATTCAGTCCATGTGCGCAGTACACACAGGCAGAATGTCTGCGCATGCAGGGCACTCACACAGCGCATGTGGCAAAAACACGACCCAGGCTAACCTGGCCCCCCAAACCCACCCACCCCATGGCCTGGGGGATGGAGCAGGAGCCATATCTGCTCCATTCCCGGGGCCATGGTGTGTGTGGGCTGGGTGGGGTTGACCTGGGTTGTGCCTTTGCCGCGTGCAGCTGTGCTGCGTGCCCTGCATGCATGCATGCACGTCTGTGGTGCGTGCGTTCTTCCCATGCAGGCACCTAGTGGGTGGTGCACGCAGGTCGCTGGATTGCCCCCTATGTGGGCAGCTTACGTTCTATGTTTATCCAATATCCACCATTATCCAAACTGTGTCATCCTGGAAGTATCATAGGTGTGGGGCGGGCTGTATTAAGGTCCAGGCCTTAGCACTGGCAATGTAACTGGCACAGAACAATCATGAATTAGAGGCAGGCCCCTGCCCCCAAGGGGCTTACATTCTAAGATAGACAGGGGAGGGGAACACAGGGAGGGACAGGGAGACATTTGTGAAGTTGAGAAGTCTCCTTTGCATATGCTTAATTATAGGGAAGAAGGGTGTGATAGGACAGTAAAAGGAGTTTCATTCAGCAGCCTGTGAGGGGGTGGCGCTAGGGAAGCTACCACTACTACTAATAATTCCCATAGCGCTACTAGTTGACAGAAGAAGTAGGTTTTTAGGAACGGTTTGAAGGGAGGTTAGAGAGGGAGCAGAGAATTTACATTAAGAGAAGGAGTTCCAGGCAGAGGGGCAGCATGAGAGACGAGGCGACGGTGGTTTAGAAAGCAGGAGATTTGGGGGTAAGTGAGGGTGGTGGCAGAGGAGGAGTGAAGTTTTTGAGTGGGGAACCCAGGCGGAAATCAAGACAAGAAAGATGGAGAAGAGGAAGGTCAGCAAGAGCCTTGAAGGTGAAGACAAATTGTTTGTTCCAGATGCAAAGGAGAGAGAGAAACCAGTAGAGGAAGATGAGGAGGGTTGATAAGACCAAACTGGAGGGCGAGGTGACTATACCTTGATTGCAGAATGTTGAACAGAAGTGAGAGTCAAGGGGAGAGTGTGGAAGGCCAGTAAGAAGGAGGTTGCAGGAATCAAGCTAAGAGATGACCAGCGAATGGACTGATTAATGAATTCATAATTAAATTACTTCATCCAGACCTCTACAATTTGGATTTTGAGATGATGCTCTGGGTCCAGGGCAGATGGAACAACTGAACCCACGCTCTTAGGGACATGTAAGTTGGCCGTATTCTGCAATAACAAACCAACCTTGATGGGCCCATTCCATCTTCTGCACCGCGATGTGTTCTGACCCAGCGAGATCTTTTTATGTATCAGACTTCTTATTATCTCGCATATAAGATGGGTTCTATGTTCAAAATAAATTCAATATGGCCCTATTTTATTACCGAGAGAGAGAGTGAGTGCTGTATGCAAGAACTAGGACAGTTTTTTCTTTTGTAATGGAATGACGTTTAGGCTCAAAATTCTAATTTTGATTGTGTCAATTATTTGGGTAACAATTTCATTGAGTTTTGAATAATTTCTCTTGAAATGTGCTGGATTTTTTTTTTAAAAAAAGATGAAATTTGTATTCTGAATTTTATTGTCTTTGACTAGAAATGTTGTCAAGGATGTTGATAATGGGTGGAACCGAAACGAATACCAAGTGCAATCCGTAATAGAAATGGGCATTCACCTATAGGCTCCTTCGGGCATTTCCTTTTGGTTGTTTCCTTTTTCCTGTTGTTTTGGTTTGTTTATTTTGTTATTATTTCGTGTACTTTGTTTTGGTTGGTGCCCATACACAGTAGGGCCAATAGTCCTACAGTGGTTCCGTTCCTACCTCACAGATAGATCTCAGCAGGCGGCACTAGGGGTCTGTTCGTTGTCCCCGAGGGCCTCCCGTGTGGGGTCCTTCCGGGTTCTATTCTCTCCTCGCTTTTATTCAGTGTTTACATCCAGCCGCTTGGGGAGGTTGTGTGCAGCTTGGGGGTGGGGGGTGGTCATTGTCATCAATATAGCCACAACACCCAGCTGTGCCTTTCTTTTTCAAATGACTCAGACCCTACAGTCTCGTGGGAAATTGGATGAGGTCGAGCCAATTGAAGCTAAATCCCAGCAAGACAGAGGGGATGTTAATGGGTGGGTTTGGTGTTCTGGGGGAGAGGGAAGTCCCTGTTATCGTGTGTGTATGTGTGTGTCAGTCCTCCATGGTTCCATCTGTGCAGAGCTTGGGTGTGTGTGTGTGGGACTCCTGCATTCACAGCTGCACCTGGATCAACAGGTTCCTTTTGCCAATGCCAACTCCATCTGATGAAGAAGCTCCAGTCATATGTCTCAGACTCTGATCTCACCACTGTCATCCATGCATTCATCACCTTGAGGTTAGACGACTGTAATGCACTCTATGTGGAGCTGCCCATGGTGACAGTCCAGAAGCTGCAACTGGTGCAAAATGCGGGGTTGCAGGGAGCACATTCAACCAGTACTCCAGGCATTGTACTTCCACTAGTGGCCAGTTGCCTTCTGGGCCCAATTCAAGGTGCTGGTTTTAACCTATAAAGCCCTACATGGCCTGGGTCCCACTTATCTGAAGGACCACTTCACTCCCTGGGCCCTAGGGTGGCCCCTGCGGTCCTCTGGGGATACTCTCCTGGAGGTCCCGCATTTTTGGTGTGTCCAAAAAAACAGGAGGGCATTCTTGGCAGCTGCCCCATCACTGTAGAATGCCCTCCCGGTGGAGGCCTGCCTCAGCCCAGATTGCCTTACTTTCCATGACTCAGTTGGCCCGCTATGGCAAATGGTATTGTGGTGAACTCTAAGAATCACAGAGGTGCATAAAAATGTAGTTTACTGTTAAACTTGAATGTTCTGTTTGTCGAGCAAGTCTTAAATTTACCATTCCAAGGCTGAAGCTCTGTGTGAGTGTTTGTGTGTGCTTTTACAGCCTGCTCCAGGATGACGTGAAAATAATACATTGAAACAGAGGGCAAAATGAACATTTTTGATTTCTCTAAAATGGAAATGGGATAGAACGGCATTAAGCATTGTGCTTTCCTTCTTTTTTTCCCCCTGGACCGCTGTGATAAAGTCACTTTGTGTCAGAGATGGCAAATTATGTATGCTAATTACTTACGGGAATTTCAGATTTGTCCTTACAATAATTAAAAAGGTGTCACTTTATTCGACGAGGAATGGACTGATGGGTTGGAAGCAGTGGTAGTGATTTCTGGGTAGAGATAATTACTAATGATGGATTCCTTTCCCTATATGCCATTTTAACTCAATTTTTGTCCATTATGCTGTAATGGACTGGCTGGGAGTGGGTCTACCTCCTGGGCCGCCACTTGCATGGAAGATATCAGATAAGCTCAACAGACAGAAGACAGAATCTTGAATCAGTGGGAGGCGGACAGGCTTTGCTAGTGGAATTGTCATACTGGGCCAGACCAAAGGTGTGTGGAGCCTGACATTCCATATCCAAGAACAGCCAGCACCAGGTACTGCAAAGGAAAGTGTCGGTTAACCAATGACAGTAGGCAACAATTTCAACTTGAGTTGAAATGGGTGCCTGATTTAGAAATGAGCACCTGCGTGTTTCAGGCACCTTTTTGGGTGTCCGAGCACTCAAAACCCCAAAATGTTGGTTACCGTTTTTTTGAGTGCATGAAGTTACCCAAAGAGCCAAAATAATACATGAAAAAGTCCCTGAAATTTGGGATATAAATGATATTTCAGTATACCAGTTATTGGTATTTCAACATTCTGGTATTTTGGGTACCTGATCAAAAACCTGTTTTGGTACCAAAACATTTCCAGAAATTTGACGGTTATACTCGTTTTTGCTTTGGGATTGAGTCTTTGGTACCCTTCAAAACCGCTGCTCGTAGAGCTGAAACAGGAAGCAGAATAAATGGTGGGTTTTTTGGGTAGGCTGTAGTTGACCCAAACAACATTTGCTAGAAGGCTGAAGCAACTAAATTTTTGCAATTTTGATATTTAACGTGTTATCGTTCTTTTCCTTATTTTTTTTTGGTGGGGGGTTGCTTGCTTGCTCCCACCTAGAGATGAAATGAGTGCTTGTAAAAATGGGAATTTCTGGAACCCAAATCATACCGGATATTTTGGGTGCTTTTGATACTCAGACTGTTTTTGATCAGGTACCCGATATACCAAAATACTGACATCTGGTATATCAAAATAACAACTTTTGTCCTGATTTTTATCCTGGATTTCAGGAATTTGGGGGGGTATTAGTTTGTGTTTTGGGAATGTTTTGGTACTAGAAATATGGCAACCAATTTTTTCTTTCTTTCTTTTGAGTACTCAATCAGTATTTGGGTTCAGATCCAGATACCTGAAATACGGATATAACCCACAGGTACCAAATCTGGTGCCCATTCCAGCTCGAC
This sequence comes from Sphenodon punctatus, assembly GCA_003113815.1. Lineage (NCBI taxonomy): Eukaryota > Metazoa > Chordata > Lepidosauria > Sphenodontia > Sphenodontidae > Sphenodon > Sphenodon punctatus. Next base: position 8,329,188 of record QEPC01012679.1, on the reverse strand, counting down.
TCCCACTGGTAACAATGAGAATAGGCAGCATACAAATCAGACAAATGAACAATGAAAATGAATGGACTGACAGAAACGAGCAACTACCAAGAAAAGATGAAAATGAGTAAATGAATGAAGCCCAGTTGGGAATGCAAAGTAATTGTTCTGTGCTGCTTTTTCTGAGATTCAGCATCTAGACACCAAGAGGATTTCGGGATCAGGTCAACCACTCTGCTGTTATAAAAGCCACATTCTTTGTAAACATTGTAATATCTGCTGTCCAAAGGCACTCAGCTAGAGCTGAAATGAGTACCTGCAAAACCAGGTATATGCAACAAATTCTCGATGCCTGAATTGACACAATGTCGGGTACTCATTGGTACCCAATTGTAATCCGATCTGGTTACCCAGTGTTCCAGAACGTCAGATTCTGGTCCCAGAATGTCGACTTCCAGTACCGATTTATTGACTTCCAACACTTATTTATTTATTTTTCCATCCTGGAAAATTGATTTCTGGTCTTGGAAAGTCAACTTCTGGTCCCAGAAAATTGTTTTAGGTCCCGATTTTTTTATTTCTGTCCTAATTTTTCAGTTTTCGACCTGATATACTGATTGATAATTAGAAAATCAAAAAATTGGTACTGGAAGTTATCGACTTTCAGGTTTCTAGGTACTTGTTTGGTGCCCAGATAACCCATCAGGTCCCTGATGCAGCACCCAAAAATGGCTACCCGGGGTTACTAAATTAAATACCTGTTTCAGCTTTAGGCACAGCCCTGTTGAGGGCAAGCACAGCATGTCCCTAGACCCAGCAAAAGAAAATAGCAGTATTTAACCACTGTGAAAGTCACAGAGTAAACAGGGACAGAAAGAGAATAATTGTGTAGCTGCAAAGCTAGGCTCTGCGTTATCATTATACATTGAATTTCTCGGTTCTGTAAGTGTCGGGATGGCGTTAACCCCAGCAGAAGATGAAGGTTATAAAAGAGGCATTATGAAGAAAGGTCAGCAGGCTATTCAAACACAGGGCAGACACAATACAAAGATTTCATACAAAAGCTATTTTCAGTGTCTTGGAGAGAAGCAGGGACGCTGGGAAATAATTCCAAGGATTTAATCTGAAGGGTCTAGACATCGTCCATATGGGCACCTCAAACTCAGGCCCTTTCTTGCTACATTAATGAACCCCTGCACTCCCAGCAAACATGCATCACCCAGTTGTCACTGCTCACAAGAGCTTGGCTAAAAGTGGCAGTAAGTGTTGCAGATCCCACCGGAGCCTACGCTAATGAACAAAGGGACGTTACTTATAGAGCTGAACCGAGTAGCTAGCTACGAAAATGGGTGTCCCCTTTGAAATGTGGTGCTTGGCTTGACCCACTAACATTGGGGCCAATCACATGCGCTGCATGTGCTGTGTGGTGCAAAGGGCCCGTGCACCCGTTGAGAGGGCATTGTGCCAGATGCAAGCCGTGTGGGACCCGCGGCACAGGTACTGTGTGCAGGTGGTTTGGGATTGCAGCCGCTGGGTATTAATCAGTGCTTGATTAGTCCCCGATGGCTACCCAATGTACCAATATGAGTGTGCAGAAGGCACATTATTCATTTATGCGTGTTGCAGTGAAAGGCAGCAGGCGCCCTTGTGCCCTGCCAGCACAGCAAGCTGCACGGGGCAACAGCGCGCCCTGTCCAACGCGACCCGTTGAGCTCACACACACCCCAGTCCAGGGGATGGAACAGGAGCCGTGCCTGCTGCATCTCTCAGGCTGCGGGGGGTGCAGCAGCGTGGGTGATGCCATTGCCCTGTGCTGCTATCTGCACGTGGAGCTCACTTGACCAAAGGAGTGGAGAGCCAGCTAGGTGAACAGCAAATAGATGCCGATAGGGGGGAAAGGTTCCATGGTGGTGTGACTGGCCATCGCTCGGACATGGGCATTTCAGTGGCAGCTGATGGTTGGGCTGAGAAGCTAGGTTGTTGGGTTTGGGGGAGGTGGGCAGCAGATTGGACCATATAAACCAAGGTTGGGCAGGATCTACAGTAATTGTTCCTGGAGACACTTACTTTATTTATTATTTATTATTATTATTATTATTTATTATTTATTTATTATAAACATTTAAATAGCGCCAGCCATTTGCCTGGCGCTGTACAGAACATAGAAATAGACGCGGTCCCTGCCTGTGGCTTACAATCTAAAAGACAAGGAGGGGGAGACAGGGAGAGGGGACAGTGGGAGAGACAGGGGAGAAGACAAACAAACATTCAGGCGGATGCGAAGTCTCAGGTGCGTGTGCTTGGCTTGGTTACAATCAGGTTGGTTGCAGCAGTCTGCAGAGGAGGGCAGACAGTAAGTATATGGGGAACGACTAGCAGGCATTGGGAAAGGCGGCGAGGAAAAAGTGGGTCTTGAGGAGGGATTTGAAGGAGCGGAGGGAGGGGGCAAGGCGGATGTGGGTAGGGAGGGAGTTCCAGGCATGGGGGGCAGCGAGGGAGAAGGGTCGAAGGCGGTTAGGTGAGCAGGAGAAACGAGGGAGAGTGAGGGAGGGGACAGAGGAAGAGCGGAGAGCGCGTGCAGGAGTGCGTAGGGAGATTAGGTCCGAGAGGTAAGGGGGAGCTTGGTTGTGGAGTGTTTTGAACGTGAATACCAGGAGTTTAAACAGGATACGTTCAGGAAGGGGGAGCCAGTGAAGAGAGAAGAGGAGAGGCTGCACATGGTCGAAGCGACGGGCAGAGTGAATGACCTTGGCAGCAGAGTTTTGGATTGCGATAAGGGGGGACAGGTGAGAGCGAGGGAGGCCAGCAAGGAGGAGGTTGCAGTAATCGAGGCGAGAGATAACCATGGCATGAACAAGGGTTTTGGCCGAGGAGGTAGAGAGAAAGGGGCGGATCCGAGCAATGTTATGGAGGGCGAATCGGCAGGATTTGGCAACAGAGTCAATGTAAGGTTTAAAAGAGAGGTGCGTGTCAAAGATGAAGCCCAAGCTACGGGCTTGGAGAACAGGATGGATGGTGACTCCATCGATGCAGATGGGCAGGTTAGAGGGAGAGGAAGAGGAGGGAGGAAAAATGAGGAGTTCGGTCTTGGCCATGGTGAGCTTGAGTTGATTTGACGTCGGGACATCCAGGCGGAGATATCAGAGAGGCAGTTGACAAGGCGTGAGTGGACAGAAGAGGAGAGAGAGGGGGTAGAAAGATAGAGTTGGGTGTCATCAGCGTAGAGATGATATTGGAATCCATGGGAGGCAATAAGTTTGCCAATGGACAGGGTGTAAATAGAGAAAAGAGTGGGCTGAGGACAGAACCTTGGGGGACCCCAACAGAAAGGGGGAGGGAGGAGGAGTTTGACTCGGGGAGCGAGACTTTAAAGGAGCGGTCAGAGAGGTAGGAGGAGAACCAGTCAAGGACAGAGCCGCGGAAGCCATCTGCATCCAGGTGCCGCCTGTAGTGTAGTGCCATCTGCTGGGGACTGCTTGTAAGTCTACATTTCCCCCAAACCTAAGAAAACAGGCAATGAGGCGGAGGTTTCTAGAGGGAGCTCAGACAGCAAGGGCCAGGACATTACTCTGTAAAACCTTAGTTATTCAAAGATTGTTCTGGAATAAAGTGGTTTATATAAACTCTGGATTGCAGAAGTGAGTCTGTAGAGCACCTACCAAGAAGGGAGACTACACCGCCCAGTTGGTCCAAAGCGGTTGAACCGGGCGGGCACCTTTGTTCCCAGCCTCGGCTCCACCCAGTTTGATGGGGGCGGGGTGATGGCAGTAGTGTGGGGGTCGTGACTGGGAAGCTGCATGTTGTTCCCTGCCCCGGCTGGGGAAGGCTGTGGGGACGTGTGTTCCCGCGACCAGATCTGACCTGTCTTGTGGAAGGGCCTCCCCTCCCGTAGGTGGGATGACAACGGCACTGTCACGTTTGTGTGAGACTCTTTATTATGACTCTTTATTATACTGCAAGGTACACAGCACTGAGCCATAAAGAAAGAGATTTGTGTGATTAGCACAAAGACAAACATTTCTCCTTCTTCCTTATGTTTTTTGTAAAATTGACTATTTGAGGTTCTGAAGATTATTTTTAAAATTGGCAATTGTTAATTTTGCAAAACAAATTTTTTTATCCAAACGTGGAAAAAATTTGGATTTAATTTTGTGTTTTTTCTAGGAACTGTAATTTCTCAAGAAATGATCTAAAAATAGTTTTTGGAAACTGATATTTCAACAACTTATTTGAAAACAAAAACAATATACCCATAACCCCCATTATAGCTTAGACGCTAAGGTGCTTAACTGGGAGCGAGGCGAATCAATCCTGCCTTAGTTATGAACTGACTGGGTGACCTTGGAACAATTGCTCTCTCAGCCTCAATTCCCCATCTGTAAGATAGGAATAATATTGGGCATTTATAGACACACATTAAAGTTCCGGAGGTTTCAATCTTCTGGGTTGACAAGCCCACAAGTAAGTTCCGGATGCATTCTTCACACACACACTGCCCTGAGGCAGCCTAAAGTAGCCGCAGCTGTAGACGTGAGGGGCTGCCATGGAAACCAAGTGAGCACAGCTGCCTGGAGCAAAGCCGTTTACCAGGAGAACCTTTTACACACAAAAGTTCTGGGAGAAGTTTCATGCAGAAGTTCAAAGATGCATCCCCTGCTGAAGAAGCCATCTTTAGATGTGGATGTGCCCACCAGCTACTGCCTTGTGTCTAACATTCCTTTTTTAGGGAAGGTTATTGAATGGGCGGTGGCACTGCAGCTCCAGCGGCATCTTGATAGCATCGGTTTCCTTTAACCTTTTCAATCTGGGTTCCGCCCCGGCTATGGTACTGAGACGGCATTGGTGGCTTTGGCCGATGATCTCCGCTGGGAGATGGATGCAGGACGGTCGACATTTCTGGTCCTGCTAGATCTCTCGGCCACTTTTGATACCATGGACCAAGGGCTGCTGTTGAGATGGCTGCGAGATCTGGCTTCTTGGATGGTTCCACTCATTCCTCTCAGATAGAAGCCAGCGGGTGGTGCTGGAAGCTGAAACATCATGCCCCTGGTCCTTGACCTGTGGTGTTCCGCGGGGTTCCATTCTGTCTCCACTGTTATTTAATGTGTATATGTAGTAGAGGTGGGACCCCGGGCCCATTACCGGCTACCGGATTTACCGGTTACCGGTTCTCTAAAAACCGGATTCCCGGATTAAATCCGGTATACCGGTACCGGTTTTATTTCATTGATTTCAATGGGGC